>LOEQ01000247.1:419264-439180 GCA_001685075.1 Bramus lutescens | reverse complement strand
GAGGGAAATGGGAGGAGGTGGAAATTTTTAATAAAAAAAAGAAAAAAGAAAAAAGACAGCATAGTCCAAAGAGGAAAGCATTAACAAAGAAACTTCTACAAGTCAATTTCATAACCTGACCACTCAGTCTCATTTCCTGTCCACAGACACACGTGGAGACCCCAGAGGTGCATTTCCAAAATACACACCTAACCTTCACTCACGTACTTTCTTCCCCTTTGGACATTTTCTCTGAAAAGCATACTCTGTTGGACTACCTTCTATTTACCAGCATGTGGTCCGTGAAAAGAAGAGCAGGTAAGAGATCACAGCTGGATGGAAGCAGACTGACTTTTTAGGAACACACGTAACTACTGAGTTATATCGGGCACTGTTTAGACGTTGCCTGCTATAAGGAATATACGGCACACTAGGAACACAAAGAAGCAAAATAGCAGCACTGACTGTGCAACAGATTCTATTTACATGGATCCTACAGAGGAGACATATGAAAGCTATTGACTCAATGTGGAATGTAAGGAATCTAGTCTTAAAGAACAAAGGCTCCTGTAGAATCAAACATAAATAAAGAAATAAACTCCTGAAAAATACCCCCAAATAAAAAATGGCATGAGAACAAAAGTCAAGAATCAAATGCTGCGGGAGGTCAGAATGAAATCATCGAAAGAGGAAAAGCTGCTACGAAAGAGTTCAGCTCCTCATACTGTTATGATTTGAAATGGAACATGGCATACAGAAAGTCATTTCAATCAAGAGAAACGACACTATCAGAGTCATGGAGGGGAGAGTAGCCATGGCATGTGTAGGGAATAGTGCCTTACAGGGGTTTAGTAAAGTACAATAAAAAATAAGGTTAGCTACATAGTTAAAATGGGGCCAGCCAACACTGGGGGCTTGAATGCCAGGCTAAAGAAGATAGATTTGATATGAAGTGGTTCTGTGGAATAGGAAGGCAAATCAGGAGTCATCAAAAGTATACTGAGTCCTAGATATTACCTGTACTTTGGATGGGGATTATAGTAACAAAACCATCTGGCAGGTAACGTGGATGGATCCACCTTCCCAGGAAGTTTTCTCCATTTAAGACATTCATCACATTGTACCCATGTCTGGTCGGGAATCTTCCTGGGTGAGGAAAAACAGAAATGTTATTGTATAGATCCTAGCTCTGGGCTTTGTCCTACATTTAAAAGGTATGTCCTAAAAATGAAAACAAAACTTTTATGTGGAAAAATGCCTAGAAATTGTATAATCTTGATGTCTGAAATGTGTGTATTGAGAGCAACCTAGATAACTATATCAGATGTGGATACAAAACATACTGATCTACAATTATTTGTAGAGGATAATAATATTTGTTCTAGAATCTTTTTTTTTGAGAAAATAACAGGTTAGTTTTATGTCTGAGATTTATTAACTTGAGAAAAGTATGCGTATCATACATTGCTATAAAGAAATAAAACTCACCCAATTGTTTTATTTTCTTGTCCAGTCACTGAACAAATTTTAAATGTATTTACAGGAGGCACAGAGGAAGCAAAATCTCTTCCCTACTTCCGAGCACACTCCTGATGTCTCTCACTGTCATCAAAATCTTTCCCCCACTTCCCTGAACGCTTTTGCTTTCTCTTTTCCCTTTCACAACCCACCCTTTGGACTTAAGGATGTAGCTCAGTGTGCAACTTGCTAGCATTCACAAGATTCTGAGTTTGACTCCAGCATCACACCAAACCGCATGTTTATAATGCCACAATCACATTACTGTGTTACTGTTCCCGGCATCCATCATAAAAGGCAATATACTTTGGTTAAACTTCCTAACTATAAATGATGGCTCCAACAATTGGTCAAAATGATTAAGATAAACTCATTCAGGGTTGACCTCTCCAAATGCATATCCACCCTCCTCAATTCCAGAAGTGTGCAACCCAATCACTTGTAGATGAAAGTGAATTCATTTCCCCGTGGAAGAGAATAGTGTGGACATAGCAGAAGGTATAAATAGTGTGCAGAGTTGTACCGGAGCGCACCAAGACTGATGAAAACACACAGGGAGGAGAGAGGCACCTCCGGCCCACTTTACTCCCAGGGCGAGTTTTGTGTATCCTGCACATTACAGCTCTTCTACTAGACTGGTCAATGACTGGTATGCTTCTATTATGACTTCTTTCAGTCATTTTCATTGTATTAAGTCCTGCTTTTTTATTACTAATTTTAAAGTAATATTATCCCATTATGGAAAACTATAAAATTGAGAGCTATATAAAGAAGAAAATAAAATGTACTTGTGCCACTCAAATACTCTTTTTTAAAAATCTATTTAGCCAAGTTTTTGCAGACTTTTGGACCTCCTTATTGCTCTAGGTTGCTCCAGACTTGCAACCTTAAAGCTCTATGCTCAGGCCTGACCTCTGCTGTCTGTTACTTTCACACAGCTACAAAGCCGGAGCCCTTGGAAAGCAGTTTCGGCAGAAGTGGAGGAGAGGAAAGGTTGTGCTAGTTTTGTTTTAGCTGCATTTGCACAGAAGAACGTCTTGCAGAAAGATGCCTGTATTACTCTTGAGGACAAGACCACTAAGAGGCAGCAGCTACAAACAGACCACGGTGAGTCCTTCAACCCAGGCAGAAAGAAGGGCTGTAGAGCTTCTGCCTGCAGTAAATATAAAGTTAAAGGAGTTATGTATATATATATGTATATAGATAGATAGATAGATAGATAGATAGATAGATAGATAGATAGATAGATAGATAGATATTGCCCTTGCTATATCCCTCCAGAAGAGTGTAGCTTCAAGGACCTGGGTGCTTTATTTGAACCTTAGCTCTAATGTATTCTACTTGGCTAATCCTGTGCAAAGGGTGTAAGTTCTTTGTGTTCTAGGCTTTCTATTTGCAAAGTAATAATACCTGTAAACTGAGAGTTCTGTGGATTACTGAATAAATTATTACATGAAAGGAACTAAGAATAATATCTGGAACTTAAGCAATATTCAATAAATAATCTCTATTATTAAAATTCTGCTGCTAGAGAAGCACTTAAAGAAATGTTCAATATCCTTAGCCATTAGGGAAATGCAAATCAAAACTACTTGGAGATTTCCTCTTACACTCATCAGAATGGCAAAAATCAAAAACACAAATGATAGCTTACGCTGGAGAGAATATGGAGCAAGGGGAACATTCCTGGTGGGAGTGTAAACTTGTACAGCCACTTTGGAAATCAATATGGCAGTTTCTCAATCTACTTCAAGACCCAGCTATATATATACCACTCTTGGGAATGTACACAAAGGATGCTCAATTATACCACAAGGACATTTGTTCAACTATGTTCATAGCAGCTTTATTTGTAATAACCAGAACCTAGAAACAACGTGAATGCCCCTCAACTGAAAAATAGATTTTAAAAAAATGTGGTACATTTATACAATGGAGTATTTACTCAGCTGTTAAAAAACGACATCAGGAAATTTGAAGGCAAATAGATGATGGAACTAGGAAAAAATCATCCTGGTATGTACTAACTCATAAGTGGATATTAGCTATAGAACAAAGGATAACTATGCTACAATCCACACCCAGAGAGTCTAAGTAACAAAGAGGGCCCAAGGGGGGATTCATGGATCTCCCTGAGAAGGGGAAACAGAAGAGATCTCCTGGGAGGAAGGAGGGGATGGAAACTTGAGGGACTGGGTTTGGGAGTGGATGGGGAGATAGGATTGAAAGAGATGACTGGAACGGGGGGCATTTTGGGATCAAGTAGAAACCTGATATAAGGGAAACTCCCACAAATCTACAAGGAAGGATGACCCCAGCTAAGACTCCTAGCAATAGTGGAGAGGATGCCTAAAGTGGCCTTCCACTATTGATGACTACCCCAATTGTCATCAGAGAGCCTTCATCCAGTAACTGATGGAAAGAGATGCAGAGACCCACAGCCAAACATTAGACTAAGCTCAGGAATCATGCTGAAGAGAGGGAGGAAGGATTGTAGGAGCCAGGGGGTCAAGGGCATCACAAGAAAACCCATAGAATCAACTAACCTGGGTCATAGGAACTCACAGAGTCTGAACCAACAACTAGGGAACTTACATGGGATCGTTCTAGGTCCTCTACATATATGTGACAGTTGTGTAGCTTGTTCTACTTCTGGGACTCCTAACAGTGGGAGAAGAGGCTGTCTCTAATGCTTTGGCTGGCTCTTGGATACCTATTCCTCATACTGATTGCCTTGCCCAGTCTTAATTTAATACAAGGGGAGATGCTTAGTCTTACGGAAACTTGATATACCATGCTTTGTTGATACCCATGTGAGGCCTGCACCTTTCTGAACAGAAACAGGAGTGGATTGAGTTGCGGGGTGAAGGAGAGGTGAGAGGATAGGAGGGAGGGGGAAACTGGATGCAAAATAAATTAATTAAACAATAATTTTAAAAGGAAAAAAATCTGCTGCTAGATCATTCATGCCCCAGCAATATATGAACTTCTGTCTCACTACATTAATCAGTGCTAATTTGAAAGAACAAATATCATTTAATCTCAATTAAAATTTTTGGCAAAAATGGCGGATTTAAATTAGCTGAGATCTTTAGAATAATGTAGAAATATACATACAGCATTCAGATTGCATTTGAAACAGAATTTTGCACCATACATTGATCTAGTAATTTCTATTTTAAAACGTAGAAGCCTCCCCTCATATGAGAAGGGCAGTATAATCTCTACCACTTTGATATCTAGCTTGGTGATGTTATAACTAACTGTATGTATGTTGTTATGGAGTCTGTCTTCTGTGCTGATCTGTTTCACCATATCTACAAGGAATGTACTGTTTTTCCTCTAATGTGTTTCGTTCTCTATTTCTGCTCTGAAATACCTGTTCAGTCACAATAAAATATATCAAGAATAAAGAGGAAGCAAGTTTGTTAGCATGTCTGAACACCTACCCTATGCCATGCACTGTTCTAAAATCATGGAGTCTAACTCAGTACAGAGAGGTGAAGTGACTCATTGAAGTACACTTAACGATCAAGGAACAAGTCTAGACTATCCACTGAGGAGTGTCTGATTTAAATGGCCATAATCCCCCACTGTATTAGTTTCTCCTAAACTGACAGCATTAAACCCTTCACATCTATTATCCAAACTGCATATGTCTTAAAACAGAATGAAGAGGTAAAATGATGTAATTAGTACCTGTGCTTTCCCTATTGCTGTTAATCAACCTTCCTATGTGAAAAACACTATGTTATCCTTGTTTCCTCCATTTGATGGAAGGACATTACCCTTAATGCTTTCACATTCTATATTTTATTACTGATGGTACTGGCCTGGATGTAGGTAAGTTCTCAAATTTCTCTTGAGAAGTTTTTTCCTTCCAATAAGCATTGAGCTTCTGGGCAAGAACACTTATTGTCGACCTGAAAGAAAATGTAAGGAGTATGTCAAGGTCCAGCACTTGAATAATTTTTTATCTCTCAGAAGATCCTGTTGAACAGAACCCAGAAATTTAGAATAGTCAGCATAATTTTGAATACCTACAACTTTAAAGGGTCAACTGTCTTTGATATATCCTATAATAAAACCACAATGAAAACTATACCCGAAAAAATACCATAATGTTACCATCATAATTATTGATAGCCACTCTAGCTGTGAAGTTAAAATGGTTGTAAGATCCAAAAAAGAAGAATGGTCTAGATTTTTTCAAGTCTTATAAAATCATGCAATGAGTATGCTGTCATCATTAGAGACTATGACAGAATGAGGACAGAGACAAATACTGATGAATTAATAAATTTTCAGATGATTATAGGGACATAACTCAGGATCAAATAGAAAAATTAGAGGCTCATACACAAAAACTTATCTATTAAAAATCAATCAAATGTTAGCTTGATCTGTCTTTATAGTTCATCTGCAGATATTAACCACAGCACAGTAGTAACATGGAAAATGTTTCTTCAACGTTTTTCTACAACGCTGCTGTTTGAAGCTGAATCTGAGTTTGCTTTCTTATCTAATTAATAATTGCTATTAAGTTCTATTTCACAGGATTACAACTTAATGCAAATGTACACATACCTGGAACACAATAAACTTGGGAAACTTCAAGCCTCTTTCCAACCTTGGGATCATTACTTGGCATGTTTGCGGATCTCTTCTTCCATACACCTCTTCCTTACTGCCACCTTACCCATTTCAGTTAGATTCTCACTACATACACAAGACTAAAATCACCATAGGCACGTTCCTAGATTAATTCATCCCTCTCCTACTACCAATGCTTTCACCACTCTGTTGACAGCCTTCCCTCAAGTCATACTACATGTTCTCTTTCCTCTTCAAGGTCTACTTGATAGAGAAAATGTGATGGGATCCTGGGAATATAAGTAGGAGGCATGTGGAATTGGTCTCCTTGCCTAGATAGCAACTGCACTGGCACAATCTGCCTGATTCCAGAGAACTAAGACTAATAGGGAAAATGTTTCCTTGGCATTTTACTGCACAGCTGCTACAAGAACCTGAAACAAATCCAGTTAATATTTAACAATCAGTATTTTGGAACACTTAGGTGGTAATTGTGGTTAATTTTGGTCCATTTCTGTTCTTAGTATTCTCCACTTCTAGTGCCATGACAGAGAATCCTTCAGGCATTCCCCAAGTCACTTATAAGAACCATGATAGGGAAAAGGGTTCCTATCCTTCAAGGATAGTGGCCTGTGCTCTCAGTGCTACTATTTTAGATCACACAATGGGCAAGTGGCCTTTTCTGTTATATTCTCCATGATTACAAGTTTCTCCTCTAACTGAAATGATGTCCAGGACTTTCAAAGGGATAAAACTTTATTTTCACCTCTTCATATTTTTCTTGTTTGGGGAGCCAGATGTTAAAAATGAAGATATTAAAAAAGCATACACACATATGTATATACATAGCATATGCATGCATACATATACACAACCACACATATATGCATATATAGAAAATTAGAATGCCACTTTGAATTTCCAGGGGAAATACGGGTTCAGAAAACAAGTGAGACAATTTTAAGTTTACATTCTACCAAGTTCCTGGTACAGAGATAGCTTACAGCAAACCACACCACTGACATCAAATAAACAAAACAATACAGCAAATCCTAGGAAAGGGGAAAAAAACCTCATTTCCAGAATTATTGTTATAAAAATCACAGTGCATAAAAAGAAACTAGAAAATATGGTATGATCAAAGAAAAATGAAATCCAAATAAACAGTCTCTGAAAAAGTTCTGGGTTAAAGATTAAAAAAAAACCTAAGGAAGGTGTGAATAAAGTCAAGTTCAAAGAGGTTTTGAAAAAATGGTAATAGCAATAAGGAGACAGAAAACTTTTTTAAAAGAACTGAAATAAAATGTAGAACAGACCATTCACTTGATAGATTCAAAAGTGGGAGAGAAAGACAAATCTGGGAACTTTAAGAAATTACTAAAATTGAGGACCAATAAGAAAGAAAATTGAAGAGATGGAAACAAAGCCTGAAGGACATGTGAAGCACCACCAGTGGTCCATTGTAGGCACTGTAGAAGTCTAAAGCCAAAAGAAAGAGACGGAGGCATCTTAAATGTAGCCTCTATGATAACTACTTGGAAAATAGCTAGATCATGTATATAAAAGGAAACAAGTGGATTGCTTAAAAGAATTTAAGCAATCCACTATAAAACATCACCTAAACATAAAACACAGCAATGTGGGAAATGAGAGAGGCTATGAAACACATTGCCAAATGACAGAAGTCTTCCCTTACCAATGATCACTTTAAATCCACATGGCATCAACCCAAATTCACAAATATAATGCACGATGATATGACAAAAAGAATACAGGTCCCTCGATCTGGTTCAGTGGGTAAAGCATGCTATCAATCTTCAGGTCCCAAGCCTGCATATGCTCACATGTGTGTGCACATACACATAAATGTTTTTAAAAATTCAATAGGAAAGAATATGGCAGATTGTGGTGCCTAGAAACAGGGTACTACTAGAAAAAACAACTAAAGATGAAGAAGTTGCTTTGGAACTGAAATTTAGTAGCCTGGGACATTTCGGGGGATCAGGAGTTCAAAGTTGTCTTTGGCTATACAGTGATCTTGAGGCTACACAAGACCCTGCCTAAAAACAGAATAAAAGGAAAATAAAGAAATTTGGTAAAGGTTTGAGAAACATGCCAGAGCCTAAATCGCTTCAAGCAGACTGGCAATCGATATCTGGATGGATGTTAACTAAACTGATGAGGGCTCAGGAGGAAGTGGAGAAGCATGGTAGAGAAGAAGCTAGAGATTGCCTTAAAGAATGTCTAAATCACTGTAAACAGAGTTAGAAAGACAGATGGTAAAGCCACTCTAATCAAGGCTCAGAGAAAATGAGCCCACACGTTAGTGGAAAATCGGAAATATGATCCTAGCTACATAGTCACAGAAAGCTTAGCAGAAACACGTCCTGTACATCCAGGGAGCTCAGAGCTTGTACCTGATGAACTTGTACATCTGGCTGAGGAGATCTCCAAAAAAACCTGCTGAAGTTGTGTCCTCTGGCTGGTCATGTAAAAGGCAGGAAAGCAAAGATAGATGAAAAGAACTGATAATGGGAAAGGAATCAGAAATTGACAATCTGGAATATTCTCAGGCAGTGAAAATCACAAAAGATATTAAAATGTACAGATTCATTGTTAGGGCTGTGAGCTCTGTGAGTGAAGGGTAGGGTTGGACAATCATTAGCTACCATCGCAGTCAGAGCAAAAGGTCACAATACCTAGTCACATACAAGGCTCTTTGGGAATATGAAGCATGTGACTCACAGACCTTCAAAACCATCTTAGCTGAGGCCAAGAAGAGAAATCAGATTGTCTAGGGAAGATCAGTCAAGAGCCTCTTGTTAAATGGAATGACTATTCATCACATCCATGGAAGACTTACAAGATCTTTGAGATGGCAGGAGCACAAACACTTTCAGCTCCAATAGACATGAATAAATTGGGGAGAATATATAATGAAAGAATCCTAGTGAATTTCTTAAACTATATACCTATAAGTAATGTTATACAGACAGAGCAGGCTGTAATTAAGATTACATATGTATGCATGCATACATATGTGTATGTATCAACGACTGCTGTAAAAAAGAAGTCATGAATTTGAAAGAACAAGGAGGGGTATATGGGTTTTGAGAGAGGAAAGGGAAAACGATAAAATTATATTATCATCACAAAAATAAAATTAATAACTAAAAAGACTCTAATGAAGATAAAATTGACAAAACTATTCTGCTGTAAAAATATACTAGTCTTCATGAACAGATAATTTTGAGAGTTGAACCACAGCCCTGAAGGCAGAGTTTTAGTGATGGGGGCAGTGTTATAAGTCCCACAAAATTATGTCTTGTGTTTGTTATTAAATGGAATTTGCCTAGCTGGATTTATGAAATTGCTTGGTGCCTGTAACTCTTTTTCTCTTTTCTATTTAAACCCCAATCGACACAGAACTTTTATATAACTGGTGTCCTGTGCATCTCCTGCTATTATATTTTAGCATTCGTGTGTGTGTGTGTGTGTGTGTGTGTGTGTGTAGGGGGCAGAGGGACAGAGGGAGAGGGAGAGAGAGATTCAGAGGAGGCAATGTGATTATGGAAAATGGATCCCCTATAGCCTCCAGAAAGGAAGACGGCCTGACAACACCTTGATTTTAGCCCAGTGAGATCTGAGGCAAGACTTCTAACGTAATTTTGTGCTGATGACATTTAGTTAAGACTTTAGAGTCTGAAAATTTTGATGATGTTGGGATGGAATAGGGCAATCACTTTTTGAACGTGAGAAATAAATCTTGAAGCACCAGAGAGCAGACTGATAAATTGATAAATAAAATAATAGTCTTTCAAAGATGTCTAGGTCCCATCCCTAAAATCTGTGAATAACTTAGGTTATACACAGTAAAATCTGTGACTATCTTAAATTATACACAGTAAGAGAGTTACTGCTACTCACTGACTGTCCTTAAAGTAGGAAAAGCTTCCAAATGCTACAATGAAACTACAGGCCTTCAAGAGTGGAAGAGTGAGGCAGAGGAGTCAGAATCCGTGGAGGCAATGTGATTATGGAAGCAGGGTTACTGGAATGATGCAACGCGAGGAGGATGCAACTCATCACTGCTGACTTTGAAGTTGGAGAAGAGGGCCTTGGGCCAAGGAATGCTGGCAGTCTCTAAAGTTGGAAAAGAAAAGGAATTGGATTCTCCCCTAGAGTCTCCAGAAAGAAGACGGCCTGCCAACACCTTGATTTTAGCCCAGTGAGATCTGAGTCAAGTCTTTTAACCTACAGAACTCTAATATAGTAAATTAGTGTTATATTAAGCCACTAAATTTATGGTAAATTTTTACAACAATAGAAGATGCTTTCCGCTGCTTGTAGACAGAAGTTGAGTATACTGTTCTTCCCTAAAGTGTGAATTATTGTCTGATTCCTCTGAATCCATTAGATGTAACTTGGCACATAGTTCAGATATAGGGTTCTAAGAAAAGGGTGTGCTAACTATAGCCTGGACTCACTGCCTTTTTTGTGAACAAAACTGTGCTGGAACAATACTCACTCCTTTACTTACTGTCAATGTATACTTTCATACTATGACAGAATTAAAAAGTTGGGTAAGAGACTGTGTGTGACCTACAAAAGCCCCAATATTTCTCTCTGGCCTTCTCAGAAAATACTTGCTAGTCTCTGCTTTAGGACATGGCCCTACATTATCCATTTTGTTCGATTTTCTTCACTCTAGTACATGACCTCATCTCCACTTCTTCTTCAGGGTTCTTGTCAATGCAGTAGCTCATGCCACAACTCTATACTAGAATTCCCTTCCTTTTCTGCATCCTGTATCCTTTTAATTGTTTATTATTTATTTATACATGCGGGTGTCTTCTCTGCAAGCATGTCTGTACACCACATCTGTCCTTTGTGCCCATGGAGGCCAGAAGTAGCTGCTGGATCCCCAGGAACTAGTAACAGGCAGTTGTGAGCCATTATGTGGGTGCTGGGAATCGAATCTGGGTCACCTGGAAGAGCAGCCAGAGCTCTTAGCCGCAGAACCATCTCTCTACAGCTCTAGTCTTGTACCTTTTAGGGAATATCTCTTTTGTTTGTTTGCTTTTTTTGAGACAGGGTTTCTCCGTGTAACCTTGACTGTCCTGAAATGTGGGCTAGTCATGAACTCAGAGATCCACTTAAGGCTTAAGATCTTAAGTCACATCATCTACCTAAAACTTTCCTTACCTGTCTCATCAGAGCATTTTCCCTGCATAGCATCAAAGAGGTCTATGAGCCATTTTACTGCTATTTAGTTGTTTTTAATGTGTGATAATCTATTATTACAAATAGAATGCAAAGCCCTTAAGCAACTCTGTTTTGAAATTCTTTGGAAGATTCTACAAAACTTAGTCACTGTGTTTATGCGTTAATGGCTTGCTCAGTTAATATGCTTTGGTTGCATTTTTTAAGGTGAAGTTGACTCTAAAAATATTTTAAGCTTCAACCATGATATTCATAGCTAAAATCTAATATCTAGATGGTTCATAGTGATGTATTAAGATTATTTCTTTGTAGATATTTTAGTAGTATGATAACTTATATTTCCTTTATCATTTCTATTTTTGATTCTGTAATAGTCACAGGAATTTGTAACAACAATATTTTCTAATCCTCTCAAATTCAGATTTTTGTCAGGGACAAAGGAAATGGAGGTTCTTGCTATGTAGATTAGGCTGCCCAAGAACTCATTCTGTAGCCCAGGTTGGCCTTGAATTCACAATCCCATTGCCATAGCCCCTGAGTGTTGAGATTAGCAGTCTATGCCCCCATATTTGTTTTCAAATTTGCATGTTTTTATCCAAAATCTTTCTTACTTTGTATAAAGTTTACATAAAGGTCAATAGGGCTGGGGATATAACTCAGTAATAGATTTGTGCTTACATATGTATGATGTGGGATGGCCTTCTGTATGCTGTAAATGTGTTGCCTTTATTGGCTGAAGAATAAAGCTGCTTTGGCCTATGGCAAGGTAAAATACAGCTAGGCACAAAATCCCAGCAGAGATAGAAGGAGAAAGAAGGTGGAATGGGGGGCAATGCCAGCAGTTGCCCAAGAAGAAAGCTAAAGGTAAAAAGCTACAAGCCTTGTGGTAAATATAGAATAGTAGAAATGTGTTAATTTAAGTTGTAAGAGCCAGTTAATAAGAAGCCTGAGCCAATAGGGCAACCAGTTTGTAATTAATATTAAACCTCAGAGTGATTATATGGGAACTAGCGGGCAGGAGAGAAACTTCCAATTATGTATGTGCGTTTAGTTCCCAGCATAAAGGCATAGGGCACGATGATTCAGTCTTTTCATCATAACACTTGTGAGCTGTAGGGCAGAAGCACAAGAATTCAAAGCTACCTTCAGCTACATAATGAGTTTGAGGCAAGCATGAACTATATGAGATATATGAACTATATGAGATCTTGTCTTTAAAAAAATATGGGCTAGATAGAGGAGTCCGTGGTTAAGTGTAGTTGCTGCTCTTGGAGAAGGACCCAGGTTCTATTCTCAGCTCCCATACAGCAGCTCACGACTATCTGCAACTTCAGTTCCAGGGAACTTGTTCTCTTCTGCCATTCACCATCACTGGACATACATATGATACCCTTATACAAACACAGGAAATATACACATAAAAGAAAAATAAATATTTTAAAAAGAGATAGCAATGATGCCTGAACTGGCAAATTTATTACACACAAAACTCCATGTACGTTAGTGCTGTCATTCCGTTTTTAGGAAAAT
The DNA here is from genome assembly GCA_001685075.1 of Bramus lutescens. Classification (NCBI taxonomy): domain Eukaryota; kingdom Metazoa; phylum Chordata; class Mammalia; order Rodentia; family Cricetidae; genus Bramus; species Bramus lutescens. The sequence continues at coordinate 426,337 of LOEQ01000247.1, read as the reverse complement.
CAATGTGCAGTAATGATTAAATTACTTAAGCAGAAATCCTACATGCTTATAGAATGCCTTTATGTGAACTCTCTACAATCACCTCAAATTCATCATACAAAAACTAGGCATCCAAAATCAAAGTCTAATGTATTCAAAAGAAAAAAATATAGATTTTTATAGTTGGTACATTGGCAACAATAATATGGAAAGCTGTTAAAACATTTTAATGTCTAACATTTGAACTTCACAGATATTATTTAGGTAGTTATCATAAATTCATCGCTTTCACTCAAAAGAAAGAATATCTGGTTCCATTAAACCAATGTTATTTCTAAACTTTCACATTTAGGAGACAAGTCTTGGTTAAAGGTCTTAATTATGGGTCAGACTCACATTTAAATGATTAATTTATTTAGCTCCAGAGCACACTGTTGCCATAACCACTCATAAGCCCGAGCAACTAAAACCCAATTGTGCTGAAATTAATTTGGAATTGCCATTCAAATTGCTATCTCTTTGTCAAATCCTGCATCTCAAATTCTTACAGTCTCAAATAAACGAAGGAACATTTAATTAATTTTGTTGTAGCTTGGAGCACAGAAAACATTTCTGAGAAATGTTTTCCTCTCACTCTTAGAAAAAAATACTGCTGGGATTTTAAATTGAATGATACCCAATGTTCTCCCATTTTCTCTTTCTTCACATCCCAAGAAAGTCCCTGGCCTTTCTGTGTCATTACCTATACTCTACTTTGCTCACCACAGTGGTTCTCAACCTGGGGTCGTGACCCCTTTGACAAACTATCTCCAAAACTATTCACATTATGATTCATAACAGTAGCAAAATTACACTTATGAAGTAGTGGTGAAATAATGTTATGGTTGGGGTCAACACATCATAAGGGGCTGTATTAAAGGGTCGCAGCATCAGGAAGGTTGAGAGCCACTGCTCTAGAATACCCTTCTCATTAGTTCACTGAGAAAACATCAGCTTTTCCTTTAAGTTTAAGATAAAATTCCTTGATTTTCTTTAGTCATATTTAAAAGTTCTCCTCAGCCAGGCAGTGGTGGCACATGCAGGTGGATCTCTGTGAGTTTGAGGCTAGCCTGGTCTACAGAGTGAGTTCCAGGACAACCAGGGGCACACAGAGAAAGAATATCTCGAAAAACAATAAAACAAATAAACAAAGATTCTCCTCAGCTTGCATATACACATTAGTTATTTATGTGTATTTAAGTTTTACATTTTCATATACCACATGTGTTCATAACAATCAAGGATTCTAATTTTTCATCCTGTGTCCTTTACCTAACACATAAGAGGTATCAGATCTAGGGTTTCATGCGTACTAAGCTAGCATTCTATTACTGAGCTGTATCTTAATCTCCAAACCTATTTTCAGCCCGATTTTAACAATTCCTTTCTTTAATTCCCAAAATATCCCTATTGGTTTAATGCTTCTATGAGAGCACACCTGTCTTCCTTGTTCTAACACGTCTGAAAGTGTTCACTGGCTTCTAGAAAACTGATGGGGCAAATTTCAATTTCTCGCCCCAAAATGTACTCTAATGAAAGACAAGGTCCTTCACTTTATCAGAAATAGTTTGTCAAAATACTTCTATATTTGGTAATTTCTAAAGGTAAAATGAGAAAGAGCAAACTCATCATCTCTAATCTCAGAAAATAAACTTGAAGAAGCCATTGTGAGTTAACGTCTCCGGCTGGCTTTTAGCAGTGCTTTAGAAAGTGCAGAGAGCAGAATGGTACCTCAGCGATTTATCAGAAACATCTGAGGTTGAGAATGACTCACCGGTACTCCTTGGTGTACTCAAAGTCTTGTTTGTTGTAGGCAGGTTTTAGGAAATTGCACTCAATGACTCCAATTACTCCCACACCTTCTCCACAAGTTGGCTTAGAAGAAAACGTTAATTTCAACACATTACTATTGACAGCCTAGAGGCATTTCCTTTTGATTCCAAAAAGTAATGGAAAAGGTTACACAGTATTCATGGGTAAGGAAAGGCCATGAAGATGTAGAACTTAGAATATGTTTTAAAAGACTGGATCCTGACCAGTGCAACAGCAGAGATTTTTTCTTTTTTTTCCATCCGTTGGAAATAGACTTTTTTTTCATGTATTATATCCCAGTTATGGTTTCCCCTCCCTCTACTCTTCCCAGTCCTTCAGTTCTCTTCCACCTCCCCGCCCATCCGGATCCACCCCTTCTCTCTCTCAGATTGTTCAAACAATGATTCACAGATCCCTAGAATTCCTCAGCTTTAGTAACTATCTATTCTTCATCCACACAACTCCATTTGTCATGTGTTTTATATTCTAAGACTGCCAAGAGGTTCACTGGAATAAAGAACTTACACTACTAAAAAGCAAGATCATATACTAACACTCTGCAGAACCGAAATGAAACCTTATCAAAAAACTAGAGGTGCGATGTAATCAGCACACTGAATCTTACTACACAGGGCATTTCCACACATAGATAAGCCACCAAGGAACTCCCAGAGTCAGAGGTGAAGTGCAAGAGATTTGGGCGTTTTAAAGCGTGCTTTACTCTTTACTGACACATAACCAGAAGTTGTTTAAAGATGATGTAACAGGAAAAACCAAGTCCTCACAGTTAGCTCTCCTGGGGCTCATACAACTGTCCTACCATGTCACACAAAGCAGTGTGACATCCACTGTGCATCAGCCACCTTATCTTCAGACCAAGAATGAAACAGCTGCTTGTGGAAATCACTACTCTCATTAAAACATCAAAGATAATGGTAGCATTTGTGTTATTTGGCTTAGGAAATATTTTGTATCATTTATCACACTCAATCCTTTTTAACCTTCTAAACTTAAAGAAAGATAAATAAAATTTTTCCACTTTTCTAGCATAGAAATCGAACTTCAAAGGAATTACTTGATTTACCCAGGGATATGCTTTATAGATAGGGCACAAATCTTGATTTCCAACCACTAAATGTTATACCCTTCCAATATACCTTTATTGTCTCCACAAGATAATAATTAGAGCTATTTGACCCGTTAATAAGCTGATACACACAGTGTGACTGAATTCTACTCCTTAGGAATAGATACCTAGTTGGCCCATCAGTACCTGAGAAATAAGAGTTTTTTTTTCCCCACATATGACACCTTGTCTACTGATACAGAATTTCAGTATCAGAACCTAATAACTGACATGGCATGGGGCTGAAAACCATTAATGAATCTGTCTTCCCTGCAATTCTCTTCCATTCTTTGCAGGCCTCTATGACAAAGCGACAGTAACCACTCACCTTTAACTGGCAGCCCACCTTCTCAAAGGCCTTAATAAGGCGGTTGTTATGATACATCATTACTCCAAATTGGTTATGGTATTTGCAAGAGAATCCAAATGTGATTTTCACCTGCTTATTCTGAGAAGAAAATCATTAAGGAGACAAACACTAGAGGTTTCAGGAGAAATGAAAAGTATTATAAAAGCAAAATCTCCACCAAATGTCATTACATGTGAATCAATGTAAACCTTCAAGAAGGTATTTAAAAACACAAGCAATCACTTGCTCTATGTTTCTATTTTTTTGAGACAGGATCTCTCTGTGTAACAGCCCTAGCTATTCTGGAACTTGCTGTGTAGACCAGGCTGGCATCGAACTCACAGAGATCCACCCACCTCTGNTTACATGTGAATCAATGTAAACCTTCAAGAAGGTATTTAAAAACACAAGCAATCACTTGCTCTATGTTTCTATTTTTTTGAGACAGGATCTCTCTGTGTAACAGCCCTAGCTATTCTGGAACTTGCTGTGTAGACCAGGCTGGCATCGAACTCACAGAGATCCACCCACCTCTGTCTCCCAAGTGCTGGAATTAAAGGCATGTGCCACCACTGCTTGCTCTACTTTTTTGACTACTTTTGTGAGCTACCTACTCCACGCCACCACCTCTTTCTTGCACAATGGAATGAATCTCTGAAAGCATGAGCTAAAATAAACCTTTCTTTCCTTAGTTTCTCTTACTATCTGTCACAGAAATAAAAAAATACCTTATACAGTCTCTGTAAACGACAAGCTATGTACATCAATACCATACGATATACAGGTTAGGTATGATGGGAAATGTGATACAACTGGTAAACCTAGTACTCTAATATTTGACTCAGAACATATCAAGTTTCTGGGCTCTAGGAACTCAAGAAAAACTTCAAATAGGATCTTATTCCAAAACAAAACAAAAGAAATAAATAAAGTTTTCTATTTTCCCAAATCAATCAAAATTCTCACACCACAAAACTGATATTTTAAAGATAGTGATTGTCAAATTATTTTTTGCTATACACATTTAAAATTGTGAGGAATAGGCCGAGGGTACACTGTGGGGGAAATGCATGGAATTTGTATATAGAGCACAGAGAAGAGCGAGGTGGCTTTTCTGATGACCGAGGAAGAAATAAATCAGTACCAATTACCTTGTTCTGAAGTCACTTCGGGAAAATAGTTCCAGTACTTGGGGTTTCATTTCTGTCATGCCTACAGTGGCGCTGTTTAGCTAGAATTGTAGTGTGAGAAGGTAATTGAATTCGTAGGAGGGGGGCTGAGATAAATCTAGAAAACAAGCACCGAAGTTCACCTGACAGAAACCCCCAACAGGAAGAATCCACGCTCAGGAAAGGGACATATCATAAAATAGAAGTAGGGAAACATGCAATTGGAAACTCTACTAAATGCACAGTGCTACAGTCCTAACCTAACAAGGTGAAGTTATAAATGACGGTCTCACTTGCTAGCCCTGACTCTAAGTTGGGCTTTAAGAGAAAACTTCTTAGTAGAGAAGGTATGTGTTACCAAAAAGGAAAAAAATCCACTGTGAGTACTAACTACACAGTTTATTTTAAATGAGCAATTTTTAATTGTGGCAGTAAGAAAAAAGACCAAGGAAAATAATGTCTTGATTTGAAAAATGCAGAGAACATGTCTCTAGGGCCAAGAGCTATATTTCTGGTTACTAGAAAATAAAAAAGCAAAGTTTTCATAAATACTTGAGTTCTCTGTCTTCTGAAGACTACACCCCCACCAACCAATGAAGATGGTTAATTAGCATAGCGCACCACAAGAGTGTCCCTAGTATGTGACATCCACTTGCAGGTTAATGAGATGTAGAAAATGAGCAAGTGCTCTTCTGGATGGCTGTCATTATGAAAAGTTCCCAGGAAATCCATGCTGAGCTTGAGTGTGATTCATCTCCTCCTAGAAATACCTTTAATTTCCACTCACCAATTCGCATCCAAGTCTAAATCTGGACCTAGTACAACATAAACTGTAAGCTGAACACCTCCAACTAAATCTTTTTAATAAAATGTGATGGGAGTAACTATGGATGGACTTCTCAAATCTGACTGCTTACTGGCATACACTGAAGATTTAAAATGAATATATCTAATAAAAAGATTTCAAAGCGAGGTGTGGCAGCATATGATTGCAATCTTAGCACTCCGGAGGATCACCTCAAGTTTGAGGCTAGCTTGTGCTACACAATGAGTTCCAGGCCAGTATGGAATACTGTAAGAGGGCCTGTCTTAAGATAAATAAACAAGTAAATCAATATTAGATTTTAAAGTATAACTGAGCCACAGTCTTCGAACTCATTATGACTTTTATTTAATAAAATGTCAGTTTCTGATAAAGCCGGTGTACCAACACTTAAAAAATTCTTCCTTCAAGGGTAATGTTTCAGTCCGCAATTTTGGCTGTTTTAGCTCACAACTTTGAACGGGAATAAGGCAGGGTTTTGGCTGCATACAAATAGAGAGATTTACCCCAGAATGAAGATGTCAACTGCACAGAAGGATACGGTGGAGGGAGACTTATACACATCGTGCTCCACATCGGCAAGGCTCTTAGCAATCATCTGGGTCGTCACCTTCTTTTGCCTCAGAAAAATCTTCATCCGAGGCTTCATATATAGAACACTACAAAATGCCTATAGATTTGTGAAAGGCAAATTGTTATGTATATCGCCAACTCTACAGATATCTCCCCAAATTGTCACCAGCCAACTGGGCCTAGGCTTGGCAAATACTTGGCTGAGTTTCTGTACTTTTTGCAATGCAGTAACTACCATTCTGAGACGGAAGTAGCTATATTCACGAACTGCTTCAGCATAGACGGTGAAAAGGAATCCCAGCAGAGCATCATCTCCACACATCTGTGCTTCAATTCTGTTATAATATTTTCACATTATAGGAAATCGTACTTTTCACGGCTGAAGGACTATTCTCACTCACCCGTAGGGAATACTCTGTTTCTGGCAGCTTGGAGGGAACACCACTAATCTCCTTTTCTTCAGTATCGAAGTCTGATATCAGGATATCATATTGATCTGTATCAAAGTCCAGCTCAGACTTTCCATCTTTGTTTCTAAGTAAAATAGACAAGTACCAATTTAAGAACTGGCTCCAGAGGGCTCGCGGGGGCGGGGGATGCATTAAGAACTCAACACAAGTGAAATATAAGTCAATACTCAGGTATATATGATGCTTTTTCTGACTGCCACTCCAAAGGAACTATGAACTATGCAATTTGAGGACCATACAGTAATTAACTTGTTCCTGTTCTGAATCAATCTACCCTGTTTCACAGTGCTGGTGATGCCAGGTTCATAAGGAAAGACAAGGAGTGTTAAATATCTGAGATCTAATGAGTAGACGGATGTCAGCTACCCTCAAAGCAACATCTTAAATACCAGCTTTCTGACTGCTGCCGAAGAAGTCACTAAATAGCACTTTTTCCAACTTAATGATCATATCCACCCAAGTCAATTTCTGATGGCTTCAGCAGCAGAATATATATGAACTAATAAGATGCTAGCATTTCCCCCAGATCTAGTCCTATATCTTCCCCCCCGCCAAGACAGGGTCTCACTATGTATCTCAGACTGACCTAGAACTTACATTTATAGACCAGGCTGGCCTCAAACTCTGAGAAATCCATCAACCTCTTCTTCTGAAGTGCTGTGATTAAAAGCATGTGCCATCATGATGCCTGGCCTGGCACTAGGACTTAAATGGTTAAAAGGCAACACACACA
>LOEQ01000247.1:389209-400463 GCA_001685075.1 Bramus lutescens | reverse complement strand
GAGACAGACTCTTAGTTCTCAGCTCAGGCAAGCCTTTATCTCTATCTTCCTTCCTCAGCCTGTGCTTGGACACAGGGGAGGGCCACCATGCCCTTTTGTTTGTGATGAAAATGTTTTTAAAAGTGTAGCTATTTAGAAATGTACAGCACTTTCTTGTTCTCCCCAGACACCTTATTGTTTGGTAACATAGCAGAACGTCTTTCTTCTAACTACACACCTGCTGCCCAACTTCTGCGGGTGCCTGCCTCTCTCAATTAGTTCCCAGTTCACCTGTCGTCGGACACTGAAGGTGAATGTTAACTTTCGCTAGTGTGACTAGTACTGCAATAAACATGGACGTGCAGATGTCTCCTCTATAGTGACTTCATTTCCTTTGGATATGCACCCAACTTTGGGATTTCTAGACTCCGTTGTAATGCTGTGTTTAAATTTTCAAAGGAAGCTCCATACACTTTTTCATAATGTGTATGCTAATTTGCATTCCCACCAACTGCTTACAAAGGTTTCCTTTTCCCACACCCATACCAGCAATTGTTTTCTTGGTCATTTTGTAATTCTGACTGGAATGAGGTGTCCTCTCATTGTGATTTTCACTTTGGTTTTAGTTATACTGGGATTTTGGTGTACATGTCTACTGAGATTGGACCTGGGCCATCACACCCCATCAAACTACCACCGAACTATCTATTTCTAGCTTCCTTTTTACCTTTTATTTTGAGATAGGGTGCCCAGGCTTGCTTTGAAATTTCTTTGCAGTCCAAATAGGCTGAGCATGAGTCACCCTTCCTTAATATTCCAAATAGCTGGGATTGCAGGCTCGTGCCATCAAGCCCAATGAGTATTTTAAACTAACTTAGGGGCTTTTTATGGTTTTTTTTTTTGAGAAATTGACTTCTGCTGTAAGTCTCATGAAACTGGGTAAGTATTTATATAGATAGTAAGCTATTTGTGGGGAAGAAGCAATTCTTTCATGGTAAAAAATGTGCAAGTTGTCCAGGACACTCTGGTGATGCAGGTTTTTGTGAGTAGTCGCCCATGCTGGGGTAATGTTTTTTGGCAAAGCATGAATCACCCATGTTCCTCTAAGCAGCCCCTCATCCATGCCCCTGTAATTAAGCCCCCCAAAACCCATTGAGTCATCAAACTGCATTTGAATGGAATAATTTCTTTGATCTGCTCTTGTTCTCTCCATCCGGCACAAATAGAAAGAGATTCCACAAGTAAAGTCATGCAACATTGTGTGACATGGTACCTTTTATTGGGAAATCAAGTATATATGTATGCATTTACACATAGATCTATGTTCAGCATATGTATCCAGTGTCCATGGGGCACGGGTTTCAGAACCCCCCCGAATACACCCAATTCTGTATACTCTCAAGTTCTGTGCATAAAATGGTATAACAATTGCATATAACCTACCCCTATTTTCTCATATACTTTAAATAATCTCTAGATTGCTTTTAATATGTAAAAATGTGCATGCTATGTAAATCAATGTTGTGCTGTACTGTTTGGAAAAAGTGACAAGAAAAAAAATGTGCACATTCAGTTCAAAAATATTTTTAATCTGGAGTTTGTTATATTATATATCTATAATATAAACTAACTAAATATATAAATATGCCTGGTCTACAGAGTGAGTTCCAGGACTGGCTCCAAAGCTACACAGAGAAACCNAGTAATTATATGTGTATAATAAATACATGTAAGTAATTAAATATATAATAAAATATACAAATATATGTATAGATACAGAACCCATAGGTACAAAAAACTAATTGTAGACACACAATAAAAACAATATATAATTCCTTGTATTTCTATTTTTAAAACCTATCTTTTTCTTTAAAACTTCAAAAATACACAAAAGTACAGACAGCAAAATGATTAATCTCTGTTGACATATTACTTAGGTGCAGAAATGATTAAACTCACACAGCTACCCATACTCACAAATAAAATAAATAATTCTTTTAAAATGTCTATTTTAGAGATGCCTTAACAGGAATTCTTATGTCTGATGACATATTCAATCCCTCTGAGCAAACCAGGCCATCTGTTCCTCTGTAAGCAGAGCCCAGCATTTGTAAAGCCTTGTTCTCTTGGTTTTTATAGTCAAGCCTTGATCATCTCTCAATGGGCTCTCTAACTGCCTTCTTCTGAGATGTGTACTATGATCCTCCTGTTCTGCTTGCTTCTGGGCATTGTGACTGTATTTTACTATTGTGGGATTTGGGGTTTGCGGCCCCATAAGCATTTAGTATCGTGATTGGCAACTGGGGTTCCACGCATTTCTCAGATGTCTCCAGCTCTCTATGTCAGAAGTGATCCCCAGAGGCAAGTGAACTGGGAAGAGTTCAAGGCCTAGCCTCTAGCTTTCCTGCCTCTAGGCAGCCCTAAACAAGACAGTAAATGAATCTACACAAATTCTATCAGTGCTGCTCCACAGGGCAACCAAAGGGCCATGACATGAAATTCCACTGTGTCACCCCCAAACAAGGCTTCTGTAGCAGCTGTCACATTAGCGAAGGAAGATGGATTCCAGAGTACTGGGCTGTGGTGAAACCCTGGGGTTTGCTACACAGAACCAGAAAGTGCTTCTGCGGGATGGGGCAGAACAATGGAGCATCCCCACTAGTTTCTGTCCCGGAGCTGAGATGTAGGAATCAAGTCCAGTGTCCCCCTGCTCTAGGGCCTTTGGGTCATATGCTCTGAACCTTTTACACGATCTTTACTGCTTCATGCTGTCTGTTCATTTGGTCAAGGTTGAATGTCTTGCCCTGGAGGAATCACACACAGAAGCACTTGGCATTGTCACATTGGGTTCACACATTGTATGTGAGTTTCTTCCATCATGTCCAGACCTATTCTCAAAGGTCACATACCCCAAGTTCCTGGACGAACATGCTGAAGCCCAAAAGGTATCAAGGAGGGAGATCAGCCAGGTGCCTTTGGAAAGCTGAGCAAAGGAAGGCACGGGTTCCTGTCCGACTCCTCCGCTGAACTGGCCTGTGATCTTAGAAACAGATAATCATCCCAAGGAAGCACACCCAACCAGATCATGCGGGCTGAAGGATGCGGGACACTCTCAGGATAGACACCTTCAGGGAGTGAGAAAACAGTGCTGTACGGAGAGAGGGAAGTGGAGCGAAGATGCAGCTTCAGTGACATTTCAGAAGGCTGCTTGGGTGCTCCAAGAGGTCATGATTTGGAACACAGAGCTGGACATTTATATGTCATCTTTGAGCAGTCCCTGGATACAGGCTATCACCTGGGGATGATGCACACCCTTAGGCACCTTTGGCTTGCTTCAAGCAAAGCCATTCCTGGAATCGGAATCATCTTTGTACTGTGACCACCAGCATTCCCAGCAGCTGATGAGGGTTGAGTGCATCAATAATAAAATAAAGCAATTGTAAACATGGAGGAAGGGCTTTTGGAGCTAGATTTCAGTTGGAATCCAGGAGTCATATGCTGTGAAATGTTAGAAAAGTCACATATACTCTCTAAGGCTATTTATTCATTGAAATAAATGGAATTATTGGTCTTCTCTGCGTGGTTGTGGGGAGAAGCAAGTAGGTAGGATAGGGGAAATGCCCCTGTAAAGATTCACAGAACTCAGTAACTCTTAGTTCTTGTCTCTGACCCCAAACTACATCGTCCAAACAATGGTTTGAAGGCTAGTTTGTAATGAAGAAATGCTGTGTAAATTGGAATCGGTCTTGCTAACTCGTAACTCTAGAAAAACTGAAGTCCCTTCAAAGGCTGCCCCATGCCAACAAAATCCCCAGTACATGTTCAAGCTGCCCCTGGCCTGCCNGTGGGGCCAGCAGACTGAGTTACTGTAGGTGGGTCTCAATTGTCACTGCTCTGGGACTCAGGGCTCATCATGGGTCACTGACTCTGGGGATAATCAGTGCCTCAGTTCCCTCCACCACTCTCTCATGAAGGACGAGCAAGATGTGACAGCAGGCCTTTAAAAAGAAAACAAGGACAACAACAGCAACAGCAAAAAACACCAGAAAAGGCAGGCTTTTGCCACCAGGCCTTGGTTTTAATCTGTACTCTTTGCAGCTACTGAGACCCAGGAGTAGATCGCTTGAGTCCCGCCTGTGAATGCCTAGAAACTCCTCGTTGCCTCTGCACAAGCTCCCCTGAGTCCAGAGACCCTTGACCTTCATGTCTCCTCAGCACAGCCTCTAAAGCTGTGTTTCTTCATGTGTTTACACCAGACCAACACCCCCTGGGGGAGTGTGTCACACAGTACATTCTCAGACCCACCCCACACCACTTCAGGTGATTCTGATAGGGGTCCAGGTTCAGGACTAGACGCTGGCTTTAGTTGCATAAATCACATTACAAGCTCAGGGTGGCTGTAATTTGCTTGCTTTGACGGGAGAGAGGGGGCTTTGAGACAATGTCTCCTGTAGTTCCAGATGCCTTGGAACTTGCTATACAATCAAGGATGACCCCAAAATCCAGACCCCCCTGCTTCTACCTCCCAGTTGCTAGAGCTACAGTTGTGTACCACATGCCAGGCTATAATTTGCTTCTTCCTCTTCACATTTTCTGGCAACATTTTCCTTACTACTCAAAAGAAATCATGGAAGACAGCAGCACACTGATGGAGAGGGTTTCCAATGCCACATTTCCTGATCAGAAGGCGCTCCTTTCCCACTTTACTTCCGATTTATGTCCTGACCAGTGATTTTGAATCAGGCTGGTGTCTGATCTGGCTTGATTTGCACTTAAGGCTTATTTCTCCAGTGACTTGTTGCTACTGGAAAAAGTTCTGGCATCCCAAACAGAACATTTGAATATAATGCAAACAACCTTTTTGAACAGAGAGTTAAAGCAATTTCAGTACAGCCACTAGCTCGGCATGTTTTACAGATTTGATTTTAACCAACTTGCAAAAACCCAGGGAAAGCAAACAGATCACCAGAACAGAAAGAAGATCAAGGGAAGAGGTGAGCAAGATCCACTCCCTAAATGACAGATCAATTGGAGATCTAAATGGATCCAGGGAGCTAAATTAGTGCGCTTACTTTACAGGGGAAAAAGCCTGTGAAGTCCATCACACTTGGGCACAATTAAGCCTGGAACCCTCCCTGGGGAAGAAGGTCACTGGGGCACAGTAAGGCTGGCTAGGAGCCTGGGGAGGAAGCACAAGGAACATGAGGAAATTATGTGAGAAGTTCAGGAGGGCACACCAGGGCTGGGAGCTCTGGCCTAGGGGCTGGCAGTGTGAAATAGTAGATGGAAGGCGGCGTGGCAAGGGGACTCGTGTCTGCTCTGGAGAAAGGCAAAAGGCTTGCAGAGGGAGAGACTGGAGCCGGCAGTTTCTCCATACCTGCCAATCCTGTGTGATGACAGTAAGAAAATATTCAATTGTAATGGAATTAGAATTCCCTACCAGAAATGTCAGGCTGGGAGCTAACGGTGAGCCAGTCTGTAAATTCTGGCCCCTTAAGCCAGGGGAGAGGCTTGTCTACCAAGGTAGGGAACTAGGACTCACAGCTAGATTTCCACGTGTATGTTTTCTGGCCTTTGCTTCAGCTTTTCTATAAATTGTAGCATTAGTATGGTCAAGAAGTATACAGACTGAAATGCAATATTTTTTCCTTAATTTTGACCCAAACTGTAAATTTACTCTCTTATTTACAACATGTTTAGTTGTTGGAAATCAAACAAAACTTTGCAGCTGCTAAGTGAGCACTCTCACTGAGTGAGTCCGTATTGTCTAGTTTTCTCTTTTCCCTTCTGTTTGTTTGTTTTTCTAATATAAGCTTTTGTTCTGGAGTTCTCGATGCTTTTGAATGCACGCCACCCTTCTAGTCTCATCTTCTAGAGTGCTAGGATTGCAGGCATGGGTCACCGTGACTGGTTCGTTTTTTCTTAATATGGGTGAGCATTTATACTCAGAGCCAGACCTTATGGATGAGGGCTACTCTAAGAGCCTCTTCCTCTCAATGTCCCCACACCCTAATTAAACCTAGCTGAGGCTTATTTCTTCCTTTTTGCAGAGTTGACATGAAACTACAGCAGGGGCTGAATTAAAATTAGGCTGTCCGAAAGAATTCTCCTGCTTGTGCTGGATGTCTATTTAAAGTGAGCCCCCTCTCTCCCTTCTCTTGGGACTTATTTGGAGACCAAGTAAGATCCAAGGACTTGGTCATTGGCTTTGAACAGAACATGTGTGCTCAAGAAATTTTTTTGTTTTCCTGTCATGACGATTTATGGATGTGGTGTCAGAGTAGTATGGAGAAAAGCAGAGGGACACTCTAACTACTTCGAGGGACAGGAAAAGAAGTGTCTGTGACTTCGGACAGGCAGAAGCACCCTGCTGGCTCAGAATCTGTCTTTGGGAAACTTGGTGGTTCTTGGTCACCAGCTAGCCATGGGCTCCAGTTTTCATTGGATAAACAAGAAGATTTTCTCCTGGCTGTGTGTCATTCAGAAGAAAAAAGCATTTGTCTTACTGGCATACAATGGCATAGATGAGGTGTGTGTTGTGTGTGTGGCTTCACCCAGGCAGGCTTGTTTCAGGTGAATGGGTATGTTTGGGGAGACACACTTAAAGGGTAGACTAAGAAGGCTGTGTGCAGTGTCAAAAACACCAAAGATTTTTAGATCTTATTATGTGAAATTTTTACCTAAAGGGAGCCATGAACAAAGAAACGGTCCTCAAAACAAAAAGAACTGTGAGCAAACACTGATCTTGAAAGATACGCATGCAGCAGTATTGCAAGGGAAATGACCTGTCTGCAACTTTGAAATGCATACAAAAATTAGATGGGGACCAGTTCCTGCTCCTGCACTGAGGCTATCCACCCAGAGGGGAACAGTTCCTACTCCTGCACTGAGATGCACCCAGAGTCAGTCACAGCATAGATTGGACCAAGACACCAAGACTCTCCTGGCTGAATTTGAAGGANATGGGAGGAGGGGAGGAGGTGGAAATTTTTAATAAAAAAAAGAAAAAGAAAAAAGAAATTCTAAAGGATTATAAAGATTATAAAGGACTAAACAGAGAGTCATCTCTATCTTAAAAAAATGACATGCTCATATATATATATATATAAAGACCTAAGGAATAGGCTAATAAATAACATTAGGTTACAGGTCAGAAGATCTATATACAAAAACACTCATATTTCTATATGCTGGCAATAAACAAGAAAAAGGAAGTAAGAAAACAGCCAGGTGGTGGCAGTACACACCTCTCATCCCAGCACTTGGGAGACAGAGGCAGGTGGATCTCTGTGAGTTCAGGACCAGCCTGATCTACAGAGTGAATTGCTCCAGAACAGCCAGAGCTAAATAGAGAAACCCTGTCTCGATGCATACATACATACATACATACATACATACATACATACATACATACATACATACATACATAAAAACTTAATCCAACAATATTACAAAGCAAGAATGACAAGATAAGTGTTTGCTGAAAACTATAAACTTTACCAACAGAAATTGAAGATGCAGGTGGATACAAGTGGAAAGTGTTTTTGTCTTCATATATTAAAAAATTTATATTTCCCAACTTAATCTGTTAATTGAATGTGATCCATTCCAAATTCTCAACTGCCTTTTTGCAGAAATTGATAAAATAATCATAAAATTCATAGAAAATATAAGAAACCCAGAATAGCCATACAAATCTTAAAAACAGAATAAATTTTGCAGGATGAGATTAAAACAAGTTTGGTATACATAATGAGATGTTCTTTTAAAAATTAATTTGGGGAAACCATACTTTATGACTTTAAAACTATATTAATTAAGGACATTATAACCCCACTTACTTGGGAGGCTAAAGTAAAACAATCAAGGTCACTCCATTTCAAAAAAAAGAAGAAGACTCTAATAATTCAAATAATAGTGTGGTTTTGATCACTGGTGCAGGCTGATGTGTAAATCATTAGAACAGAGCTGAGAGTCCAAGAATGCACCTATACATTCATAGTGAATTGATTTTCAGCAAGATACAAATTCCATGAGGAAATGACAGGCGATTAAACAATTTGTACTGGAACAACTGGATGTGAATCTCAACCCTAAACCACACTTACAATGCAAAATAGGTCAAAGACCCAAAGTAAGAACCAAAACTCTAGAAGAAATACGGAGATAGTTTGCATGCATGCATGAGTGCGTGTGTGTGTGTGTGTGTGTGTGTGTGTGTGTGTGTAAATATGGAGGTCAGAGGCTGACACTGGGTGTTTTCCACAATTGCTCTCAACCTTTTCAGTTGAAGATACAGTCTTTTTCTGAAATTGGAACTTTCTAATTCAGCTAGACTGTCTGGCCACTGAACTCCAGAATCCTCCTGTCTCTCCTTCCCCAAAGGAGGGATCATAGGCACGCATCACTACTCTTGACTTTTTACTTACACCTGTGCTGGATATCAAATTCAAGTCCCTGTGAGCAAACACTTTACCAACATAGCACTCTTCCCAGCCCCCATAGCTGAATCTGTATAACTTTGATTAGTCAACCATTTTTAGATATGCCACTTAAAGCATAAGCAACCAAAGGGGGAAATAAAGGGATTTTATAAAAACTAAAACATCTGTGTCATGAAGGCCACTATTTAGAAAGTAAAAAACTAACTCACAGAACTGGGGAAAATATTTATAAATTATACAGTACATTGAGGTCTAGTATAACATATGGCTCAGTAATTCCATGCCTAATACAGACAGAACTTGAAAACCTTATTCACATAGATACTTAAACATGAATGTTCACAGCAACATTGATTTTAATTGCTGGAAAGTTGGAAACATCTCCAATGCCTACCAGCTGATGAGTAAAAATAAACGAAATGTAAATCACATACAACAGACTATTATTCAGCCACTCATATAGGTACAACATAGACTAGCCTTCCAAACAGCCACGTAATGTATGAGTCTACATGCATAAGTAGGCAAATCCACAAGGACAAAAAGTTGATAAAGGGCTACAACACCTCTGTGGCAAGCTCCACTCTTCTCCCTGAAGCTACTTCTGCAAGGTACAAGGGGAGCAGTAAGTGTCAGGGCACAACAGAAGGGAAGTGACTGTTAATAGGTACAAGGCTTCTTTGGAGAGTGTGGTGGTTTGAACAGATTTGGCCCCCATAGACTCATGGGTCTGAATGCTTGGCCATAGAGAGTGACACTATTAGGAGGTATGGCCTTGTTGGAGTAGGTATGGACTTGTTGGAGGAAGTGTGCCACTTTGGGGGTGGGCTTTGAAGTTGCCTATGCTCAAACTATGCCCAGTGTGGCTCACAATCTCCTGTTTTCTGCAGATCAAGATGTAGAACTATCAGCTCCTTCTCCAGTACCACATCTACCTGCATGCAGCCATGCTTCTTGTCATCACAATAATGGACTAAACCTCTAAAACTGTAAGCCAGCCCCAGTTAAATGTTTTCCTTTATAAGAGTTGTTGTGGTCATGGTGTCTTTTCACAACAATGGAAACCCTAAGATAGAGAGGAAAAGAAACATTTGTTAGACTGTAGTGATAGCTATATTAATTCAACCACATAGTTGCACACTTAAAATGACAAAGTATATGGTATATGTGTTCTATCTAATTTTTTTAAATTTACAGATGGTTCTAAAACTCCATCAAGATTCCAAGAAGTGAAGTGGTGAGAGTTGGAATGGGACAATGATAGAGTGGGAAAAAAAAAAGTCTCAATGAGATTGGCATTAAAGGGAGGAACAGAACAAAAGCCGTGCACCAAGCTGATGGAAAGCATTTTACCTCATGACTTATGCACATCCATAAGCTGAGCACTGGTCTGCAGAAATGACAGCTTGTCAAGACACGGAGAAGAGGGGTGTAAGGAGAGCATGAATGCAAGTGGAAGAAAGGACAGGAACAAACTTTCACCTAAGGTCATAGTACTCCTCGGAGCTACCTCTTCATAGGTCCACTCTAGTGTAACTCTGAGAAGTCTCTGGATTCACCTTAATGGAATCAAGTTGGTTTCCAGGTCTTTCTGAAACTCTCACTCAAACAAAATGAAATGTGTAATTTGTCAAGCCCTTGACTTTGCCTGTCTCTGAGTTGTTCCTTTCAGAAGTGGATCCAGTGCTCAGTGTTGAGGTCTGAGTTACATGTTCTACTTCTGAGCGGAATCTTATTAACTCACAAGGAAAGGGTGGTTCCCCCAAAGGAAATCAGAAACTATTAACTGAAAAAGAGAAATCAATTCTAGGAAGACAAAAACAAGGTAGTCTCAGCTTCTTCCTGTGTTAAAAACGATGAACTTCACTAATGGTAGAAGGAGAATTACACAGCATTTGTGCAGAACAAATGGGGAAGTTCATCTCCTGTAACCAGCAATCCCACTGCTAGGAGCCAACACTACAGAAATGCTCATAAGTGCAAAGACATTTACTCAACTATTACTTCAAATAGTAACATGTGGGGTAGAAACTAAATATCTACCTATAAGAGGTGATTAAGTTAATTTTAGTAATTTATTACTGTAGAACAAAATTATTTAAAAATGGACATATAAAAAATCACTAAGAAATTTTATCTTAGTATTAGTTTTTAAGTCTTTTTATTGTGATTAAGTTTTTTTCATTTATTTTTACATCCCGACCAGTTTTCCCTCCCTCCTCTCCTCACGTTCCCTTCCCCTGCTTCCCCTGATCCTGAACCCCAACCCCATCCACTGCTCTATTTCTGTTCAGAAGATACAGGCTTCCCATGGGTGTCAACAAAGCATGGCATATCAAGTTGAAGAGTGTTTCCCTTACTCCACATCCTCTGCAGCATAAACTGTCATTAGTGTTTTTGAGCTTAGTCATTCTGACAGGTGTAAGATTATCTCAGAGTCATGTTGATTTACATTCCCCTAATGGTTAAGGATGTTGAACAATTCCTCAGTCATTTGAGATTCTTCTGTTGAGAAATCTCTGTTTATCTCAGTACCCCATTTTTCATTGGATTATTTGGTATTTTGATGTCTAGTTTCTTGAGTTCTTTATATACATTGGAGATCAGCCTCCTGTCAGATGTGGGATTGATGAAGATCTTTTCCCATTCTGTAGGCTGTCATTTTGTCTTATTTACTGTGTCCTTTGCCTTACATAATCTTTTCAGTTTCGTGAGGTCCCATTTATTAATTGTTGTTCTCAGTGTCTGTGCTACTGGTGCTATAGTTAGGAGGTGGTCTGATGTAGGAGGATCATCTGTCTATATGTTACTTTCATTGGTTAATAAAGAAA
>LOEQ01000247.1:369305-382033 GCA_001685075.1 Bramus lutescens | reverse complement strand
CTGCCTCTGCCTCCCCAGTGCTGGGATTAAAGGCGTGCGCCACCACCGCCCAGCAAATTCCTCTTTTTTAATGCACAACTCTATGCCAACTGAGAACCATATCATAATTCCACAAACATTAAAGTATCTATAGTATAAAAATGACCAGTAAATACAAAGATAAATCAGATTCTTATCACATGGAGTCTTTTGAAGCACAATTAATAAAAACTCAGAGACAGATATTGGGGTTCAACCTAGTCACTGATTCTTACCTCTACCTCAGTTTGAAATGGCAATCTTGCCTCCAGAAAAGCTCATAATGAGACTGAGACTGAGAGCTCTCTCCTCCCATTTTATAATCCTTTCTATAGTTCTGGGATTAAGGGCATGCACCACTATCCCCTGGTTTCTATGGCAAGCCAGTATGGCTACTGGGATTAAAGATGTATGTCATTGCTGCCTGGTCTGTAAGACTGACCAGCATGGCTGTTTTACTTTTCTGATCCTCAGACAAATTTTATTCATTAAAATACAAATGAAATGCCACTAGTCTTTCAGTCTAACTGAGTGTTTCCCAAAGTCATATAATCTGAGATATAACTCTGTCTCAAAAAAGAATAATCTGATACATAATAACAAATGCAATTTTAGATTATGACCTAATACATATTCACATATATGCCGAAACAAATGTTCCATGAAAATTACTGTAGCATTTATGACATGCACTACATTTTATTCTTTCAAAAAAAAACTTGTCCCAACATTCTTTACCCCACTAAATGACTTTTACTGCCCAATAACAGTCATGGCCCCAAGTTTGACTGAATTGATATTGAAAAATATCAGTCTGAATATGTGATTAATTAACCTTAACAGAAAGGAGAATTAAGTGCTCGGTAGAAAGGTTACTACCATGGGGACCCAGAATGAATGAATAACTGTAATGGACATCCACGATAAACTACATAAACTATATGCACAGACGTAAACTTAACCAATAAATATTAAGAATGGTTCATTCTTGGTCTCCTTTTCACTATTTCCTAGTCTAGATGAAGAACTGACTTAGTTAATTTTCTATTGCTGTAACAAAACACCATGACCAAGGCAACTTATAAAAGAAACCATTTAACTTGGCTTAAAGTTTCAGAGAGTTAGGGTCTATGATGACTGAGCAAAGGAAGAGCTGAGAACTCACATCTTGATCCCCAAGATGAGGCAGAAAGAGAGCAAGCTCTGGAAACTCATGAATCTTTTGGAACCTCAAAGCTTGCCCTGGTGACTCATCTCCTCTGATAAGGCCACACCTCTTAATCCTTTCCAAACAGTTCCACCAACTGGGGACCACGTATTCAAATATATAAGCCTATGGGGGGCATTCTCATTTAAACTGCAAAAACAAAAAACATAATTGATACAGAGCAGCATCAAATCTGAGATATAAACATGGGAGTTGCCTGACTCTCTTTTAGCTACTGTTGTTTATCTTGTCTTTACCTGCTCTATCCCTCTCAATGGCCAATGCATACAATTCCAGCGCTCAGATGCACTCACTGTCAAGGCTGCCTGCCTCTGCATCTCTCGACTCCCAAGGTACCCAGGTCTTATGCAATCCCCAGTTTTGTCCCAAGTTTGTCACATAATTTCCCCATTTTCCAAATACTATATAGCACTTATGAACATTATCAAAACTCAGCCAAAGTCTGGCTTAAATGTTTTGGAGAAAAAAGGAGAAGGTAGCATCCCATCACATCAGCATGCCTCGTCAGCACTCAAGCAAGTACCATGCCTACTTCACTGAGCCAGCCTCCCCCAAATCTTGCTATACTCATTGATCCAGTCAGAAAACAAGAATTATCAAGTATATAAAGAATTGAGAAGAACAGCTCAGTAAGCATCATAGAATTTAGACTTCTGTATACTTCTGCACTATATATTTTTATTATTAGAATATTTTTTCTCTAATAGTATAGTGTACATAATCAAAAATAGTTACAATGGTAATTTTGTAAGAACCATTACCAGAATAACTTTACTATTATCACGACAATAGCTGCATCGTTTTGTTCAATTATTTATTCACTGCCAGTCCTACTCTGTGTAAGGAATTGTTGCACCCACAAAGGAAACCTTTGATATGATCTTTGATCTTGTCAATATAAAATGGAATAATATGACATTAATGATTTCAGTGCAAATCAGATTACAAAGGCATGATGTACAAAGAGACGAAAAATGTGGGTGATCAAAACATTCTTAATATATCAATCCCAAACTTTGGCTTACTAAAACTTTGGTCATGTTTAAGTGATTTAAAATCATTGAACATGAAAAACAATACCTCAAAAGGTCACTTAAGCAAAGTATTCTTTAAGACACAATAGGTGGTGTGTAGTGGCTCATGCTCATAATCCCAGCACTCAAGAAGCTGAGGCAAGAGGATCGCTGTGAGTTCCAGAACAACCTGGGTTACATACTGGGGTCTAAACCAGTCTTAGACACAGGGTAAAAACCTATCTAAATTGAACAAATTAACGAAGAAATGAGTGAATGAATAGCATAGAAAGCATTTTGGCCAAAGCAGTAAAAACGAAAATCCATGTAATTCTTTGAGAGGGAAGAAATTACACAATATGGAGAATGGGTTCCTTCCTAAAAAGAAGCTCCAACTGTCAAGGTCCCAGTCAATCAAAGGCCACTTACTGCATGTTCACACCTAAATGATACAGTCTAATGACACTTAGAATATTTCTCCTTGGGGCTAGGGAGGGGCTTGGTTGCAAAAAATGTGCTTGCTGTCCATGCATGAGGACTTAAGCTTGAATCCTTAGCACTCATGAAAGAAGTTTGGTGATGCTGTGCACCCCTGTAACCCCAGCATTGTGCAGGGCTGAGACAGGAGGATCACTGCCAGCCTAGATCCAAGTTCAGGGAAAAACTTTCTCAAGGAACTAAGTTGGAGAGTGATAAAGGATGACTGGCATCCCCCTCTGGCTTCTGTGTCTATGCACAGATCCCCACTACAGCACACTTACATGTATAAACACAACACACACACACACACACAAATTAAATTAAATTAAAATTAAAACAATATTTATCATTTAAAGAAATGGCATTTGGTTATGAAATTTTATCTTCTAGGATACATACATAGGAAGAGATATTTTAATGAAAACTTCCTATGTAAGCTTGTTTTCCTTTAGAACTCTGTATATAGAACAATGCTTCTTTCTGATATTTCTAATGAAACACTTGGATCCATGAAGTTTATCGAAATAGCACAGACAGTCCAAGTTAATCTGGAACTCACTATGTAACCCAGGCTGATCTCACAATAATCCCACTTTAGCCTCCTGAGTGGCAGGGTTACGGTTATAAGCATCATGCCTACATTAGAAGTAGATCTTAAATAGACACTTTCCAGTAGATTGAGAGACTGATAATGATCACACTTTAATACTCTCATAATCTTCCATTATTATAAAACAGGAATATTTCAAACAGTTGCTTCAACATAAGTAAATGTATAGATTTTAAGATACAATTCCACAAAAATGATCAAAGCAAGCTGCTTATATGAAATGCAATATGCACATGCATCTTGTCAAATCATTTATTATTTCAAATAAAGTTTCAGGTTAAAAGAGCAATCCTCTTTCTTTAGGTAATGATGAGAAATACAACAAACTAATGAATTTTATAATAAAATAGCCTTTTGTTTGACCCCCAAACCTGTAGATTACCTCATTTATTTCTAGTGACTTTTCAGGTTTCCTTGCTACTCATACTTTCTTCTGAAACACAAAGATTAAGAAAGCAGTATATACATTCATTTCTTCACAGTTCAGATTTATTTAGTATCTATTTTATGTGAGCATATGTGGTTGCCCTTGTGGAAATAGAAGACAGAGATATAAAAACCCTGGCCAGTATTTCCCTAAGTATAATACAAGGCAAAGGCTAAGAAATAGGCAAAATAACAGACAGAGATGATTTTCAATAAGGCGGAAGGAAATAAGAAGTTCATAAGGGGCCAGGCATGGTGGTACACACCTTTTATCCCAGCCCCTGGGAGGCAGAGATAGGAGGGTCTTTGTGAGCTAGAAGTCACTATTGTCTACATAGTGAGTTCTATGATATCCAGGGATACACACTGTCTAATATTGTTGTTGGAGGCTGTTTGTTCTTTCCTGGCCACTCACACCCAAAATAGTCACATAGAAACTATACTATTTGCAATATTGTTTGGCCAATAGTTTAAGCATATTTCTAGCTAAATCTTATATCTTAAATTAACACTTTTCTATTAATCAGTGCATCACCACAACCTCATTGCCTACCAGCAAAGTTTCAGTGGACCCCAGCGGAGGCATCTGTCTCCTATGGCAGCTACATGGCTTCTCCCTGACTCTGCCTACTCTCTCTCTCTCTACATCTTTGATTGAATTTTCCGTCTAGCTTTACTCTTTTAAGCCATTGGCTGAAAGCAGCTTTATTCATTAACCCATGAAAGCAACACATATACAGAAGGACTTCAAACACCATTTGATACTTAACTACCATTTTACTTTCACAGGATCTCATAGAAAGAACATTGCCCCCATGATAGCTAGAAATAGTTCTAGAAGATGACATCCCCTCTCCCAACAAAGTTTGTCCTCAGGGTGAGGGAAATAAATTAGGGCTTGATTATAATTGGTACAGGGATCTCTTTGAAAAAAGAAGGAAATTTGAATGGGATAATAGGTACATTAGTGTGAACTTACACGAATAAGAATAGTAATAGAGTGAATACTTGTGAGCTATTATTTATAGGCAGTTTATATTGGTATAGATTCTTATATGTTGATACAAATTCAAATTATATTGAATATATTCCTATTTCTGTCTACAATATTTGTACACTTATGCAAAGCTATTTTGTCATATTGGATGCATACATGTTTCTACCTCTGCTTAAGACATTTTGTATATTGATACAATCTTAGGATATATTTATCACATAGCACTATACATTTCTACCTCTGATCAAGATACTTATACATTGTTTATATTTTGAGGCCATTGTCTTCAATTGCTGCACAGTTGCTTAAAGACTGTTTAATATTCTAATATGAAGTCTTAGTCTTTAAGCTATATAGGTATTAAGTCAGTCATCTATGTTTGTCATACTTATAGTTAGACTAATCAGGTTCTTTAGATACNACTGTTTAATATTCTAATATGAAGTCTTAGTCTTTAAGCTATATAGGTATTAAGTCAGTCATCTATGTTTGTCATACTTATAGTTAGACTAATCAGGTTCTTTAGATACATAGAGATTATATTCTGCATAGATAGGTAATCTTCAACCACTTCAAATAACTGTAGAATATGACATTTAAATAACTTAAGAGTTCTGTTGACGTGAGACACAATTGCTCCTGGCAGCACCAACCTATTCTTGAGAGAATGTTGCACACTGAAGACACTCCACCTGGAGTTTGGTTTCTTCTTAGCAAAACTGACCTTTGGGCAAGAAACTTCCCATGCCTCAGCCACTGACAAAATGTGCAGTGTCCAGACAGGACAAGCAGAATACAAGAAAAAAGACTGCCAAACCTTGCCAAGACAGAGTAAGGTAGTTCTGAAATTTTTCCTGCCTCTGAAAATGGTCTGCCAGTTACTCTAGGCCTTAGCCAAAGTTGGCTGCTCCAACATTACAAATCACTTTGGGTGACTGCCCAAGTAGCCAGTTGTCTCTGTAATTTATTGCGCATTTTGGAAGTTACTTGATTGTACTTCCTGTCTACTCAAGTAATATTATTTCCCTTCTCAGATCTTCAATGGGGTTGAAGACTAGATAGTCATAGTTGCTTTCCTCTCATGGCTTAGCCAAGCTATTTCTAATACAAGACTTAGACTAATTAGGATAGGATAATTATTGAAACATTTAGCATTTGTTTCTTGCTTGATATTGTTTATGCTGGTTGTAATTCTAATTTTTATACTTGATATTTGTTCTTATTGTATATAGTTTTGTATCAGGATTAGAACTCTTTTATTTAAACAGAAGGGGGAGAAGCTGTGGGAACTTCTTCAGCCCCTAGCCTTTAAGATACCAGCCCACTTGCGAGTGTAAAGCACATTCTCTCTCCCAGCTGCTAGATTCGGTTCCTGTCCCCCATTCGTGCAGAGGACTGTGATCTGTTGATCTGTGATTCTACCCATAGATAAATAACCCTTTATTATATTCAATTCTGAGCTAGTGTGGGATTATTTTATAGAGTCCATTATAATAACACAATTCAACAACAGCAAAAAAAGGAGTTTATAAGGGAAATAGTATTTGATCTAAATCTTGAAGGATAGTGTGGCTTCGCTGGAAAAAACTGAAGGGAAAACTTTTCTGAAATAGCCACAAAGGGTCTTCAGGTAATAGTGTTGTGGACAGAGACAGCCAAGTGTTCAGAATGCTGTTGGACTCTCACTTAAGAACTCTTTGAGCCTCTGGTTTTTAAATGTATAATCTTCAGTCTAACATATAAGATATTACTAAAGAGGGCCTGGAGAGGTGGCTGAGCTGGTAAGGAGTCTTGCTGCTTTTCCAGAGAACCTTAGTTCAGTTCCTAGCACCTGAATCAGACCAAATCAAACTATCTCAAAACTTAAAACTCAAAACCAACTGTACCTCCAGCTCCAGAGAACCTGACACTCTCTTCTGGCCTCCAAGGGCATCTGCCCATACATACCTGGATCTTACACCTAATGGAACTATAATTCTTAAGATTTTTTCTGTACTGTGCTATGTGTTTGTACATGCTTGTTTCCTGACTCCCAGACTCCAGGCAACTTTGCTAAGAAAGTGGCAAGCCACTATCAGCCTGTGAGTAAATTTTGCCTATGGCCTGCTTTAGATACACCACCAACTACTTCCCTATGTCCCCTTATTCTTACTGGGGCTCATAACTACTTTTTATATTCAGTGTCCTAAGTTTAGGAATAAGCTGCTCTTTACTTCAAAGACTTTAAGGGCTCCAGCTGGGAAGGAAATGAAGCGATGTGACTCATGTATTCCCTTCATTTCCTGTTCTTTAAATGATCATGATCCTTTAGTTACTAACAATGGTCTCTTAATAATGGTGTATATCACTTGTTTGTGTGTACTATGACTTTCTTCTGCAACTTACTCAAGACTATTGAGCAAAGTAAGCAAGAAGTCCAAAGTCTTAGGGGAAAATTATGCAGCTAAGCACTCTATAGCCTCTACTTGCCAGGAATGAGGGACCTTAGGCTTCATCCCTGCCTACTCAGTGCCTAGCTTCTCTTTCATTGACATAACCAGCTAATTCCATGCAATAAAATGGAATACAAATATTTTTATTTGTTTTATAAATAAAATACCAACAATCCTGATGATTGTTTCTGCCTCTTCTGACCATCTCACTTCAAAATGCTAAGTGATGCTGCAGGAAGTGTTCCCTTCTGTGCTTTTGCTTGTGGTCACAGTGAGGCACCACTCCTGAATGCTAACTTATCTATAGTGCTACTCTAAATGGAATTAGTAGTCTAACTAGAACTACATTCCAATAGACACAGTGCTATCAGCCTCTGCAGATGCTTATAGACCCAAAACATCCCCCCAAATTCTTACATCTCTAGTTAGTTTTTTCTGCCTCTTGAAATCAAGATTGCTTTTTTAAAATCAAAGATACTCAAGATTTTTAAATGTTATTTAAGTTGTGCTGTTTCTTAATATAAATTACTACAATACTACTAGCACATTCTACACAACTTTTTAACATTTCATTTTAGCTCAATGATAGATTAAATCATCTTTGCAGATTAGCTCAGAAACTTAGCCCTCAAGAATAAAAACAGGCAGGGGGATAGGTTTCTGAGTTATAAAAAAAATTATATTAAGACAAATTTATGGATTCTCTTTGAAAATGTGAAATCACCTATAAAGAAAACCAATGGCCTTATGACTTCCAAAGTCCCCTAAAAAGAGGTTTGGAAGATCTTTTAAACTACCAAATACAACTAAGAAAATCACAATCTTGGAAGGTTGCTTGTGGAGGCAGGAGAGTAGAGGAAGTATAACTAAAGTGCATATCATTGTAATAAATGCTACAAAATTCCCAAGAGATTGCAGTGAAAGCAACTAATTCTACCTAGGGGGTCAGAATATTTCACAAAGAAAGTGACATTAAGAAGGTGTATTACAGTAATCCAGACTAAGCAGTCTGCTGAGAACAACTAAGAAGGCAACCCAAGAGGAAAACATCAAAAAGCAGAATCACCAGGTCACAATGGAAAGAAGCAGCTGGTAGACAGATGTTTCTGACAGCCCCTGGGTAAGCCCCACTAGAATGAGGTGGAACTCAGAAGGACACACTACTAGGGCAAGAGGTGACAATTCCTCTCAGTCCATAAACTTGATCCTGGATTGGTTATGTCCTCAAGTGACAGCAAAAATAAATATGATCCTCCTCTAAAGGAATATTACCTTGGATAATTGTGCCATTTCTTCAAAATAGAATGTCTGACACACAACTGTCATTAAAATAAGAAACCAAATACAAAAATAAACATGAAGGAATATAAACTTATCAACTGAGATCCAGATACTAAATTATGAGACAGACCTTGACTCAAGGAGATAAAAACAAGAGAAATTTGGTTGATAATAAAATGATTAGAAAAATTATCAAAAGAAAAAAGTTTTGAATCAAACACAACTCTTATCTCAAAGGAATATGGGTTTATTCTTGAGCCAAATATGAGTGGCAATGGACCAGGAACATATTCAGCCTACCCCCCCCAAAAGATGTTCCAACATGGAAGCAGTTTATGAAGACTAAGGTAGGAAGTCTCTGCTGCAGGTCTCTGAGAAAGCTGATAGCCTTGCTGGTCCAGGATGGGCTAAGTGGTCTAACAATACATTCCAAAGGTTTTGCATGACAGCCAAAAGGCTGTTAATAAGGCACAGGCAGTGAGCAATGGATGCCTACTAAGGGAAGCCACATGCAAGGAACTTCAGTTCACAGAGACGAACAGGATCTGAGAAACTTCCACTGCAAATGCTGGAAGGGATAAGTCTAATAGCCAGAAAAGCAAGACTGAGCTGATGTTAGGAAAGTAACCCATTAAATGTTCATCCAGGGACAGAGAGATGGCTCAGTGGGTAAAGGTACTTGCCACCCAATCCTGACAGGCTGAGCTTGATCCCCAAAAGCCAAGGACAGAACCCGATTCCATAAAGTTGTCTTCTGGCCTCCATATGTGCACTGCTGTGTGTGTGCGCTCACATTCTCTGTGTCCTTCTATCTCTGTCTCTATCTCTCTGTCTCTCTCTCTGTTCCTGTCTCCCTGCCTCTCTCTCTCACACACACACACACAGAGAGAGAGAGAGAGAGAGAGAAATGACAAGGTTTTTCAAAAGGCATCCAGACTGAATCAAAAAGAAAACAAAACAAAAGGTACCAAAAAAATAAATAAATAAAACATGAGACCTGTGGAAAACAAAGAGCTTTGAAAAACTCTTAAGAAAGAAAAATGAACACCTGTGATATGGCTATATGCAGAACAATAGATAAGCACAAGCTAGTTATGCATGCCTGTGATCCCAGCACTTGGGAAGCTAAATCAAGACATACATGAGTTCAAGGCCAGTGGGATGCTGTTTGATCCTACCCACCTAAACACATGGAAAACAACTTTTGAACATAATCTCATTAGTTTACTTATAAAAATAACACATATCAGGCAGTTTCTGCACACTCATTATATGTAATCTTAGCTGGGGTGGGGGGGTGGCTCAGTGGGTGAAGGTGCCTATTGTCAAGCTTCAGGACTGGAGTTAAGTCCCCTGGGCTCACATGATGTGTGAAGAGGAGAGACTCAGCTCTCTCAACTCTTCTTTTAATCTCCAGGAGCAGAACACCATGGCACACATGTGCCCCAATCCATACAGACACATAAAAAAGGAAATAAATAAAAAACATTCCTTAATCCAATATTTATAATATTATTTGGGATTAATATCATTATCTCCATTATTTAGATAAGGAAATTAAGTCAGTGTGACTATGTGACTTGCCCCAAAGTCACAGGTAGTAAAAACGATAACTAGGATTTGAACACCAACAGTCTCTTTCCAGAGTTCTTGTTCTTAGTCACTAAAGTGAATTTTCTGCTAAAGCCTCACTTTACTTTGTACAAAATCTCCTTGATTCAGTAAATACTAATTTACTGTCTATCCAGGAAGATGGAAACTAGAAAAGTAAGTGTGGTCTTTTTGCCTAACTGCAATCCAATTATTTCTCTTAGTTTCTGAAGCCCAGAGACAAATACGACCTTGAGAACGTGAGCAGGCATTTTAACTGCTCTTATGGTCTGAGAGCCAGAACAGAACTTTTTTCCTTAGCCAAAGTATAGATAGAGGGTCGGTGATAAAGAGCCATGGGTAAGATTCAGAACAAAAGCTTCCTAGGAAAATCTTGACCTTGAGAGATCTATGAATCACTACTATAGACCCATGAACCCTCGAAACAGCCATGGTCTAGTCCCCAACCTGGACATGTGAACGTTGATTATGTGATTGAGCTGCAAATCACAAGATGAATAAGATGGTTATCTTAGAACCCAGATGGTCTGGGTAGGTCCTGAGTAACCACAAGGACCCTTAGAAGAAGTTATCTAAGAAATTCCCACCCAGAATCCAGCAGGAGATCCAGTGACAAGAGCATCGGAGGGATGTGAAGTCGGACCCATTAAAGATGTAGAAGGAGGCTGTGGCCTCGGGAATTTGTGCAGCTCTGGGAAGATGCAAATGGTCGGCCGGTTGATTTACCCAGAGAGTCTCCAGAAGGAGCCTGGACCCTGCTGACACCTTGTCTTCAGCCCAATGAAACTGATTTCAGATGTCTGACCTCCAAAACTGTAAGCTAATAACTTCATATTTAAGTTGGTGGTAATTTGTTATAATGGCAAGGGGGGAAGCAAGTGCATCAGTCGAGAGGCGTGGCAAGGCTGGGTGTTTACGGACACGCTGTCCCGGCCACAGAGGAGCTGGGGAGTGTGCGGGCCTCCTGCGCGTGCGTGAAGAGAGAGCCTGGACGTGGGATGAGAAAATGTGATTCCAGCGAGGGAATCCTCAGGGGCTGGAGCAAAGAATGCTAAGCTACAGGCTTTAGGAAAGGGGTGGAAAGGATGAAGACTGGGCCAACAGGAGATGCTAAACTACTAAAGTGGGAACCAGGGAAGTCAAAGTCAGCTAAGGTGAAATCAAATTTACTAGTAAGGAAAAAAGAGAAAGCCTTGGTGAGGAAATAATTGGAATTTTATTTATTTTATAGTAAGTAGATAAATATATACTTGTTTTACCTGTTCAAAAATAGAAGAGCTCATCACCACTTCCAAGAAAAAAGGAAGACCAAGTGTTTGAATGCTTAGAAACACTTTCCAAAATGTTTTGATAAAAATAAAATTGAAACTGAACTTCTCGATGCTGAAGAAGACAATGAAGAGCATGTTTCTAATAAACTTACAGGACAGGTGTGAGCTGTCCTCAGAGGAAACTCACAGCTTCAAACCATTTCTGATGAGAGAGAGAGAGAGAGAGAGAGAGAGAGATGAAAACTGAAATTAGCCTAGCGCTCATCTCTGGCAACTGGGCTGAGAACAATTCATTGGCAGAAAGTAGAAGGGGAAATTAATAAGGGTAAAACTTCCATTAGTGAACCTAAAATGTCTCAACAGGTAAAACTAACAAATCTAAAAACTGATTCTTTGAAAAGATTGTTCCTTCTCTAGTTCTGATAAAATAATATTGAGAGAAAAATACATAAAAGATTAAAGAGGGTGAAAGAAAAATGATACACAAGATATAAAAGACATTAAGATGATTTTAAAAACATAATTGGAATTGTGGATCCCGTTACAACTGCTGCTTAAAAGCAGCTTAAGACACCAGCTGCACCTCTGTTCTCACACTCTGGAAATGCTCTCCTCAGCCCAGAGCTCCAGGATGGCTGTACAGGGTTGACAGCAAGGCTGCAGTTATCTGAAGGTACAGGGGAGAGGCCCTATTCAAGATGGCACCCTAAGTTGGTTGAGAGAAGAAAAAACTGCTCCAGAGCTGAGGCCACAACAAGGGTGCTTCACAGCACATGGCTCCAGATACACACATGGCGTGGCCACAGCCTTCTCCACAGCCAGGACCCCTGAGCTGGGTAAACGCCTGCGTGGCCTTTTCTGAACTGCTTTGGGAGTCACACAGCATCATTCTGCCATATTTTTCTAGTGGCTTACATTCAAGGAGAGTGACAAAAACCCTGGGTTTTGATAGAATAATTCACAGTTTTACAGAGATGTGAAACACCTCAGAAATAAGATTGATTCAGAGAGCGAATAATCTTCTTCATTTTTTAAAAAACACTACAGAAGTGATTTATTTATGAACTATTAAAAAGGCTGTGCCTAATGGCTGTGAAATTTTTATCATATATCTATAGTGATTGGGTGCCATTCTGTAGTGAATAGGGGAGCGGGCCTGTTTTTTGTCCGGCCCAGCTCCCACACGGCTAGCTTATACCCCAAATTAACAACACACAAACTGTTATCATTTAATCACTGCCTGGCCCATTATATCTAGCCCCTTCTTGGCTAACTCTCACATCTTGCTTAACGCATATCTAGTAATTTGTGTATCACCATGGGGTGGTGGCTTACCGGGAAGATTCTAACCCACGTCCATC
>LOEQ01000247.1:348440-360510 GCA_001685075.1 Bramus lutescens | reverse complement strand
GTGTGTGTGTGTGTGTGTGTGTGTGTGTGTGTGTGTGTGCATGTGTGTGTGTCTATTTGTGTATGTAAGAGAGTGTATGTGTTTGTTTCATGCATGGGTGTGCCCATGAACATGTATGTACATGTGTATGGTTTCAGAAGACAATTCCAGTGTCATTTCTTGGGTACCTTCCACCTTTTGTATAAAACAGGGTTTCTCATTGGCTGGAACTTGGCCTTGGAGGCTATACTAGCTGGCCAGCAAGCCGCAGGGATGCTCTTTGTTTCCACCCCACCTCGCTATCTCTGGGACAAGTGCACTCTGCCATGCCCAGCTTTTTACATGGGTTCTGGAGACACAAACTCGGGTCCTCGCATTTGAAAAGCAAGTATTTACTGAGTCATCTCCCCAGCCCGGTTACAAATACAGTTCTGGGTTT
Source organism: Bramus lutescens (assembly GCA_001685075.1). Classification (NCBI taxonomy): domain Eukaryota; kingdom Metazoa; phylum Chordata; class Mammalia; order Rodentia; family Cricetidae; genus Bramus; species Bramus lutescens. Next base: position 360,092 of record LOEQ01000247.1, on the reverse strand, counting down.
CTGGATCCAGGGCTTTGATGTAGTGCATACCTCTTGCTCTGTCTGCTGAAGCAAGATAACTCAGCAGCTATTGTCTGGGGGAGAGAATTGGTTCACCTAAACCACAGTTTTATACAGAGGAAATTTCCCATCATCTGAGAACTTAACAACAGCTACTAATCAGAAACTCTTCAGCAGCTCCAAGAGAACTCAACGAAAGAGTTGTGTGCAGCATAAGCAACTCCTTATGAAACCGCTTTTCCCACCAACCAACCGTGCTTCATGCATATCATTATACCATCAGGTATTTTGAACTTAAGCACACAACTATAAGCCCTAAGTCAGTTGCTATTTTACTTTTCATTTGTTTCAAATGTTTCACAACCAAAGTCTGTGATATTACAAGCCCCTCCAACAAACTTAAATAGTATTAAAACACTACTTTCAATTTAAAGGGCAAAATATCTGGAAAATTAAGGTCATGGTGTTGGAGAGCCTAATGGAGTACAGATTTCTGCTTGAAGTATTTCAACCAGAAACCTCAGCAATCTTCAGTCTGTCTCTCCTGGATATAATAAGTTTTAAAGCTTGGAATGAATTTTCAGAATATGTTTCACATCTCTCATAACTTCAGGAAAGGATGCAGCAGAGGGGCAAAGAGAACACACTCTGCAATAATGGAATTTTTATGCAGCGCCAATAAGTTACAGAGCCTTTAAAACAAAAGATGAATAGAACATTCCTAAAGGAGAAAAATAACATTCATTCAAAGCGTTCTTTGTAAGAATTTGTTCTTAGGTACAGAGACCTTTCAAAACATCAAGAAACAATAGGTCTTTGATTCGAAGGGTTATTAATGTTATAGGATCATAATTAAATCAGCGATTAATTTCAGCACATCTATGGTAAATATGGCAGGATTCATATGCCATTATAAAATGAAGTCACTTTCAGATAAGGTTATATACAGAAAATATTAACAAAAATCACACAGAACATGTTCAGATCTGAAACAGGAAAATGAAGAAAATATACTTCAATCTTCTTTCATTTCAAATGTGTATTGTCTATGAAAGTAGAAAGGACAATACTAGGGACAGAAAGGCATAAATGGGAAGCAGGCAGAGAAAAGTGGAGGAGGGGGAAAGGCAGGAGGGGGGGTGACAATGCCGTAAGGACCTTTGTTGTTTTGCAGGCTATCTAAAACCAGAAAATAAACAAATGAAGTTTACCATCTTAAAACAGGCTAACAGCCAGGGGTGCTTTTGTCTTCCAAGGGACATTTGGGGCTGTCTGCGGACATTTTTCACTATTAGAACTGGGGAGGTGCTACTAGCATCGAAATGATAAAGATCAAGAACACAGAACACCCCTGTGACAAAGAACTATCCAGCCTCACATGCTGCAAGCACACCACTAAGTATGCTTAAACAATGAGCAAATATTTGCTGATGAATTTTAACAAGCAAAACCTGTGATTTCTTCTTGCTGTAGGATCTTACTACTTACATCGTTCTGAAGCTGCTTAATACAGACTATTCCTATTCTCAAGGTCCTAACTTGTCATCCATCAAATTCTCCTATGCTGCTAAGTAGAACAGGTGGAAAGTCACATGTACACTAGCTACATGGTTCTATATGATTCCAAGGAGTCCAAAAGAGAGACAGGATTTTGGCCGTTTAAATGCAGATTAAATGCAAATAACAATATTTTAAATGTGTTCAGTGATTAAAAGCTCAAATGTATGCCTTTCAATCAGCAGTTTGTTTGTTTGAGGTATGACTGTGTGTGTTTGTATGTGTGTGTGTGCATGTGTGCATGTGCATGCGTGCGTGCGTGCGTGCGTGCGTGCGTGCGTGTGTGTGTGTGTGTCAGTATGACCTCAAATTTGCAATCCTCCTGAGTCAGCCTCTGAAGTGCTGGAATTATGGTCATGTATTACTGCCACTTTGCCTGGCTAAAAATGTATACTCTTAAACAATGAGAATTAAAATGCCATTATTTTATTTGAGCCCATTTGTTGATAAGTGAAGGGATTTTTTTCACATTTGTAAGTAACTAAAGTAACTGAAACTGAAATAGTCATTGTATACACAATGTAACTGGAGAGTGATAAAGAGCCCCGGAGGGCTTTCTATTATTCTCTAAAGTAATTTGCAATTTTCAGTTCAAAACAATATTAAAGAAATTTTTAAATTCTGATGTCCCCAATTTAATCTCATTTGAAATTTCCCCCAAAATAGAAGTCCAATTTCGCTTTTTGGGTTTTTGTTTGTTTGGTTGGTTTTGGTTTTGGTTTGGTTTGGGTTTTTTTTGTTTTGTTTTGTTTTTTTTGAGACAGGGTTTCACACGTAGCTTTGGAACCTATCCTGGAACTCATTCTGTAGACGAGGCTGGCCTCGAACTCACAGAGATCTGCCTGTCTCTGCCTCCCAAGTGATGGGATTAAAGACATGTGCCACAACCACCTGGCTGCAATCTTGCTATCTTTCTATCTATACTTTTTATTTTTACTTTTCCTTTACAGCTTCTTTAATTTTTTAATTGTTTTATTATACACATATTAGTAATAATTTTCAAAGGAAAGTTAAGTATATTACATTTATTTATTGACTTATGTAGAACTATGTATTATTTCAGAATTAATTTTAAAAACAACAGATGCCCCAAAGCTGGAACTGACTGAAAGTTTCCTCCCTGAAGATAAGTTTTCATGATACCAGAAGTGCCATGCAGCTTCCAAAGGAGTGAAGCAATACCTATGAACCACAATAACCAACATGGTACAACAACCCTATGGCTGCAATAGCGGCACATCTGTCTTGGCTGTAACCAACAGCTCTCTAGTTGAACTCTAGACCCACTCAACAAGAAGGAACTCATGCTTGGAACTGGAAACATGGGCAACAATCAAGGGCTAGTGAAGTCATAGATTGTGGAGGAGAACCTACAACCACTATTTTACTGAACCAGCATCATCCCTAGCTACATTCTCAATATTTGTCCTAATATCCACAGATAAGTGTAGACTTCAGTTTCACTGGAGAAACTTCTCTTTCATAAAAGAAACCATTACAGAAACTACACAGAATCAAAATTCTGAATTGTAGGGCCCAGTTCCCAAATGATGTTTCTATAACTCCCACACCTAAAGCTCAAAGATCATTGTGGGACAGAGGAAGAAAAGATTATAAGAGCCAGAGGAACAAGAAGTTCATTGTGAGACTGTCTCCCATAGGAATGTCAGAAGCTATGCTCATAAAGTCTCACCAACATGACTGAACAAGGACAAAAAAAAAAAGACATGCTAATGTGGACAGGGAAAAGCTCACAAGACCTCAACCCACCTCAAAAAACTACAAACTACTAAAGAATGCTGAAAATAGGAGAAACAGTCTTCCCAGGGAAGAGCACATCAGCTGATCATCTAATACCAAATGCTCATTACTGAACACATGCATACAGATAACATTATACTGGCTGAGCAGATTATATTTAGGAATATATATGTATATGCATATAAGCATGTAACAATAATTAATGAAAAGAGGGCATAAATTTGAAAGAAAGCAAATATTTGGGAGGATTTGGAGAAGGAATAGAAGGGTGAAAGAATGTAATTATATTATAATCTCAAAAAATAAAATAAATAATTAAAAAAGAACAGAGTCAATCATAAAGGCAAAAATTCCTAGGCAATTTCCTTTTAACGATTATATTATTTACATAATGGGAAAAACAATGTAACTGAATGAGATTTACAAAGAAATGCTAGCCAAAACAATAATGTTACATGAATTACAATAAATAAATCCATCATAAATGTTTATGCATTGTTTTGCTAGGTAGTTTGGTTTAGCTACTGTTAGAGAAAACCACTTTTAACCTGTATGGTTAAACACTGCCTGAGATAACATTATTTCTATAAGAAATACCTTAAGAACTATATTATCTGAAGCTACAACCTGGTCCTACCTATCTCTTTTAAACTGAAGAGCAATATAAAAGTCATTCAAATGTTTATGCAGACAGAAGTAAAGGGCACAGTTTCTAAAGGAAAACAATTTTTAATAGAAACTTATAAATAAGAAGTTGTCTACCAGAAGCATAGGTCCAAATGCACCAATGAACAAGGAAATTCAGTGTGGGGCTTTTCAAAGCCCATCTAGGCTATCTGCACACAGACAAACCAAAACAATCAGAGTAAATACATTACCAAGACATGCTTGCAAATCTATTTCTCCCCACAGGGAATCCACTACCAGAGAGGATGCTGATTTGTTCCTTTCATTCCTTTTACAGCTAAATGAGCATGTAAAGCCTTCGAAAGAGAGGCAACAATGCAAATGACAGCACCATTTACAAATCAAAAATAACCTCTATGAAAAAGTGTAATAGAAGTGGGCCAAAAAGACACATGACTTTCCAAAGAAAGATTAACACTGTATTTTAAAACAATAATTTCTAATCATTAACATTACAAAGAGGCCATGTACATAATCAGGTCCTTGGTGCATTTGTTTAAATTGATCTTTGTTTAAAGATCAGCAACTACTTCAAGAACAATTTAGCCATGAATAATTAGCTTACAAATTTCTATTTAGAGCTTACCCCATGTAAGAGACTGTGATAAACATACAAGATAAGCAAAGGTTCAGCCAAGGGCCTTGGCTTTAAGCACTAAGCTAGTTAGAAGACTACAACACACTAGTAACAATTTCAAAAAGGAAAAAAAAAAGAAAAAAAGCAGCACAGTGGAGGGGAGGATAAAAACCAGAAATATCATGGTTCTTAAAATCTATTTTAGCTGGACAGTGGTGGCACACGCCTTTAATCCCAGCGCTCAGGAGGCAGAGGCAGGCGGATCTTTGTGAGTTCGAGGACAGCCTGGTCTACAAGAGCTAGTTCCAGGACAGGCTCCAAAGCTACAGAGAAACTCTTTCTCAAAAAACAAAAAAAAAAATCCATTTTAAAGTTATTGTGACTGAAAAAGCATGAACCTGCTTAAGTGAGAAGTTGTTAGCTGATGGCTCCTGGTGGAAGGAGAGTTGGTTTGGTGTAAGGGTGTCGCCCTGGTAAGTTAACTGCTCTTCAGTGGATGACCATATACCCAAGAGTATAGGGAAAACACAAATGGATTAACAAGACTGGCAAACCTGTAGTCAAATTAAACAGAAAAGGGAGACAGAGACAGAGGACCTGAATTAATAAAATTAAAAAAGAAAAGGAAGACAATACAACAAACCCTGAGAAAATTCAAAAAATCATGAGGACATACTTCAAAACCTATATTCTGCTAAACTGGAAATCAAAAGAAGTGGATTAATTTTTATATATATATATATATATATGATCAACCAAAGTTAAATCAATATGTATTTAAAACCTTAAACAGACTCATGACAACTAATAAGATAATATAGAAACATTAATTTAAAATCTCCCAACTAAAAAATGCCCAGGGCCAGAAGGACTCAGTACAGATTCCAAATAGACTTTCGAAGATGAACTAACACCAATCTTCCTCAAGTTATTCCATAATGCAGAAAAGGGAGAAGCATTTCCAGATTCTGTTTATGGGATGAGCAGTGCCCTGATATCAACACCAGATAAAGACCCAACAACAAAAAAGATTACAGTCCAATCTCTCTGATGAACACACACACACACCCTCAATAAAATACTTGTAAATTTAAGAACACATCAGAAAGATCACCCATCATAGTTAAATTGGCTTTGTCCCAGAATGTAGAGATGGTTCAATATACCTACATCAATAAATGTAATCCACAACATAAACAGACTCAAGATTGGAAACCACATGATCATTTCATTGGCTGCAGAAAGGGCTTTTGACAAAATCCAATATCCCTCCATGATAAAATCCCTAGAACCATAGGGTATATATTTCAACATAATAACAGCAATGTACAGCAAGTCCACAGTTAACATCAGGAAAATGGAGAAAAACACAAAGCACGTCAACTGAAATCATGTACACGCTAAGGATGCCCACTCTCTTCACTCTCTTCAGTATAGTGCTTCAAGTCTTAGCTAAAGCAATGAGACAAGCAAAGGACAGTCCCTCCGCTGACTACTTTTACATCAATTTGACAAAAACTGGAGTCATTTGGAAAGAGGGAATCTCAACTGAGATAACATCTCTGCCAATTGGCCTGTGAGAAAGGTTATGGACATTTTCTTGATTGATGATTGATGTAATAGGACCCAGCTCACTGTGGGCAGAGCCACCCCTGAACTGGTGGCCCTGAGTACCAGGTACCAGAAAGTGGACTAACAACACTATGAGGAGCAAGCCAGCAAGTGGCATCCCTCCATGGTCTGCTTCAGATCCTGTCCCAGGTTTCTACCTTGACTTCCTTTGATGATGTGCTATGACCTGAGAGTTGTAAGCTGGAAAACCCCTTTCCTCCATCAGTCGCTTGGTAGTGCTGTTTTATCACAGTAACAGAAACCTTAACAAAGACAATGACCAGAGATTGGGTGTCTCAGACTCATTTCCAATGCTCAATACTTTCAACTGTCATCCCAAGTCAAAGAGCACACACACATACAAATACAGAGAGAGAGAGAGAGAGAGAGAGAGAGAGAGAGAGGAGAGAGAGAATGAAATTTAAACTTTGAACAAGTTTTGTCATTTGCAACATTGGTCATTATGTTAAGTGAAATAAGCAAGTCGCAGAAAGACGAAAACTGTATGATTTCTCAAAGCCAGCAAGATGATTCAGCAGATAAAGGCGCTTGCTACCAAACCTGATGAGCTGCGTAAGGAGGAGAAAATTGACTGGTCAAAGTTGTCCTCCCCTCCACATGCACTGTGCACATGCACATACACAACACACACAAAAAAATTTAGAAAGCTGCATAATCTTACTAAATTGTGACTCTAAAAAAGTCCAACTCACAGAGGTAGGAAGCAAAATGATCGTTACCAGAAGTTATGGAGTGAGAGTGGGAAAAGAAGGCCATGGGGAGGCAGTTTTCAAAGTGTGTGAAAGTGTCAGACAAGGGTAGTTTAGCGGTGTGCTGCTATCAGTGCGAGTACAGGTCGCAAATACCGCACTGTAGACTTCAATATAGGAGGAAATGCTACTCTTTCACTACAAAAAAAAAAGTTTTTATTAGCTTTATTTAACCATTCCATGCTGAATCACAACAAACTGTATCCTTTAAATGTATAAGTTAAGATTCATCAGGTTAACAAAAGCAGGAAGAAGTGCCTACAAGTGCTAAAGATTAAAAAATGACACAAGTGAGAAAGGAGAGATCTAATTTATAGTTGAGGGCTAGAGAGGGCGTGGCTATGGACCGGCAACAGCAGAGGCGGTCTGGGAACAGCGCAGGATCTATAGAGAAGGATGTGTAGAGAAGGCCTGGCTATGGGCAGGGGTGGTCTGGGAATAGCGCAGGGCTGGGGCACCCTTAGGAACTGGAAGGGCTGTGAGCAAAGGTGGGCATGAGAAAGCGGCCCTCTCCTTCAAAAGTCATGCAGCTGAGACAGTAGTAATTAAAGCTGAAGCAGGCTACAGAGACCAGGACCAATCTGGGAGGACTTGACCAGGAGCTGAGAAGTCTGGATTTTATTGGGTAATTGGGGAGCTGGTAAAGATTTCTAAGCAGGAAAAAGCATCATCAAAGTTGTGCTTTAGAAAGATCAATCTAGCAGTAATTGAAGAAACTGAACATCAATCAGATGCAGATGATACAGCACAGCGAGTATAATCTAAGCCTGCAGGAATTCAGGAATTCATTTATAAAAATGTAATTTATATGCATCTTTTCAGTAACATAGCTCTATAAACTGTCTCTCTCATAGACTAGTACCTAATTATATAAGCATCTAAAAAGGTCATAAGTACTATAAAATGATATCACAAAGCCTCTTGCCTCTGCCTGGAAATCTTTCCACCCCCTTCCCTTCCGGTAAACCCTTCATCCTGTGGGTCTCTGCTTAAATGTCACCTCCTCTGAAAAGCCTTTCTAAAATCACTTATCCAAACCAAGTCCCAGTTTTTCTCTCTCTCAAAGAAGCTTGCACTTCTCTTCAAAGCACTTATACAATTTCTAATTAGATAATTTGGTCACTAATTAATTAAAGCTGTGTGCTTTGCTAGATTATAAAGGGGAGGATTGTATTTTTGCCCATCATGGTGTTTTCCAGAGCTTAAAATGATAAATAGTAGGTACTTGATAAATATTTGTTCTACTAACAATGAATAAATGGCTGGGTATGGAGGAAGATCATGAGTTGGAGGCAGGCTTTACTACATAGTGAGACTCTTGAGGGGGTGAATGAAGGAGAGGTTTTAAGGTTATCTCTCCTAACTGTGCTGCTGGCTAATACTCCTCTTTGCTGCGTGTACTTGGGTGAAGATACTTGCTTTCAAAGAGAAAATGCAAAAAAACCTTACATTTCAACTCCAAGCCAGATTCCTATGTGCTGAACTCAGAGCGAAAGCCTGAGCTTCTACAAAGAAACCAGTGTAGGAAAGCTCTGACTATGGTGTGCTCTCCTGTCGTCCGGGTTTAACAGAGATAGTTCAAATCACAACTACCACGTGAGTTGGAATAAGGAACAGACTGGAGTACAAAGCGAGCATTGCGGGTTTGCTCTACAGAGCAATTACAGACTTGTGGATCCTTGATCTGCAAATACCATATGAGAACTGCTAAAAGAACTTCAACATTCAATTTGATTTTGTTTAACCTAAATTATCACTAAGAAAGAGAGGGTGAGAGGAAGTGGGTAGGGCTGACTCAGATTTAGCTTTTTCACAAACGGTTCAAAGGAATCGATTTCCATCACATGGTGCTTGTGTCTATGTAGCATGAGCCACAAACCTGGTGCAGGGCTTTTCTCATGAGGTCAGTATGGAGAAGACTAGCAACATGATGTACTTTAAGTCATAGAAGCCTATATGAGTCCACAGAAGTTCAACCTAAGCCCTCTGAGACCTTATCTCAAGGTTCTGCCCTTCACAAATTTGTAGTTTAGAAAAATCACTCAACTTGCTGGTACACATGAACTTAGAAGGCCAAACCAGCTGTCAATAAGGATCTAGAGAAGCTGGTGTAAGATTGGAAATGCTCAGCTAACTTGGCAAACAGAGTGCCTGCACCAAAGGGAAAATGCAATTTCCATCACTCACTTAAGAATGTTTGTGCAATTGGATTTTATACATCAGGTTGAAAAGGGAAAAGGACCAGCAGAAATTTGTTCAAAACAAACCAGTCAGCTTTGCTGTAAACAGACACCTTGTTCCAATAATCATTTCACTGTGCAAAAGTCACACAATAGAAACATAAAACTCGGAGTGGGGGGCAGGTAGGAAGGAATACAGGCTGATGTTGGGAGCACACATGCTACATAGAAACTGAATAATACTATAGTTTTCAACATATTAAATGGTTAGGAAACAAACAAAAATATCCAGCACCTTACCTTGAAACAGATGTGCTTATGCTAGGTGTGGGATGAGTTCATTGTGAAGTGCTGGAAGGAAAGCAAGCTATCTGAAATCAAAGGAAAGGGTCTAAAGCCAGAGATGGAGTACGCATGGTTTACAAGGAGCAGTGAGCCAACACCCCTCGTAGATACTGTGTGTGTCCCTGTAGGTGTGGGCTTTGTTCACAGGGTGTGGGTTCTACTGGGCCCAGTATTGTGGGTTCCGCTAAGGTTTCCTCACTAAAGAAACTGCAAATAAACAAACTTGAAGTTCATGTAATGTTCAAATTGTTTCCTAATATGTCAGATGCATTCCAACAAAGTCACAATCTTTAAAACTGCTTTAAGAGTTTCAGATTCAAACTGCTGATTCCAAGTAGATACTGCAATCATCCCCATGTTCTGATATCTTATCCTCAATGGATTCACCAAGCTTTGAAGAATAACAGATTCTCTAAATGGGGAAAAAACGTCAAATTCCTAAATAGATTTATATAGATCATATGGGCAAATTCTAGAAAATGCTGAGGACTGCATGTGTGAAAGCACACTCTAGTACACAGTCACAAGTAGTTCACACATCAAGAGATGCAGCATTTCATCAATGCTGGCTGCTGCTCAGGAAGACTGGTCTTTCACTGTCACTGTCTGTGTTGTCACCAACAATCTAGTCAAACATTTCCAACACCTTCAGCAGCCACTGTCACGATAAACTAAGCACACAGCAAACCAGCAGCAAGGCCGAACTCAAAAACTTTAGCAAGAGCTTTTTCCTGCCCTTGGTGCTAGATGCTGGCAGGGTATCACAACAGTGGTCAAGCAGTAAAACTACTGCTCACTAGATCTCGCTTTGTCTGGTTTTAATTAGGAAAGATAACCTCCAGGAGGCAGGCCTGTGCCTCTGTTGACAGAATTATAAAGTATAATGTGTAGCACAATTGACAGCATTCACTTGAGTGTTTCACACAACGTAGGGTCTTAATAGACTCATTTAGATATTTAAAAACTTTTATTCCCTAAATATAAATTTCATTTTCAAAGTCAGCACAGACACCGCCAATTGAAATACTATTTTCATTTGGTTTGAGCTACAATAAAATTAGAATTACTATAATAAAAGTTGGAATAGTTAGGACTGAGAAGATGGCTCAGTAGATAAAGTGCTTACCATGCAACTATGAGAACCTGAGTTTGATCCCCAACACCCACATGAAAGAAAAGCTGAGTGTGGCGGCACATGCCTATAAAGCCCAGTGCTGGGAAGGCAGAGGCAGATGGATCCCTAGAGCTCCCGAACCATCCAGCCTAGCTGATCTGGTGAGCTCCAGTTTCCGTGAGGACCATGTCTCAAAACGTAAAGTGGGAAATGATTGAAGAAAACACAGGACATCAACCTCTGGCCTCTGCATGCACATAGACACACACCTTTCACACACACCCTGAACAAATACACATAAACTTGCACAAATACACACACACACAAACACAGAGAGAGAGAGAGAGAGAGAGAGAGAGAGAGAGAGNNNAGAGAGAGAGAGAGAGAGAGAGAGAGAGTCAGAGTTGGAAAAGCCCAGAGCACATCAAATGAAAATAAAAGTCCACAGCATCTCTACTCCTTTTCATGCCTTAAAGATCACTGCTTTCTATGGTTCTCATATAATATCCTAGAAATTTTCTAAACATATATAAACTATAAGCTGTGTATTACTTTTAGTGAATAAGGTCTTACTTTACCTAATCTCATGTAATTTTTCTCCTAGACATTAGATAGTAACCATTTTACTATCATCAGCATACAGTCATCCCTAAGCATACATGAGGAATACCCTATAACAAAAATCTGTGGGTACTCAAGTCTCTTAAAGAAAATTATGCAATATTTGTATACTCCAATATACCCTGATTTCTCTACGGGCTATTTGTGATACCCAACACAATGTAATGCTATGGAAACAGTTGCTACACTATGCTGTTTAGGGAATAATGACAAGGAAAAGTCTTCAAGTAGTAATTACAAATATTGCTTTTTCTCAAATACATTACATCTGTTTGGTTAACTCCATAGAAGTGGGATTCACAGATATAGAAGACACAGGTACAAAGGACTAACTGAATATATTTACACATGTTTTAAGGCTGTACAAGATCGCTGATCAACTGGCCCCATCTTATAGCCACACTGATGAATATCTTGCATATCACCATA
>LOEQ01000247.1:320446-343754 GCA_001685075.1 Bramus lutescens | reverse complement strand
CAGAGTATTTAAGTGAACTCCCAAAAGAGGATCACGTGGTCTCTTTTCCTTCCTTCTGGTGGTTGTGTTTGTAGCCTCCTGGTTTCCCCTTGGGGCCACCCGAGAGCGCAGAAATCCCATTAAAGCTGGATAATTTTTAAATTTGGCTTGTTTTAATTTGGCTTGATTGGGATTTTGCCTCGGCAGAGAGCTCACGTTAGGAAAAATTCCTAACAGGGAGGGCCTTGGTCCTGCTTCAAAGCAGTGTGCTAGACTTTGTTGACTCCCCATGGGAAGCCTTACCCTCTCTGAGGAGTAGGGGGAAAGGTGGGGAGAGTGGGAAGAGGAGAGGAAATGGGAACTGGTATTGATAAGCAAAATGAAAAAAGATTGCTTTGAAATTAATTAATTAATTAAAAAAGAGTAGGACTTTTTATCCACTTCTCCAGTACATTATTAGGAGTCATATTATTGTCTCAGGTTCTTAGGCACTTTAGTAGTATCAGGTGTGGGTTCCATCCCAGAGAGAAGACCTTAAATTCAATCAAAAAGTAGTTGGTTGCACCCATAACATTCATGCCACTGTTGTGCGAGCATATCTTGCAGGCATGTCACTGTTGTAGGTCACAGGTTTTATAACTAGAAGACTGGGTAATCTTTCTCCTTCAGTACCTTGCATGCAACTTCCAGTACCATGAACACTAGTCAGAAAGGATGATGCTTCTAGTTATGCACCAGCTTGACTCATCTGTGTTCAATGACATATCTAAGTGTTGTCTTCAGAAATAAGACCTTACCATTAGGTTGTAGAGAGTAATCAATGCCGTGGCAATAGCCTTGATATTTGGGGGGGTTCCATGGGGCCCCTTTGGCCAACAACTCAGTGAGAATTAATCCATTCCTAGCACTGGAGGTTTGACTTGGAAGCATAAGATATCTAGTTGGATCCTTAATATTAAGTGATTTCTTTTAGATTCCTTTCACACAGGCATATATTTTAGGAAGCTTCTACAGTAGTAGGTTTCCATATGGTTTTTCAAATGGTTCTTGGCGTCCCTTGTTGCTCCCCACACTCTCTCCTTTACCATTCACTTCCATTCCGCTCCCTATTTCATACTTCATTCCAGTCTTTTAAATGTTGTGTTCCTTTTCGATTTCTTAAAATGAATATTTTTCTGAAATATGTTTTCTAAAATAATTTGTAATGTTACTATTTTGTTAGTGATGGTGGTTGTGGGATTTGTTTTGTTTGGGGGTGTTGTTTATTGGTTAGTTTGGTTTTGGTTTATTGGTTTGGTCAGGTTTTGTTTGGTTCCTTTAAAAGGGCCTCTAGCTTATAATGGCCTCCAAGTCCCTACATAGCTGAGACAGACTTTGAGTTTTTGATCTTCTTGCCTCCACCTCCCAAGTGTTAATATTACAGGCATGCACCATCATGTCTAGTTTCATGAAGTGCTACACATCAAACCCAGAGCTTTGTGTATGCTAGGCAAGCATTCTACCAACTAAGATCTATTTCCAGACCTTTGTGTTGTTGTTGTTGTTGTTGTTGCTGTTGCTGCTGTTTGTCTTGGTGTTTTTGTTTTTGTGAGACAGGGTCTAATATATCCCAAAATGGTATCAAATACATTATGTAGCCAAGGATGATCTTGAACTTCTGTTGGTCATTCTGCCTCTATGTCTGAGATGCTGAGATTACAAGTGTGTGCCACTTCCAGTCCAGGAGAATTCTTAGTCTAAAATGCATGTCATCTTCTTGGTTAGAATACAATATTAATGAAGTTTGACTTCTTATTTTAGTGTTCTCTCATTTCTGTTCCTCTGAATCTGGTCAAGTTGTGCAATGTTCAATGTCATGTTTCCTTATTTCTTGCTCTTCTATGTCGGTTAGAAGACTAGTATAAAAAAAGATACTGCCTCTTAGGCTCACCTTTCTCACTACTGAGATATTACTACCCTGTTGAGGCTTTTAACAGTTTTCCCCAGGACCTTCCCCAACTCTCACACTTCACAGGATGAGACAACTGATCTTCTCACTTGGGTTTCAGTAAAATTTGTACTGTTTACAATCTAAAGAAGCATCGGATTTTAGCCTCCTCCATAGATTTAATCCACATTTTACAGACTCCTTAATGAACCAGTCCATAGTTTAAACTGAGCTACTTCCTAGTTTTATGGATTCCTTTTGCTCTGAAACAGAATAAAACACATGTTCATTCTATCCGTTGATTTTGTGTTAGTTTCATAACAGGAAATAAGGAGGACATTCCTTTACTTTTCTGAATACCTTCTGAATTCTTAGATTATCTACTGCGAAACTTAGAACCTGCCCACTATCAAGTGCACCTGGCATGCTAACTATGCACAAGGCTCTCTGAGATGCACTGAAGATGCAGCAGTGGAGATTAGACCCTAAAGTCCGAGAGCTTGTATTGTGATGCAGGATACATCCTTATAATGTACGTCCTTGTAATCAAACGATCACAAGGATAACAGGACAGTAAGTACAAGGTGATGGGTAAGCAGAGACTAGAATAATCGAGAAGTGGAGATGAGATGATTTAGTGGAAAATCCCTGAGTGACTTTTCTCGTTTCCAGGAGAGGAAAGTCTTCCTGAAGCTCATTTTCTTTATTTTGTAGTCTCATTTAAATGACCTCCCCACCTTGAGTGACAGACTATAAAATGAGAAAAGACCCTATCTCTGAATGTCACAGACCTTTCCTGGGTGACCCACCCAGTAATAACTACATTCATTCTTGGAATGCACCACCTATTAGCCCTCTAGGAATATTCTTGGGATTCAAAGCTAGTAAAACCTGTTCAGAAAACCTGGCATGACCCACCTCAGTGGTTCCTGGCAAGAAGAGGCACAAATGGCACAGAGTTCTTACTAAGTCTGAGTTAAACCAGCCCAATTGGTCATGAGGAAATGTAATACCTGTGACATGGGTTATGCATTGGGAAAATGACTAAATATGTTAATGCAAGTCTTCATGGATGTGAATGCAAGCTGTGTATTCTACAGTTTGGAATGGTTACCAGAAACAGTGCATAAGTGTCCCTTTGGATTTTTAGGACCACTCTTCAACAGCAGCAACCTTCCCCAGTGCGTAAGCTGAATTTACCATGATCCTAGTTCACTCTCCATATGGCACACATGGCACAAAAGTTTAACCCTTCACGGCATCTCCAGGTTCTCACACAGCACACAGAGGGACAGTCCGCAAAGACAAATACTGAACTTTCTGCCAATAAAAGCGTACAGAACAAATGGTGCTGGCCAAACTGAAGAGTCCAAATAGGTCATACTTATCACCCTGCATAAAACTCAACTTCCATCGTTGACCTAGAATACAATGAAACTGGTTAGAGAGAAAGTGGGATGTACCCTTGAACTCACTGACATAGGAAAAATATTTTCCAAACACCATTAGCATAGGCACTAAGATCAACAATCAATAAATGAGACCTTGTGAAACTAAAAAGCTTCTGTACACCCAAAGACAGCATCATTCAGACAAAGTATCAGCCTACAGAATGAGAAAAGACTTTTACCAACTACACACTGATAGAGGATTAATTTCTAAAATATATAAAGAACTCAAAATAGATATCAAAAAACAAATAACCCAATTGAAAATGGGGTACAGAGCTAAACAGAGAATTCTCAACAGAGAAACTTAAATGGCTGAGAAACACTTAAAGAAATGTCCAACATTCTTAGTCATCAGAGAAATGTATATCAAGACTACTCTGAGATTTCATCTTACACCCATCAGAATGGCAGAGATGAATAAAAACAAATAATAGCTCAAGCTGGTAAAGATGTGGAATAAGGGGAACACTCATCCATTGCTGGTGGGACTGCAAACTTGTACAGTCACTATTGAAATCCATGTGGCAGTTCCTCAGGAAGATGGGAATCGACCTACCTCAAGATCCAGCTATACCACTCTTGGGAATATCTCAGAAGAAACTTTATCCTACCACAGAGACACTTGCTCAACAATGTTTATTGCTGCTTTATTCATAATAGCCAGAAACTGGAGGGAAAAAAGTCCCTCAACAGATTAATGGATTTTTTAATGTGATGCATTTACACACTGAAATAATACTTAGCTCTTTAAAAACTGAAATCGTGAAATTTACAGGTAAATTGATGAAACTAGAAAAAAAATCAACCCGAGTGAGGTCACCCAGACTCAAAAAGACGAATAGGGTATGTATTTGCTTATAAGTGGATATTAGCTGTTAAGTCAATGATAACCAAGCTACAATCCACAGGACTACAGAGGCTAGGTATACAGTAAGGGACTGGGGGTACAGGGGAGTAGCGTATAGATCTCCCTAAGAAAGGGAAATAGAAAAATTAGTTATGGATGACTAGAATGGGAGGATCAAGTGGGGAGGGGAAGAGGGGGACAAGAGAGGGACAGCTAAAATTAAAGCCCATTTGAGGGGTAGTATAAAAACCTAATACAGTAGGTTTGTAAGATATACATATATATGAAGGGCATCTGAATGAAATCATCAAATAAATGACAGGGTAGAAAAACCCCAACTGGATATCTCTTATCACCAAATGAAGCTTCCAGTACCAGGATTGGGTTACATCAAATTGAGTTGCTCACTAAAAGGATCCCAAACAACTCAGGCTGTTTCTGAGAGCATTGGTTGCTCCACACAAACTGAAGCAAGGCCCCATTGCTGAAAACAACACCTACACAAATCATTGAACATGAAGAAGAGCAGCTGGTGCCTATATAGAGCCTTCACCTTTATGAGCTAGTGCCTTTGATACAGAAAAGGTATTCTGCATGCTACCAAAGGAGAAATGTAAACACCAACCTAGCCACAAACCCTTTGGTCTACAATGGTGTCCTGACTGCAAGATCTGCTAGGGCACTGGTGGTACAAAGCCTGTGGGAGTCACCAGCCAGTATATGACTTGGCTTAAGGGCCACTTCAGGAGATGGAACCCATACCCCATACTCTTGGATAACCACGAAAACTGAGACTAGATAGCCCAAGGTCCTAGGGTAAAACCAAATGCTACTGTTCCTTAAAAAAAAAGTGAGGAAAAGCTACTTACAACAAAAGAAAAAAATAAAAGCATGTAATAGTAATGCAATGAGCCTGATCATTAAAGATATGATTACACTTGAATTTCTCAAAACGAGCTATCCAAGCAGCTATGCAAAGGACAATGATAAATTCTCTTCAGAAAAGAAAGAATGGTTTTGGGGAAGGAACATGGACCTGAGGAAGACTATGGGAAGACACTACAGACTACAAGATTCTCGGGAGAAAGAAGGACCTGATCTTTAGGGCTCACAAGCTAAAGGTGTAGAGCTCTCCTGTAAGAGCAATGCCAGATGACAAGTCTTTCTGGGTAAGGAGTGGTAAGATCGCATTTATGTTTGTGATATGGTCTTTGCTGCAGAATGGAAGTCAGGAAAGCAGGAAGGCTGGTCTGAAGGAAGCTAGGAAGCTCGGAGGGTGCGGGTGGAAGTGGGCTGGCAGATGGGCTGTAGGGAACCTGGGAATTTCATGTGTGATCACTTCTCTACTGTGAATCAGCAAAGAAGAAAAAGGAAGACTTGAGGCACTTGCAGATTAAAACAGATATAAGCAATTCCATTCCCAGCTCCTTTGGGAAGAAAGCAAGGACTCTGGCCTTGAGGCTTCGGTTGGGCCTTCTCTGCTGAGAAGTTCGGGCACCTGCGAATCTGGTGCTATCTTATACTGCTAGGTTAAGAATTCTGTGCTATTTTATCAAAATAAATCAAAGTTTTATCCAAGAGATTAAAAGCTATTTAAAGAGAAGAACTTTCCATTTCCTTATTCTTGTATGGCCCGGATATATTCCTCCTAATATCACCTTCAAGCAACTTCAGGAGAAAAAAAGAGAAAGAAACTTGGGAAAGACATTTTGCAATTGACCGTAGATAGACCTTAACTCAGCCACACACAAAAAAGAAAGCCTGATTAAAAGCATTCTCAGCTGATGGACCTTTTACCATTAACCATTCACTTGGGTCAAAAAACAAAAGATCAATGCCATTCTCCAGGTCTAGTGGAACCATCAACATGGAGGGGATGATGAAAGTACTGGATTATAGGGGAAATTCAGCGACCAGTGCCTTTGGGAGAAGAAAGCTGACATTCTGTCCTCACCTCTTCAAAATCACATCCAAAGCAGAAAGGGATCTAGGATCAAAGCTATCTTTAAAAGACGAAAAGGTCTCAGAAGCACTGCTGCCTGCAGGTGTAAAAATAAAGCCACAAAGGTATTCCGGCAGCCCAAGCTCGTGATCCCCCAACTTCCCTGGTGGCCGGCCCGCTGTGCTGCCTATTAAGACTCTGCAAAGTCCTTGAGAGGCACCTCCAGGAGTGCCATTTGTGAAAAACCACGCCAACAGAGGGGACACCTCCTAAGATAATTAGTGGATTTCGGAGAGGGGAAACAAAAGGGAGGTGTGAACTGCGATGCTCATCACCATCTAATCGGAGAACGGAGGTGGTCGTGGTGATGCGTAGGCAAAGGTTGAGAAACTTCCACTTTTTAACAAAAATATCCCCAATCTGCCTCTCTGGAAGTGATAACCCTCAGCTTGTGTTGTAATTGGGGTTTACCTGTGGGGTTAATTTCACGCTGGACGTAGGCCTACAGCTATCTTTACACTGTAGACAGGAGGGGAAAAACTGAAGCAAAAGAAAAAGAGGATGACGGATGCTGTCTGCATCAGGAAGCAGTTTCATAACTGTGTCACAAGCCCTGGGTTCAAATCTCAGTGCAGTAAGTTGCTGAAGCTCTTTAAGCCTCAGTTATCTTGTCCATAAAAAGGGATTAGCACACTATCCATCAGGAAGGATAAGGTGGAGGGCACTGGGCTCCTGGCACAATGGCTGGCACATAGCAGTTACAGAGCAAGAGATAAGCCTTGCCTTCTTCATGTGTTCTCTGCAACCTCTGGAAACTTCTTTTCCCTAATTCTACCATCCTGTCTGCTCTGCAGATCTCCGTCTACAGCTCCCTCATTCCTCTCTGGGTTTACGTCACAGCCTACCCAACAGTACACCCTGAGCTGATCCACCCTCCTTGCTCTGGCCTCTTCTGCACGGTGCCATTCATTTTCAGTGTGGCAAATCTGGAGTCAAGTCAGATTGTTTCAGTTAGTTTGAAGGCTGCCTAAAAGGCTTTATTTAACCTACAGTAGCCAGAACCATTACTTACATCTCACTAACGTCATGAGTCAAGTGGGTAATTACTCTGTACCAACTAGACGCTACAAGTAAGTGTGTGTAATTCCTCCACAATAACACTCTGTTTTCACAAGCAAAATGTTGCTTCTAAATAAAGACTGTTAACTTCTTAATCCAATACCATGTTATTTTTAAAACCTGGGTGGTGAGAAATAAAATTCTCTAAGCTATTTTTAAGAAAAAAGCTTATATTCACGTTGCCCCAATATTAAAAGTATCATTTAGTGGGCACCAAACAACTTCACTGCTTCATTACCTTCTGGGTGTGTCCTGCAGCACTGACTGAATTAAATGAGTCAAGGAAAGGAATCTGAAATACTAGTAATGAAAAACTGGTTTAATATTTAATGTGGGAGTAATTTATAGAAAACAAAGATCAAGGTAGTCAATAAGTAGTCTTTCTATCCCAGAAGTCATTTCACCGAGATATCTTTATTGATCTCTACAAATACAATCTATTGAGCCAATATTGGATCTTATAATAGCCATGCATGCTTTTGCTTCTGTAAAGATGACTCTGAAGTCTGGGGGTACAGCTAAGTGGCGGAATGATTGTCTAGCATTTGTAAGGCCTTGAGTCTGACCCCCAGAACCACACATGAAAAATGACTCTTTGATTATGTTTGTAATTCAAAATTTATCCAGTCACATTAGTCTCTTCTTAAAAATTTCACTTTTAAGACAGGAAAGCAACAATATTCATATTCCCAGGTGATAGACTGACCTCTAGTGGAGATTTTTTTAAATTACTGAATGCACTTCTTGTTAACTGTTAAAGTGTGCAACCTGTAACGTTGAAACAAAGTTTACAGCCTTGAAAGCACTGGGCCAGTGGCTCAGGCCTATGATCCCCGCCACCCAGGAGCCGGGGCAGGTGGACTGAAAGGCCAAGGCCTGTCTGAGCTACAGAGTGACTTAAAGCCCAGCCTGGGCAGCTTAGTGAGACTCTTACAATTCAAAGTTACAGGAGTGGCAAGGGGATACACCTTAGTGAGAGAGAGCTCACCCAGCAAGCATGAGGCCCTAGATTCAATCCCCAGCACTACACAAACAAGCAATTCATTGATAACAAGCAGCCAACCCAATGATAACTCTTCAAACTCCAACAAGGCAGCACAAAATACGGTTAAAGAAGAGATTCTGGAGAGTAACTTGCTTCCATCCAGTCTAGCTTGTCAGGCAAATGTCTATAAAGTGGGAAAACTAGTGTGACTGACTGACTTGGTGAAGACGCAAGGAGTACAAATATGAACAGGGTCCTTAACACCATGTGGCAGAGTCCAGGGCTATCAAATCATTTTTACTTCTGGCCAGAGAAACTATGGCCAGAGTAAGGCAGTAGTTTATGAAGATGTGAGAAATAACAAGAGTCTTTATCAGAATACAGCTCTTCAGAGGTTTAGCTATAGTAAACCCAGGCAGGACCAGTTCAGTTAGCGATAATCCTTTCTGAAAGTATATAAGCCACGCCTGTGTAACAGAACAGGGCCCTAGGTCTGAGTGGTGTTTTGTGGGAAACCCTGGGAAGTTTATATGTTGCCCCAGTGTGAACATGATGAGTATCTCCAGATTTTGTCTCCTAAGCCAAAACCAAACTGCCAGCTGCAGTCCTTTCCAGGCTCTGAGCGCATTCTGCATCTCCTGCTGACTGCACACACAGGCAGCGCCCGCGCACAGCATGCCCTCTCTGGTTCTCTGCATCATGCAGCATAGATTTTACTTTTTTTCTACAACTAACTTATCTCTCTGGAGCTTTTTGTTTCGTTTTAGCTTGGAGGTTCGTTTTCAGAAGGTCTGTCTGTCTGTTTGTCTCTTTGGCTGGCTGGCTGTTGGCAGGGTTTCACAAGGCTCAGGCTAGCCTAATATCCCCAGAGCTCCTGCTGTCAATGCCCAAGCATAAGAGCGACAGACTCGCACTACCACACCCAGAACTTTAGAGTTATCTATCTCTTGCCTGAGCTGACATTACAGGATTCAAGCCCTTTTTATAATATTCCACTGCTTCTAAGCAATATATCTGATCTATGACCTAAAAACACTTCCCTGCAAAGTTAATAATAAAATCTTCACCTCTTTTCCCATGGAAAGTCCAAATCAGCAATTATTTTAGGCTGACACAATGCATATAAAATTGAAAAATGACCCACAATTTCAAGATATTTCTTCATTACAAAATAATTGACACTCAGAGTGAAATAGGCTGTTTTTACCATAAAGCAATATGATCTCTCAAATAAAATGGACGGAGTTTAGTTCTGTCTATCACTGTCCTGAGGGGCCCTGATTTATTTCACTATTTCAATTCTTTATTACAAAAGGAAATTAAAAGTTGCAATTCAGATACATGCAATAAGCCCATTAAAATGACATGAAAGTTCCTCTCAATTTTTATTCATAACATTTACACATATTCGGTACAAGAGAAGAAAAAGGAGAGATTTGTGTAACTGCAATTGTAAATTGTGGATAATAAGCTATATTTATTAAACTACATCTCAAAAATAATGACAAAAATACTACAATATAGTTAGATTCTATGCAGACTATACATAATTCTCTCTGCCATTAAAGGTCACTAACAAGTGTAGTACTACTCAAACATGCATTTCAACATAATAGCAAAAAAATTCTAGAAAATACTTTTATATTTGGAAGCATAAAAAACAATAAATCTATTCTTGTAGAATTTGGCGTTTCACCAAGTGTGGTGCTGTTAGACTACATCCGTCAATACTTCCCTAATCCCTATATAGGAACTTGAGTCAGCAGAAGCAGGTCAGATGTGACACAACAAGGAAAAAATATTCTCCTCTGCATCGTTTGCAGGCAGACCTAATCAATGATGTGTGATCATCTGGCTGTTTTTCTTGTACTAAATCAACACTTAGAGCCTAGAAACTGTACAGCCTACAACTGGGACAATTCAGTTCTACCAAAGACATAGAAATGAGTAAGGAAAAGGCAAATATCTGAGTATTTGCTAGTCTGGTCCACTTTTAGAAGTACAATGATAGCATACGTCTATAATCCCAGCTACACAGAAGGCTGAAGCAGGAGGACTGCGGGTCTGAGGCAACTGTCCCGAGCAATTCGGCAAGACCCTCCCTCAAAATAAAAAAGAAAAGGCTAGGAATTAGATCACAGATCAAATACAAATACCAATATGTGGGTGCAACTACCAGTACCACAAAAAGAGGAGGGGGAAGGGGGAGGGAGGGAGGAAGGGGCGGACGGACAAACGAACGAACGAATGAATGGTGATTTTGCTTCTGGTCAAGGAGAAATAGGGTAACATTTACCCTTGTGCTTTAAACCGCTAGAAAACCGGATAGATACAATACAATGGTTGCAAACATTATATGACAGGCAACAACTAGAAAGGGAAAAGAAACATTCAGAATCCTATCATACCAGCTTGACACCTAGAAGCAGTTTCCTCAGTAAGTCTTGGCTCCTTTCCCCCAGAAGTCTATCCTAGTTGAGGGAAAAGAGTAAAGAAACTAGATCTACAGAAAAGGTCCATATGAACCTCTGGCTGACGGTCACATGTGCAAGACCAAAATCACGCTACATGAAACAGGCTAGGTACAAAGGGATAAACGCTGTAAGATTTCAATGATGCTAACTATCTAGAAAGGGCAAATTCATAGGAAGGAGACAGGCAACTGCCATAGGTGGAGTGCCAGTTCTCCCCTTCTAACACGTGGGACCCTGGCATCCAGCTAGACTGTCAGGCTTGGCAGCAAGCACCTGCACCACTGAGCCATCTCAGCAAATCCAGTACAAGAATTTTTAAAATAGAAACTGAATAACATTATAGTCAATACAAAAGTCAAAGCTTTAGCAAAACACTCGAAGTGGCACAGAACCTAATCAACTAACTGCCCAGCAACCGGGTCAGATTCCCTCAGCAAAGGGGAGAGGGGCAGAAGGACAAGGAAGCGTCTGTTAATACAGAGCCAGAGACTGAGCAATGTGGCATCTCCCGCAAAGCTTCCGGAGGCCAGCATCCAAAACTTAATTAACATAAAAGATTCTTTACAGATTAAAAAATTGCACCATGATGTAACGAAAAGTCAATGCCCAAAACTCATGCAGCCTGAACAATACTGATAAGCATCAAAATATTAAGTATTAAATTCCACCTCCATCTTAAGAGTCAATTTCCACACCCTTGTTTTTCCTGCCTCATATACAAATAAGTTCCTCTGTATTTGGAGCTCTCTACAAATGACTCTGAGAGCATACCTAACTGTGATTACTTAGCACCTTTCCCCACTGTTATATTTAGCATCCTTGATCATTTTTACTCAGTATGGCTCCCCACCTGGTGCTTAGGACAATACATGCAGTAGATTAGATGGCCAGTGTTTGTTGAAAGGGACAACAGAAGAAAGAACAAGACTTTAATTTATTATACAAATTAGTCAAAACTTAGCAAGCAAACGGGTGAAGGTTTCCTACACCAGCACTCTGAAATGTAATTTAAAGACTAAAAAGGAGTTTCCACACACAACAAAGTCTAACAGAGACAAAATTGCAGAAAATAAGTTAATTCAGGAACTTTACACTAATATGAATTAGTAACAGAGATAATGGGCATCCAATCCCTTCCTCCCTCCCCCATCCTCTAGAAATAAACACACAAGGCAAGGAGCTCTGTAAATTTTGCAATTCTACAATCTGTGTCGAAGCCGAGGCCACAAAAGAGCGGGAGGAATGGATTGGTTCCATGCCCCAGCTAGGTGTCTAAGCCACAAATACGCAAAAAAGCATTGCTCCGCAGTCAATCTTACTATATTTTCAGAAAAATATGTGCGGAAAAGAAAAATGCTAGTTATTTTCAACAGAAAAGTCGTCATAATTTTACTTTGCAACGTAATTGAAATGTTCAGGCATAAAGTGAGAAAGCCTCTGCTCAGTATTCATAACAGATATCCAAATTCTTAAAATCATTACTTCAACACTAAAAATCAGTATTTATATTACACAGTGTTCATGCTAGAATTCGAAGATCACTCGTGAAAGATTAAGATCATTTTTAGCTGAGGCACAGAATGAAGGAATGAATCTGTTCATTCTCTAAGGTTAGCAAGCATTTCTCTCACTCTCTAATGGACATGAGCTATTTCTCATAGTCTTTAGTACCAAGAGTCTGTGCTATATAGGTGATCAAGGAAAGAAAACTGAGCCATCATAATAATTTCAAGCTCTTTGAGTGGAAAATAGTAAAGAATCCTTAAAAAGGTCTATAAAATTTGTATCCTTGTCATTAGGCAATGTCTCCCAGTTCATGATCATCTTTTTCACAATGTCAAATCAAAACTTAAAAAAAAAATCTTACTGGGGCTTCAAACAGCCCAGACTGGCCCCATGTGCTATGTAGCCAAAGCTGGCCTTGAACTCTACCTTCCAGCCTCCTTCTCCTACACCAAATTCTGGGGTTACAGGCATCCACCACCATGCCTAGCCATCATCTTAAGCCTTTAATAACAATCTCGCCAAGCACAGGCTCACCTGAGGAAACAGATTTTTTTTTCCTCACTAATTTAGGAAGAGAACCAAAGGTTTAGACAGAGCCTTACCAGTTAAGGAAGAAGTCTGCCCTGAAAGAGAGCTCTCTGTCCCTGAAGTCTGGATCCTTATCAAAGAGAAAATAAGAATCTTCCTTTGCTTTATTAATCTAATGGCTTGATAACTTGCATCAATTTAAAGGCATTCATCTACAAGGAGAAACTATTTGAAAGCTAAATGTACTAAATCTTCTTTCCTGGGGCCCTAAGTATTTTTTGAACTCTTACTGGTTTCACTTACTGCTTTATTTTAAAATCAGATTGAACCATTTTGTATGACCAGTCACTCCTCATGAGGATGGATTTCATCTTACCTGCACATGTATTATCCCTGGTCAGAACTGCAATGAATTGTGGTGCCATTTAAAGCACTAAGACAGTGCGCTGCAATCAAATTAGTAACTGACTCTAAAAACACAGTTTTCAAAAATGACCAAGGTGACCCCACTTCCTCCTCTTGAATATCAAAGGCACTGACTGACTGTCCATACTATTTCATTTACAGATCTTCCTGAAACAACCTCACAGTAAACCAGCAGTCTTCAACTGCTCCTCCGATCAGAGCTATTTGTGAGCTCTATTTTGAAGACTTAGCAGAAGTGTATTTTTATGAAAATCAATGTGATCAATAGAATAAAAAGCATTTTCTATGATACTCAGAGAACCCTGTAGTCTATCAATATCCCTTTATAACAACAGCAACAGATGACAAAGCTAAAAACATAACACAATACATTATAAACAAATGTATATTACACAGGTGCAGCACCAGCTATGGTGCTGACACAGCTCCAGGGCTGTCATACAGCCACTGAAAACTGGCACCTTAGAACTAAACATCAAGTCTACAATCTGATCAACAATTCTTTACTCACTAGGGAACAGTCACATGGAAAAGGCTCCAACTCGGGAACCCCCACTTCTATCGTGGCAGGGCTTGGTGAGCACTGTGAAAAGTGCCAGGAGAATAAAAAAATATAAATCAATACTAGAAAAAATACAGCAGCAAGAAACCCAGGGGAGGGTACTAAGACACAATGCCGTCATGCCATTCACTGTGAAAGAAGCCAATAGCCCTTATGCTGCCTGTAGCCTAAGCTAAAGTGGCAAGAGTAAAATAATGCAGCCAAAATTTCTAAATTTGCAAGAAATGTAGTTACATAAAAAAGTCAGCCCTTTAAAATAAGTTACTTTTGAACTCATTTAAAGAATAAACTAAAATAAAAATACTAGATGTAATTAAGGCTTTAGTTTCCCTGAAGATTCCAGCAATCAGCCATTTTAAACATTCTAGTAATGAAACATCCAATAGAATTTAAGGAAATCCTACTTTAAAAAAAAAAAAGAAAAGCATATTAGTCTGTAAACCAGAGATAATATGGGACCAACAAGAGGATTAGTAATAACTCACCCAGAACTGAGTATAATAAATACAGTTATTACAATTTCAATTCGCTGATGGCTGAACTCAAAAAGCTACCATGCTGCTACTCAATCTTCTAAAGAATCCAGATCTCATCAGTACAGGAACTGTATGTTCTATTTCTGAAGCACAGAATTATTTTAGGCTGAAAGGAATGTAGATGGAAAAACAGAGCTACTCAGTGGCAGGGTCAGAATATAAGAACAAAATGTGGGCCCCTGTCAAGTGTATTTGAACAACTCTTCAAATATTGTGTAATAAAACAGCTGCCTTGCCCTCTCTTCCCATAGCTAACCAATCTCATTTTGGGAGGGAGGCTCCTTCGTGACTATCTGGCTTTGAGGCAGGGTCGCACTGTGCAGCCCTGGATGGCCGGGACCTTCCTATGCAGACCAGTCTGGCTTTGCCACTATCCCCTATCCTTTGCCTCTGTTTCTAAGTCCTGGGTTATAGGTGTGCACAACTACAGCTTGGTAAGATTCTAGGTCACACTTCTATGTAAGCAGCCTCTGGAACTTCAGACAGGTTCTTGGGTCTGTAGAGTCAGCTTGGGATGTGCCTTGAGTAGATAAAGAACTAAATATACAGGCACCTACTGCCACAGTGAGATGTAAATCAGGCTGCTGGGCCACACCTCAATCCTGGGTCACTCTACTGAGCCCTTGAACAAGGCCTATCATGGGTAAGAATAAAGAAGTCCACAGGGAGATTACAGGGAAGCCACCATCAAGGGCAGAAGACAAACCTCCAGCTCAGGGTCCTTCTCTAAGGGTTATGTCTCCACTTGGCCACAGTCACCCTGATGAGTCTCTTCTGTGGCTACGTCCTGCATGTACAGAAGACAGATCCACTCTGACACCACTGGGAGTTGTGACAAAAGGTCATGATACCAAAGGAAATACGCAAGTAACTGGGGGCAGTGTTAAAGTGGAGGTGTAACAGGCAGAAGTCAAGAAGGCAAAAACTCAAAGAGCAGATGCACGGATAAAATGCTAAAATAACAGGAAAAAAAGATCTTTTTCTAGAGATGGATTTAAAACAAAGACAGATGTTAACCCTTAAGTAAAAACTGCATTTCTGTGTTCTCCATCACAAGGAACTTTCCATTTGAACCCAGCAGAACAGATTCCACAGGTTGGCACTGCTAGCCTTCCCAGTCATCACTTCCCATCCTTTTGTCAGAATCAGCTTCCTCTGAGAAAAGGGAGCCTTGCAAATGCTGGGGGAAAAGTGAGATGGTCCAGTGGCTTTGGGATAGGGTTCAACGGTTCCTCCTAAAGTTAAGAGTTCCCAGAAGACCAGTAATTCCACTCATACATGCAATGCACACCCAAGAGAACTGAAAAGACAGGTTCATGCCAATACTTGTGCACACACGGCAACAGCAGCATCATTCACAATACTCAAGTAAGAAAACACATGACATTAACTGATGGTTATAAGGGAAATGCTACGCACACTGCAACAGAAATGAACCTTGAAAACATCCTGCTAAATGATAATATAAAGTATTTTACTATACATAAAATCAAGGGATTTTTTAAAATATTAAGAACATGTTTGGGCAAGTAAGATGGATCAGTAGCTAAAGGCACATGCTGCTGAGCCTGAAGACCCAAGTTTGATCCCCAGGACCTGCATGGTAGAATGAAAGAACCGGTTCTCACAAGTTGTTCTCTGACTTTCATATGCATGTGTTGTGCAGAACTTAGTAAGTTCTAAAGACTCAGAACATTCTGAGGGGAAGCCTTATTAAGACTTAGGAAGTAGCCGGGCGGTGGTGGCACACGCCTTTAATCCCAGACTTGGGAGGCAGAGGCAGAGGCAGGTGGATCTCTGTGAGTTCGAGGCCAGCCTGGTCTACAGGAGCTAGTTCCAGGATAGGCTCTAAAGCTACAGAGAGACCCTGTCTTGAAAAACAAAAACAAAAACAAAAACAAAAAAAAAAGACTTAGGAAGTAAACAACTCTAGAGTGGCAGGAACCATGTGACTTCTTCAGGGGAGAGGCATGAGAACAGCATAAACGACCCTCCTTGTGGCAAGACCCTGGAGACCCTGACCTACTTGGCAAAGACCTGTGATCAGTTTGCTGCATAATTCTGGGCGTGTCCCCATGAGCATGTGTGCTACCTGCTCTCCTTGCTTTCACCATGCCAGTCATACACAAGATCACAAGTTTAATATTACATATTTGTATAACTGCTCTGGAAAGAAGGATTTTTAACCATAAGAGTTTTAAAGAAATGTTATTAAATGGATGGTACCAAGAGTTAATGGGAACAGTCTAGGAACAGGGAATGAAGCAGAAACATAGAAACTCACACTTTCTTTATTTCTAATAACTGTGTCATTAGAAGTTAAGAGAGATAGACATAAGGGCAAGGGATAAACAGTGCCAACTATTAAAAGTAAGTTTCCAAGTTATGTTGTCTATAGGGTAAATGCGAAAACCCTGCTATATCCCCAGAGGAGACAGAGTAGTACAAAATGTAGAATGGATTGATCCAGCTTTGGCTGGTGAGTAGATTATGAGCATCCAGATGCTACCAGATGTCAATATTAACCACAAGAGCCAAAACTATCTCTCGCCCTGCAGGACACTGTAACTCCATGTGCTGCCAACTGGGCACACTATTCTACCTGCAGCTGTGCCTACTCCGAAAAGTTCTTTTGTAGCTTGCAAACCTGCTTATGCTTTTGACAGTAGAGATATAAATCAAAAAGTTAATGGCTACTGGTGGGAGAGTTGGGAGACAGAAGGAGAAAGAAGCAAGGAACAAACTAGCCAGTGTTGCAACCATTTTTAGAAATGTAGGAAATAGAAGCTGATTAAAACTGTCCATACAAAGCACTGAAACTGTAAATAAAGACAGCCCAGGCATCCGGGCCACTTGCTTGGACAACAAGCAGTCACAATCTCTTTGTGGCACCAACTTAACACATTTGTCCCAGGTCATCAAACCATCTGGAGCAGGGCTTCCGGCACTAACTCCCTGAATCCAACCAATACACTAGGCCTTTCCCCACCGAGCAATAAGGACTCCTGAGAAGACAGATACCCACTGGGCTGCCTGCAAGAGACACTCTCCAACCTGCCCAGCTGCTGTCAGTCACACTATGAGCTCCAGGTTCCCCTGTGAGCCATGTCCATGCTAGGGTGGGCTTCAGGTACTACAGGTGGTTTTTAATCTTCCCTGTTCCTGCAAGTAACCTCTTAATATACTTCTGTTAGTATCCAAATAAAAATTCCTTGGTTCACCAAATTGGACTCTGGAGACATCCTTACTTTGGTCTGTCATCAGTTCCCCATCTTGGGTAAGTAAAGGTTTATTCACATCTCCCCAGAATCTTGCACACAACAATGTACCATGATATATGCATGTGCATACACCCATGTACATGCACACACACACGTTAAACAATAAATAAATGTTTTTAAAAGAAGTTTGAGAAGAAAATGAGTTGGACTTCCATGAAAAACATTCAAGAATAAATATGGAGCCTCCTCCAAAAATCTCAGGCAGGAAAGAGCTGAGCTCCCTATAACACAGGGAAAATGCCCTTGTGAGGCCGGATAACAGCGAACTGAAGGGGATTCAAGTAGCAAGACCTGGAGCCTCACAGGTACAGCTTTTGTTGGTGGTAAATGATCACAACACAATGGCCAGCACTTCGGTGACCACCATCTCAGTCTTGCAGATTAGAGGAATTTTCTATAATGCTTTTATTATGAATCTTTAATTATTAGGGTCCAGAACTAAAATGGGTCCAGATGATCCACTTCTTGAAATAGCTACCGGCCCATGTTAAAAACACTGAACCACAAGCAAACATTTTACACATGCAATGCAAATGTGAAGGCACAGTTCGGTGTTCTAGAATCGGGTGCATATCAGAAGCATCCAATAAATACTTGCTGAATATGTATTTGTAAGAGTTAATATTGCTTATGAAATTCATGTCCAAAATAAGAAAATGGTAATTTTTTTTTGAGACAAGAACCTGCTATGGAACCTAGTCTGGCCTCAAACTTTCAATTCTCCCACCTCGGCCTCTCAAGTGTTGGGATTATTGGTGTGCAGTACCATGCCAAATTTTGTTAACAGTATCAAACCTATCTTCAACACTAAAAATACACAAAAAACTTGGGGTCTTTTCTTATTTTATTCCAATTTATTAGTCATCCTGATTGGAATTCAAAGTGATAACTTTAATGTGTTTTTGTTTTTGTTCATTTTTCAGTAATTATATAAAACAAAATGGTTTCCCTATGAAAGTAGCCCCCTTACTTTCCTTGCCCTCGCTCTGCCTCTCACTGGTCCTCTCTCCCCTCCCCCACAGTCTTGCTCTACTTCCACATCAAATACATATGTATATAATCAATGACTATTTAAAAAGGTAATTTTATGTAGTCTACAACACATAGAAATGACATTTTAATTAGTTATTAAAATCATTGCCCTCACCTTATAAGCCTTTTTAAAAACAACTTCAAGGCAATAAAACCAGAGATTTGGGGGTGATTCATTTCTTACACACTGTACAATTTACTTCTTAATAAATTTAGAGCAGGTACATTAACACAATTCAACAATTATGTGCACATTATTCACATCCTAGAGCCCTAAAGGTAAATCCACACAAAACCTAATCAGCCTCACTAATATGCAGAGGAATTCATAAGGGGAGAAACACACCTGAAAATACAGCAGAAAGATAGCAATCAATTTTGTCACATTTTCCTTATTTAAGCTTCTACTTAAAAATGGATATTTATTGGTATGTAGCAACCGTGAGTGTATGAAATCCTATGAAAGATCATTACACAGATGAGCATAGAAAATGCCTCCAGGTAAAGGGGAAATAGACAAGGTCGCCTGACAAAATTGGGAGCATCAGGGTGGGGGGAGAAGGGAGGGCGGGAGAGGGGAGGGCAGAAGGGGAGGAGAACTTGAGGGAATTCAATGGTCAAGATGGGGGAAGGGCAGAGATGGAGAACAATGAAAGAGATATCTTGATTGAGGGAGCCATTGTGAGACTAGAAAGAAACCTGGTACTAGAGAAACTCCCAGGAATCCACAAGGATTACCCCAGTTAAGACTCTAAGCAATAGAGGAGAGGGTGCTTGAACTGCCCTTGCCCTGTAGTCAGATTGATGAATATCGTAAATGTCACCATAGAACCTTCACCCAGCAACTGATGGAAACAGAGACAGAGACCCACAGCGGAGCACTGGGCTGAGCTCCCAAAGTCCAGTTGAAGAGTAGGAGGAATAAGGATATGAGAAAAGAGGTCAAGACCATGATGGGGACACCCACTGAAACAGTTTACCTGAGCTAATGGGAGCTCACCAGCTCTAGCCAGGCTGGGAAGGAACCAGCATAGGACCAAACTAGTTCTTCTGAATGTGGGTAACAGTTGCATGGCTGGGGCAGACTGCAAGGCCACTGGCAGCGGCACCAGGATTTATTCCTACTGCGTGTACTGACTTTTTGGGAACCTATTCTCTTTGGCTGGATACCTTTCTCAGCCTAGATATAGTAGAGAGGGCCTTGGACCTTCCCCAAAGCAATGTGTATTACCTTCTCTGAGGAGTGGATGGGAGTGAAGAGAAGAAATAGGTGGAGGGGATGGGAGGAGGGAAGGGAGTGGGAACTGGGATGGGTATGTAAAATGAAAAAAAGATAATTTGCTTTGTTTTTTAAAAAAAATATGAAAGAAAATAAATTATTGATTCTTTCTTTCTTTCTTTCTTTCTTTCTTTCTTTCTTTCTTTCTTTCAAAATGCCTCCAGGATTACATCTTCTCTTTCAGAAGCCACTTCTCGGGGTCTTAAAGACAAAGAAACAACCCTACAGGTTTAGAATATCTGGAAGCCACTTTAGAAAGATCCACCCTCATCCTCCCTACACAAAGAGCTCTTTCCTTCCTCTTCAGTGAGGCGTGGAGATGGATGAGCACCAGCCTTTGTAGCATCATTTTTCACAATTTTTATGAGAAAGTACACTGTTCAACTCTGTGTGTTGGGGTGTGTGCATACACAATATATGTATGGTTTCTGTGCATATCTGTGCCTGTTTGCACACCCACAGAGGTCAAACGAGGACATCTGTTGTCCTGCTCTAGGCAGTTCTGCCTTTTTCCTTTGAGACAGGGTTCCACCACTGAACCTGGAGCCAGGCTAGAGTTAGCAATGCTCCTTCTGTCTCAGCACACACACCCAACTATCTGAAGTTAGGGACGCTAGCCTTTTAGACAGGTGCTGGTATCTGAACCCAGGTCCTCATGCTTGTCCAGAAAGTGCTATCACCCACTGTCGCAGGCTCTCAACTTTATTATGCCGACTGTCATTACCTCTCAATTTACTAGTATCACAAAATAACATTTTTTTAAAAAAAATATGGTTACATTTTTAAGAAAGTGTAGGTTGTTGTCCAGTCTCTGCATAAGGACATTCTAAGTCTAAAATCACATAGGAGCCAAGGGACATTCATGGCGCATGGTGTGCAGCTCTGAGTTCACACCTCAAGACTCCCCAAAACAAAAAGCCATTATAAATGAAAAGGCAATTGTGGTTTAAAACATGCCCTGTATGACAGGCAATATTCTCACTATATCAACAGTGCTCCCAAACGCCCTCCACACCCCTCTTCTTCCAAAGATGAACCTGCACTGTTCCTGTGGAAAGGCAGTGAAGCTCCTCCCAGCATTGAGAGCCCCTGACCATCTCCCTTGGGCCTCTGCCTCCCACCTGGATGTCTTTGCCCCACCCGTTGTACTGAAGGCCCACACTGTCTAGATTTCAGTGAAACACTGGTCTCTAGCATACTCAGTAGTGGACCGGCAAGTAACAGCCTTACCCTAAGCCCTGCTAAAGCCCAGGAGCTGGTTCCTGCCTAGCAATGAAGACAGAAGTCAGACAAACAATGGAAGAAACGGAGTATGGGAAGTAGGTCAGGGTGCAGCTGGATGCGAGCAGTAACTTCTAATATTCCCAGCACATAGGATGTTTACAGTCAATGGCAACAACTTTAAAACTTCTAGTCTGAGGGCCACCCAGTAGTTGCACACTCCTTTAATTCTAGCAGAGATAGGCAGATCTCTGTGAGTTCAAGGCCAGTCTGGTCTACAGAGTGAGTTCCATGACAGGTTCCAAAGCTACAGAGAAACTCTGTCTCAAAAAAAAAAAAAAATTTCTAGTTTGAAATGAAAACTGTCAACTGACCTGATCATTAAGATCACTACGTGCACATATTCAAATGCCATACTGTACCACATCAATGTGTACAATTACTACGTCTAGAGAATCCTTCAAAGAGTCTGTATAGGCATTCAAATGAAAGAAATCGTTAACAGCTAATAATTAGGTTGCTTAATGCTTAAGCAAATAAACAATAAAGATATAAGTTATAATAAGGAGGAATCATTTTTATATGTGGGCATCAGCCAATGGTGGGGCTGAAGACGATCATGTTTCTGGAGAATAGAGCAGCCCATGATTCAAGAGCATTACAGCATCGCTTTCCTTTGGAATTTCATTTTCAAGAAACTGATCTTAAGCAACAAGGATATAATGAAAAGATTAAATTATGAAGACAGTCATTACTATATTTGGTACTTGACATGTAAATAATAGTAATAATAATAGCTAATGATGCTTCATTTGAAGAGGCATTATAGAGCTAAGAAAATGGCATGAGAGGACCCTTACATATTACTGACTGAGCACCATTCACTGTTTCAAGTAGTTCACATGCAGTAATTCATTTGTTTTTCAAAGCAATAGGAGCTTGAACCTGTAGGCAGACTAGCACTAGAGTCATATCCCACTTCCGGTGAAAAATCTGAGGCACTGAGAAAGTGTCTGAATTAAGGTTACACTAAGACAAACTCTGACATTCTAGACTAAAATTCAAAACGTTTTGGTAGATTCATTTGCTGCTAAACCTTGCCATGAACTAATGCCAAACTATGCATCAGCTTTATTCCGGTTAAGATTCAGTTTACTAAAGAGAAGCTAATGTAGTTGATGGCATTCGGAGTTGTCTTAGAGTTCTCTCGATGTGCAGAGACACAATGAGCACTCTTCTAAAGAAAAGCATTTAACTGAGGCTTTGTTTACACTTTCAGAGGTTCAGTCCACCGGGATGGTGCAGACCATGACTGGTGGCACACGGGCAGACACGGTGTCGGAGAAGCAGCTGAGAGGTCTACATCCAGATCTGCAGGCAGCAGGGAGAGAGAGAGACTGGCCTGCCTTGGGCTTCCAAAACCTCAAAGCGCATCCACCAGTGACTTCCTCCAACAAGGCCACACCACCTAATCCCTCACAAGTAGTCCGGCTCCTGATGACCAAGCATTCAAATATATAAACCCATGGGGGCCGTTCTTATTCAAGCCACCACAAGGGTACAGTCTATACACACTCTGGATCTCAGAAGAAGTGGTACAATATACACTGTATCACCCTCCCATAAAATTTATATCAGTCCACAGATTTCAGGTGAGGAACTGTGACAGAACTAACCTGCAAACTATCTGTCTGTTCCTGTAGTCTGTGTTTCTAACCATCGCATAATACGGTCAGACGCCACTGAAGGCCAAGGGAAAAGAGTTAAAATTCAGGCATTCCAATACTTATTAGTGACACACTACGCGCCATACCTAGAAATGTTACTAGAGGAGCCAATATTGAGGTTTGTCCGCAGACAAAGTAATCAAACACAGTTTTCCTGAGGAAACGTTTGGCCTCGGAGATCAAAGGTAAGAGATACCGAGAAGGAAATGACAGGGAAAGGACCAAGTATAAAGGTCCTGAAGTGAGACAAAAACTCACAATGAAAACGTAGATCTAATCTATATGGGAAGTAGAAAAAGACAAGATCTCCTGAATAAACTGGGAGCATGGGGACCTTAGGATAGGGTTGAAAGGGAGGGGAGGGACAGGGAGGGGAGCATAGAAAAATGTAGAGCTCAACAAAAGTCAATAAAATTACAAAAACATCAGGACGAGGGGCTGGAGAGATGGCTCAGTGGTTAAGAGCACTGGCTGTTCTTCCAGAGG
>LOEQ01000247.1:300577-314377 GCA_001685075.1 Bramus lutescens | reverse complement strand
TACTCCATTGTGTAAATGTACCACATTTTCTTCATCCATTCTTTGATTGAGGGGCATTTAGGTTGTTTCCAGGTTCTGGCTGTGACAAACAAATCAGCCTGCTTTCTTACAGGACCAGAACCACTAGACCAGGGATGGCCTCATCCACAATAATCTGAGCCCTTCCACATTGATCACTAACTGAGAAAACCCCTTGCAGCTGCCAGGCAGTGGTGGTGCACTGTTTTAAGCCCAGCACTCAGGAGGAAGAGGCAGGTGGATCTCTGTGAGTTTGAGGCCAGCCTGGCCTGCAAGAGCTAGTTCCAAGACAGGCACCAAAGCAACACAGAGAAACCCTGTCTGGGGGAGGGTGCCTTACAGCTGGATCTCATGGAGGCATTTCCTCAACTGAGGCTCCTTCCTCTCTGATGACTCTAGCTTGTGTCAAGTTGACACGCATCCAGGTAGTTTAGAGAGAGACACATTTCTGTTTTAAGTCAAGAAATGGTTGATTTGTGTTATTGTTTTAAAAGTGTGTATGAGATCGTAAGTGTGCATGTATCTGTGTGTGTGTTTTAGTTTTTACTCTTGTTTTGTTTATTTGGGATGGGATCTCCTATAGTCCAGACTGACCTCCCACTATAAGGCTGTCCTTGAACTCCTAGCCCTCCAGGTGTCCTTGACATTGTAAAGCCATGCCACCAAACCCAGCTGATTTATGCATTAATCAAATTTTATCTTTTCTTTAAAATATTTTAGCATACTGTTAAGTACTTTTCTAACACCATCACTGCACAAAAACAAAACAATAATATATACTTGAGCCTTTATATCACAAATCACTCAATTTTTCTGTTGTAACAAATTCAGAGGTGTTTAGGTTATTGTTTGTTTTATTAAAATTTCTAAATAGGACTTGTATTTGGAAAATGTATAATTCAAAATGTAATGTTTTTCCTAATGGAACTTTTTTTTCTAGTAGGCTTTAGCAGTATCTGTTAGTCTTTCCACTTATAGTATACAAACAGAATGGTACCTTTTCCTCACAGCTCAAAGTGAAATAAATATTCATTCATAAACTCTGTCTCTCTGACCAGCTTTGAATGTCTGGCCCAGCCTGCTTTATCAGATTAAAGCGATGAGATTCAGGTTAGTGCTCAGTGAGTCCTGGGATGAGGCCATATGCAGGTAAGATGGTAATGCTCCCTGAGGAGAGCCACAAAGACAAAACACTGCTATCTAAATCTTTAGTCTCTTTCTGTTGAAATTGATGTCTGATCCTAAAGTCCATATGAAAATGAAATGAGACCAGAGCAGGCAATCAGAAAAGGAGGAGGAGATAGAAGAGAAAGAAAAGAAGGAAGAAGAGGCAGCAAACTGGAGGAGTCACCCTTCTCAAATCCACAACTAACTATAGAACTATAGTAGTCAGGACTGAATCATGTTGGCACAAGTCAGACACACGGATCAGTCAGAGAGAACCTAGAGGTAAATCCATGCATTTATTGTCAGTTGGTCATGGAGCAAAGAATCCTTTTTTTCCCATCAGTTGACCCAATAACGTCCTTTAGGGGCATTTTCCTCTTCCATCACAGGGCCAGTCTGGAATCAGATATTGCATTTAGTTGATATATTAATTTGCTTTCTATTGCTGTGATAAACACTAGCCAAAACCAATTTGAGAAGGAAGGTTTATTTGGCTTATGTTATCCTGTCACAGTCCCATCCCTGAGGGGAGTCAGGGCCGGTGCCAAACAGAGACTATAGAGGAATTCTGGCTACCATCTCGCTCTCCACTGCTTGCTCAGCTTGATTTCTTATACAACCCAGGACTACCTGCCCAGGAATGGTACCACCCCCAGTTGGCTAGACCCCTCCCACATCAATCATTAATCAAGAAAATACCCCGGCACTCAGGCCAATCTGATAGAGGCAGTTCCTCAACTCAAGGTCCGTTTTCTCTGGGTGACTCTATTTTGTGTCAAGGTGACAAAACTCTATCCTCTGCTGGGTAAAACGGTTTTCCAACATGGATAATTTGAATAAAAGAAAGAACTCTGTAGCTAAGAGTATGTTCTGCTCTTCCAGAGAAGCAGAATTCAATTTCCAGCCTGTAACTGCAGCTCCAGAGAGATCCAAGGCCTCTGGCCCCTCCAGCATGTGTACACACACACACACACACACACACACACACACACCCTTGGACATCCACATATACACATGCACACAACTAAAAATAGTAAAAATAAAACGTTTTTTAAAAGAATCAAAGCCCTCGTTTAATACATTCTTGTTTCCCTGTTGGTGTTCTGTGGTCAAATTCAGATCATTCGGTCTCAGCCGCAAGACTATGTAGGGAACATCACATCTTCCTCAGGGTACCACATCTGGATGCACAGTGTGTCCACCTGATCCTCATCAGTAATGATCACACAGTCAAGGTGGTACCTGATTCATCCACGCTGTAATTTTTCATCCCTCGAAGCCAATAAACAGTTGTAGAGAGCCGATTTAAGACTATGCAGATGCCCTGCTTCTCGTTAGTTTCTCCCTAGAATTTCCCTATCGAGCATTGCTTGCCTTCCCAAGGAGCGAAGAAAGTGGCGAGAGCGCCACCTACGGGGCTGTCATCACACTGCAACAGGGCTATGAACTTTGTCGCACCTCCCTGTTGTCCAAGTTCAGACATTTTGGAAGGAGAGACTACAAGACTCCTGTGTCACGAGGCTGAGCTCTAGCCCAGCACTACCATTAACTCATAACGGCGCCTTGAACAGGTTTTTCTCAAGATCTTCGAGTGCCCAGTGCAACCAGAAGTTGTATGACAAGAACGGAGTTATGTGTTTACACATTAATTTATTCAAATATTTGTTGAGCGACTATAGGCACTCTTCTAGAATCGAGGCAAGGTTTCTGCTCTCAAGGGATCCTACACCCATGAAGGGTGACCCAGACAAGGAAGAAGAGAATGGCTAAAGGAAATGGGTGAGTATAAACTACTGAGTGTAACGGCAACCGGAAAAGTGGATGGTGGGAGAAGGCTTAGGTCTCCCTGAGAGTGTGGGAAAGCGCCCTGAGGAGGCTGGAGCCGAGGCAGGGAAGATAGTGTGGGAAGCTGTGGGGAAGGGCTCTGGGCATCGAGAAAGAAGTCGGCAGTCAGTGATGAGACACTTGGCACCTTTCATGTCTAAGTCTATCATTCTTTTGTCGGGTGGGAATGGGAGCTTATCTCCATGTTATCCATGAGGCGAGGGAAGGAGGGAGGAACGGATGGTCGGAGGGAATGAGGGAGGGAGAGAGGGAGGGAAAAAGAGACTGATAGATTGAGATTTTCTCTGATATAACAAGGAGAGATTCTAGAAGGGGTAACAACGGAGCTGGTTTTTGAAAGATGAGTTAAGATTGTTAATACAATTGATTCTTGGGAATTTCAAATTATGCACCCCAATCCCACTCAATTCCCAGTCTTTCCATATCTTCCCCCCACTTGCAACCTCCCTCCCAAAAGAAAATTAAAAATTGAAAAAAAAATCTTGACGACCACTCTGGGCAACCAGTTAAGATTTTGTAAGGTAGGGACTGGATAATGGCTCAGCACACTGAAGCACCTGTTGCCAAGTCTGAGCCCTGAGTTCAACTCCTGAAACCCACATAGAAGGAGAGAACCAATTCCTATAAGCTCTCCTCCAACTTTCCACACATGACATTTATATGAGCGTGGTCGTGCACACACACACAATAAAAGTGTAATAAATGCCCTGTTTGGAAAGGCAGAATATAGAGCAAAGAAAACCACCTGTGATGGTTTGAATGAACAGGGTCCCCCATAGCGCATGTATTTGAACACTTAGGTGGTGGTGTTTGGGGAGGTTATGGACTTTTCAGGAGCTGCAGCCTTGCTGGAGGAAGTATGTCACTGGGGACAGGCCTTTGGAGTTCATAACTTTCCAGTTCCACTTGCTTGCTGTGTTCTCTGTGTGGTTGAAGACGGAATTTCTCAGCTTTCTGCTCCCACTGCCTGCTGCCTGCTTCCCACTCCATGATGGGCTCTTAATTCCCTGGAGCTATAAGCCAAATCAATTTTTCCTTAACTTGCTATTGGTCATGGCATTTATCACAACAAAAAGAAACCAGTATTGAGACTGAGGAGATGGCTTAGTGGTTAAGAGCAGTTGTTGGTCTTGCAGAGGACTAGAGTTTAGTTCCCTCATCCCACAACCTTCCAGATTCCAGTTCCAAGGGATCCAATGCCCTGTTCTGACCTCTGAAAATCCCAGGCATGCACATAGTGAATACACATACATGCAGGCAAAACACATAAAATAAAAAACAAAATGTAAAAACTGTTTTAAGAAACTAATGTAAAGCTAGGAAGTGGTGGTGATGCACACCTTTAATCCCAGCACTCGGAAAGCAGAGGCAGGCAGATCTCTGTGAGTTCAAGACCAGCCTGGACTACAAGAACTAGTTCCAGGACAGGCTCCAAAGCTAAAGAGAAACCCTATCTTGAAAAATAAAAAAGAAAGAAAAAAAGGAAGGAAGGAAAAGAAAAGAAAAAAAGCTAATGTAGCTTTCCACACGATACAGAGAAGGGAGGGAGAATGCTGATACTCAGGAGGCACTAGCCAGAACGCTTTAGAAGTCCAGCAAGATCCGTTTCGAAAGTTCCTAGTATGTGGCCAGACTTCCTCACTATTGGGAGACCCTGGCCCTGAGCAAATCTCCTGTTTACTGGCTGCTTGACCCTTGGTTCTGTCTTCTGAGAGGCTCTCCCTTTCTTAGTGCCCCAGCTAATAATGAGGGTGGGAGAATGAGCTGCTTTGGGAGAGGGGCCATTTTCTCAGTCCTTTCTTGTCATCGAGAGCTACTTGAAGTCCTGAACAGTTACTGCTCTGTTAATCCCAGGTCAACTCCCCTCTGGAAGCAAACCGCTCACTCTTCAAACAAAAACCTTGTCCATCTTCTACCGCCTGCCTTCTACCAGGCAGCATCCAGACCAAAAGTTACGCCACACCTCTTTCCCTCTCCTCTTCCCAGTCCACAGGCTTTGGTGGGAAAGATATTTCCATCTAAAAGATTTAGAGGGCACTGTGCTCCAATTTCACATTTTCCCTGAAGTGCTTTAAGCTTCAGCAAAGGGTAGTATTCCACACTCATTTCAAGGCTGAATTTTAACAGACTTTCACTATTCAGACTTCCTCGATTTTATCTTTCAGGACTCGGGACAAAAGGCAATTCCACTGTCAAACCTACTCTCTTTTCTCTCAATTCTGCTTGAAGGCAAGGTAATCTGTAGTAATAAGGGGAGCAGACCCTCCTACATCAGTAATCCTTTTCTGAACTCATGCCTTGATAAACAGAATATTGAGTAACATAGTTTAGTAAAGTTTAACTTTCCCTCTTCTCTCCCAGTGTTCAAATTCATTAAATATATGACCTGCCTTTCAAGTTAGCACAGACCATAGTTTTACCAGATGTTTCTCTACTGCATAACTTTAGCCACCATGTTTCCAGGCACCAGTACTAACTTGCTATACACCAAAGCCAATACCTTGGATCTTAGGGTTTTGTTATTGGTTTTCCGCCACTCCCAAAGAAAGTCAAATTACCTTGTGTTGTGGGTTAGTTTATGCTATACTAATGGATACCCCTCAATTCTCACAGACTAAACAGAAGTCCTCACTATGTAAAATATCACTATACCAGAGATAGGCAATATTCCAGAGCATATAGTCTCCAAACAGTCTCCATATACCAGCACAGCATAGCAGACTACTCAAACATTAGGCAGTGTTATAGCAATATGCACTGTTCCTTTTGCCTTCTGTGCTCTATGATTTCGATGCCCTGTCTGTTTCTTACGCTTCTTAGTCAGTGTGTTGTATTCTACGGCTCAGATCTTGCACACCTTCTAGAAAGTTCTCAGGCACGCCCTTCAGTGTTCCTAGCCTCACTTCAACAGCAATGCATATATTAAAAGACCTCTGTTCAGCCTTCTGTACCACTTCACGCCTCATCCTGCCCCAGTCCTCATCGGAACGCCACTCTGAGTTCTGCTGTTGCTTAGGATTATCACTCAGAGGGAGACTCCCCAAGTTAACTCTTTGTTGAGATTAAAATATGGGAAACCATGCTGGGCCATGGTGGCCCACACCTCTAATCCCAGGGCTTGGGAGGCAGAAACAGGTGGGTCTCTGAGTTTGAGACCAGCATGGTCTACAGAGTGATGGTCTAGGACAGCCAGGGTTACACAGAGAAACCCTGTCCCTCAAAAGCAAATAAATACATATGAAATCTGTTGTCTTACACACGCACACGGGGAGGGGTGGGTGACATTTGTTTCTGCCAAGACTTTGTGTGACACAGTGCTAAAGTTACTGAGCGCCTTTGGGGTCCAGACCTAGTGTAGAAGTCTCAGAGTGAGCATGATTATTGAGATTATGTGGCCAGTAGAGTAACAGTGTTACTGTTCTTAGGATGGGTGAGGAGGACCTGAAAGACAGGCAAGTCCACATAAAACACATCCTGGAGAGGACCCCTCATTGCTGCTCATAACTGACTGACTAAAACTTACTCAAAATATACTATCCAGTCATAGGGGTGGAGAATCTGAGGGGAAGGTTATGACTGAAATTAAGAAGATGTAGCCAGGAATGGTGGTGCATGCCTTTCATAGCAGTACTTAGGAGGCAGAGGCAGACAGATCTCTATGAATTCCAGGCTAGCCTGGTCTACATAGTGAGTCCTGTGCCAGCCAAGGCTACATATGAGATCTTCCATAAAAAAATGTTTAAGATGATGGTGGTGGTGGTGATAGGAGTGGTGATGATGGTGATGGTGGTGGTTGTGCTGCTGATGGTGGTGGTGGTTTGGTGATGGTAATGGTAATGATGATGATGATGGTAGTGGTGACAATGATGGTGAGGTGGTGATGATGATGATGAGATAGTGGTGATGATGGTGGTAGTGGTGATGGTATTGGTGATGATGGTTGTGGTGATGATGGTGATGGTGGAGATGGTTATGGGTGTGGTGGTGATAATGATGGTGGTGTGGTGATGGTGATGATGGTGGTGGTGATAATGATGGCGGTGTGATGATGGTGATGATGATGTTGGTGATGATGATTGTGATGGTGGTGGTGGTAGTGGTGATGGTAGTGATGGTGGCGGTAATAATGATGATGATGGATAGTAGCATTAATTAGCAATCAGTCTCTGCTACAATTGGAAGGTGGACACTAGAGACCAGTTACAAGCTGTCCGTTCTTATTCCCAGAGGCTCTATAACAAACAAAAAATGAAAATGTACTTATATCCAGTAGTAATTAGTTTT
Source organism: Bramus lutescens (assembly GCA_001685075.1). Taxonomy (NCBI): domain Eukaryota; kingdom Metazoa; phylum Chordata; class Mammalia; order Rodentia; family Cricetidae; genus Bramus; species Bramus lutescens. Next base: position 307,063 of record LOEQ01000247.1, on the reverse strand, counting down.
TAATTCAAAAATTTTTAATTTTTAAAATTTTGTGCTTCAATTGGGTCAGAAGTAATTCAGTTTACTGGGGTTGGGTTTCTTAATAATTAATTTTGTTTGTTCTTGGTTTTGTTTTGTTTTTGTTTTTGCATTTTTGAGACAGGATCTTTCTACATAGCCCTAGCTGTCCTGACACTCACACTGACACTGGTGTAAACCAGACTGACCTTGAACTCAAGAGATATACCTGTCTCTGCATCCCTGGTATTAGAATTGAGGGCATTTTCTACCACCCTAACCTTAACAATCAATGTGTTTAATGTAATTGTGTGGCTTATAGACATTTAATTAGACCTTTTAGATTTTTTTTGAGAGAGAAGGACCTTACTATGTAGCTTTAAATAATCGTGTAATTCACTGTGAAGTTGAGGCTGGCCTTAGATTTACAACAATCCCCTCCTGCCTCTGCTTCCTGGACGCTGGGAATACAGGCGTGTGCCACCGCCCTGGGAATATGGGCAGGCATGTGCAAACGCTCTGGGAATACGGGCGTGTGCCACGGCTCTGGCTTACATTCCCATTTCTAACTACATTCATTCAGTGGAGGGGTCCATACTTGCGGAAGTCAGAGGACAGATTTTGGGAGCAGCTCTTTCTGCCATGAGTCCAGAGGACTGAACTCAGGACAAGCACCTCACTCACAGGTCATCTCGCTGGCCCTTGTCTATCTTTATTGTTTCTCGGGACTTTTTATAGTCTCTGAAAAGTTCTCTCTTGCTTAAATACTATGCTCATTACATAAAATAATCCACAGGCCAGGCATGGAGGCAGAGGTCTGTATACTGGGGCGGAAGAGAGATAGTTAGAAGCCATGGAACCAAGTATCAGGGAGCAAAGGGGACCTAGAGAACACCAACCATGACATGAAGACAAAACACAGGCAACAGCACAGGTAAAGAAAAAGTGCCAGACTCTTCCACAGCTGGGAGAGTAAGGGCTGAGATCTACAGGCCTCACCTGGAGCATTAAAACCCATGAGCATGAGCTTTTGGGGCTCACCTGATACCACACCCCTACCTTCCTCCCCCTTGCCTGGCTGCAATGACAACATCAGAGGAAGAGTATGTTAAAGGGGAGGGCTAATGTGTCAGGTGACATCAGGTGACATTGGGACATCCAAGTGAGTGGCCAGCCATCATAGCGTGGATAGGTCTGGGGCTCAGAGGGGGGGTTCATGACCAGCTATCATAGCGTGGATAGGTCTGGGGCTCAGAGGAGGGGGTTCATGACCAGCTATCATAGCGTGGATAGGTCTGGGGCTCAGAGGAGGGGGGGTTCATGACCAGCTATCATAGCGTGGATAGGTCTGGGGCTTGGAGGAGGAGTTCATGACTTACCAGACTCTCAGGATGTCTGCACCAGGGTGATTAGTTACAAGGCACAGAAGCCAATGCTTACTAATTAAACAGAAAGTGGATTTACTAAAAGGACTTTTTAGGTGGCTCACTGATCAGTAGGGTCGGAGTTAATCTCTGTACTCCACCCAGGCCAGGAACAGTTCCTGGAGTCATGCATAGAGCTGATCTGCTGATGGAACCATCACTGCCACCAGCACCCAATGCTTCATCCTCTGCAGCTGCCATGGAAACCCCACCTCCCATAGCTACACCCCCACCCTGGAGCTGGAGTTTCAGAAGGTTGTGAGCAGCAGAATGGTGGGTGCTGGGAACTGGAACTCAGCCCTGTGGAAGAGCAGTACAAAGCCTGAACCACTGAGCCATGTTTCCAGATCCTCATTTACTCCTTGAATCATGGCCAGTAGATTGAAGAGATGTTTGGAAATAAAGATTCTGAGGTGTTTTGTGCTTGTTCTTTCCCTCTCTTCCCCACCCCTTTGAGTGTGTGTGTGTGCCTGGATGTGTTCATGTGGATGTGGGTGTGTGGAGACCAGACAGGTCAACAGCTGGTGTCTTCCTCAGTTACACTCCATGTTTTGTTTTGGTGACCGGGTCACTCGGTGAACCTGGAGCTCACCAGTTCTGGAAGGTTGGCTGGCCGGTAAGCTCCAGGAATCCTCTTTTATCTACCCCACCCACTCTCAGCACTGATATAACACAAACAGGTCACCATGCCCAACTTTTGTGTGGGTGCTGGGATTCGAACTCAGGTCCTTGTGCTTGCACAGCCAACACTGTGCCCAGTGAGACACTTTCCAGTTCTTCTATGAGTTTCTGCAGTGAAGAGTAGGCTGTGCCACCCACGATTCCCTAGGTGGGGAATCCACCAAAGTAGGAAAGGAGCTGCCTCCATTGGCTTTCTGTTGCTGTGATACCAGCATGTGGAGGGAAGGGTTCGCGTGGCTTACATTTCCTTCCCACGGCCTATCACTGAGCAGAGCACGGGCAGGAGCTCAAGGTGGAGGTAGAAATCATGGAGGAACGCTGGCTTCTTCCACCTGCTTGCTCAGCTTGCCTTCTCATAGAACCCAGGACTATGCCCACAATAGTTTAGACCCCTCCCAATTCAGTCCTTAATCAAGAAAACGGCCCACAGAAATGTCCATAGGACAATCTGATGGGGAAAGTTCCACAATTCAGGTTCTTCTTCCCAAGTGACTCTAGTTTGTGTCAAGTTGACAAAAATTAATTAGCATAAAGGTTGAGAGTTCAGCCCACTGAATAGGAATCTTCACATTCACTACAAACTATCCCCACCAAACTGCTAACCACTTAGAGCAGCATGAGCAGAGAGGGCAATGAGGACTGTCACTGTGTCAAGAAGCTTCACCTTGTTCCTGTTTACATATTTATTCAGCTTGGAGGATTGCTTGGTTTTGGAAGTGGTGTTTGGTTTAGTGTTTGTTTTGAGACAAGGTCTCATTACGTAGCCCAACCCGACCTAGAAGGGCAATCCTCCTGCCTCAGCTTCTCTGGTGCTGGAATGATAGGTGTACTTTCCTGAAGTGTCTTTGCCTGGCAATGAGAAGTGGGTTCTCATGAATGTGTTTCCCTAACTCTACGTCGGGCCTGCTGCCTGCATTTTGAGGAGAAGGCTGTACTCATGCAGTGAGAAGGCCTTCTTTAGCTCATGCCCGTACTGATGTTGGAATCCAGGATCCAAAAGGATATGGAGCAGGTTCAACGATTTCCACTAAAAACCACTCTAGGACAGAATTGCTGGTAAAGGAAAGTGCTACGTTTTATTTGATTCTGAATGTGTGGGTCCATTTAAAATCAATTATGCTTCCCCTTAAATTCCTTGCTTCTGCCCCTAGCCTGCCCCTAGCCCCTTTGGATCAACTGACCATGTCTCGGAAAGACACAGGAGAAACATGTCCAGGAAAGACACAGGAGAAACATGTCCAGGAAAGACACAGGAGAAACATGTCCAGGAATGATACAGGAGAAACATGTCCAGACACCCGTGAAGTGTGCAGCCTGAGGTGTGGGCATATGGCTCAAGAAGCAGCACCACCAGTGACAACTTCCTTCAAAGCAGTGCAGTTTGGCCAGTAGAGTTTGTCGCCCTGTTGGTTGGGACTTCTCTGCTGGCTCCCCACACCAGAGCTCCTCTGTGGCCTGGGCTCCAGAGTTAGAACCATAGTTGTCAACTTTCGAGCTGTGGAATCTGAGCGATCCCTAACTTTATAGATGAGAGAACTGTACCCCAAGTCACACTGCCCATCATTTACAATGCCAAAATTGAGATTCTCAGACTCTCAAGTCAGATGTCCTTCTATAATACCTCCAAGAAAGCAGCTACCATCTGAAGCTCCGGTAGCATCTGAAGTAAGCAAATGGAGGGTGATCAATGCAGATGAGAAAGACCTATGGGAGGGGTCTAGCTGAACCACAGCACTTCCCAGTCTCCCCTCTCTCAGAAGGTCATCATGACACACCCCCACCCCGCCAGGACTCTTCCTGGCTTCAGCCCTGAATCAAGCATGAAAGCATGCCTTCCCATGATCCTCGGCTCCCTGCTGACTGAGGCAGGTTCCAACTGATAAGTATCATACTGGTGAGCTGCCCACCAGTGTGGGAATTTAGTTGAGCCAGATGGCAGATTGCATGCTGCAAAATCTAACCCTCTCTTAGGCTGACCGAATGGGGCTCTTAACAAATTGGCCGTCTCTCTATGCTCTCCTGGGAGTGACAGAGGGGAGGACTCACAGATGCAGAACTCTCTGCAGGTGCTCATGATGCTCATGAGCTCGCCAGAGGAGAAGCAAACCCAGGAAGAAGGGGTTGAAAGCCAGAGAGGAGGAATTGGGGGCAGCTATGATTCTGCTTGCTTACACAGACCCTGAAGAGGAGAAAATGGTGACAGCCAGGCACATCTCTCCATCTAGGTCCCAAACAAGCTTAGCCTTTGTGGCTGAGATAAAGATGATGCAGTAACCGGGACTGTCCTGAAAGATGAGTGAAGGGAGTGGTACACGAAGGGAAGGGTGGGCCAAGGGAGGGGCTGTGCAGGGCTCGAGACCGCTGGGAAATGAGATGCATTCATTGCATTTGGCAACTGCGTGGTAACTGGTGCCTCTTATGAAAATCAACAGAGGACTAAAGATGAAGAAGAATCAAAGAAAAATATTCTTTTTGTTGTTTGTGTTTTGAGATAGGGTCTCACTGTGTAGGCCTGGCTGGCCTGGCACTCACTCCATAGACCAGGCTAAACTCCCAGAGATCCTCCAGTCTCTGCCTCCCAAGTGCTGGGATTAAAGATGTATGTCACCATGGACAGGGAAAATGGTCTGTGACACAGATGTGACATTCTTGTTTTAATCTTGAAATAACTTTGGTAGGCTGTGTAGAGGTAAGCAAAGGAGAGAGTCTGCAGAGCTCAGGGAGGGAAAAGCAGAGCCTTGGAGGACATATCGAGGCTCAGAGAACACAGAACTAGAAGGTACAGGGAAGGAAACGAAACAGGACACACACCCTGGTCAACAGGAAGAAGAGCGGTGGGCAGGAAGCCCTCGCCTCGGGAGCTCTCTTCAAGGAAGCAGATGGTACGTTCAGTCATTGTCTGACAGCAAAGATGAAGGATGTGCATCAGAAAGAAGAGTAATACAGGTTCAAGGGTTCCCAATCAATACTGAGGATGTGGTTCTGAGTCTGCCATGCTTAGAAGTCAGAAAGGAAGAGAAAGCAGGCTGACGTGAAAAATGGAGACCATAGAAGCTGGGGAGTTAGGAAAGTACAAGATGCTGATAGGGAACCTGTGTAATGGGCCCTGGGTTCACACTGGATAGAGGAGGAAATCATAGAGAAGGAGGAAAGTCTGGGGGAAGGGAGAGGGACACAGTCATGGAGAAGGGACCATGCACAGCAGTGAATGGGGCTGGAGAAGAGGAGGCTCAGAAGCAAAGACTCAGCTCTGAAGTTTAATAGTGACCAGTGTGGCAAAAGTGGGAATGGAGCAGAAACAGCTACAAACAGGGGCTGGTATATTAAGAGGCATACAAAGACCTGTGTCAAAACTAGGGACAGGAAGCCAACGCTCACTGCATTTCCAACAATGTCACCCATGGAGCGATGTCCAAGGAGGTCCTGATGGCTGCCATTCAGCAAGGTTCCTACAGCAGGCAGGTACCCATTACTGAATCCAGGAGGATCAACCTGGCATACTCTGTGAAAGGATGCTTTTCAAGTCCCTCCTGTACCAACGTTTGCATTAAATCCCTGTGCGTCCACTAAAGCCATCCTACAATTATGTCTCTCAGTGCAGGCAGGAAGAAGTCTCTTGTCTTCTACGGCTGCTCACGGCAGTGTAACAACCAGAACTCACTGCATTTCCACTGCATGACTTTGCCCAGGACCAAAGAGCTTAGCTGACCATGGGACCACATGGGAATGAGTCACTGCAATGAAAATGTTGACAAGCCAAAGAGCAAAACTTGCTTAGTGAACATGTGTTTGGTTTTGTTTTAAATTTCTTAAACTTCCAGGGTTTTTTTTTTTGCATGCAAAGAAAAAAATTAAGATGACTTTAAAAACATGGTCCCAGGGAAAATTCCATGGGCTAGTCAGTGTAGGGAAGGAATGGTGGGCCAGGGCCTCACCTCCTTGAAGGAAAAGGCATCCCTCTTTCCTATCTGCCCTGCTCACATGCCCAGAGGGAGCCTCTGAGCACAGAGGGGGTCTGTAGTGGACAGAGAAAAGAGGACTGCCGACCACATTTCCAAGATCTCTGGGCCCAGAAGCTGATCCTTGTTCTGACAGGACACAAGCGACAAGCTGCACCAGGAGAGGGGAAGCAAGGCTTTGAACCACGCATTTCCATGTCACTGGCACAGTCTACAGCTGATCCAGGAGAGGCTGTTAGGTTTCAGGCTATCACAGTATTCAGTGGCTTTCCAGAGCTGAACACCGTGAAGTATGAAATATGGGCCACAAAAGGAAAGATCCCTAAAGCAGAAATTAAGGACATATGAAAAGAAGGAAGCTTGCTGAGCCATGGTGGCGCACACCTTTAATTCCAGCACTCAGGAGGCAGAGGCAGGCGGATCTC
>LOEQ01000247.1:285216-300519 GCA_001685075.1 Bramus lutescens | reverse complement strand
CAGGACAGGCTCCAAAGCTACAGAGAAACCCTTTCTCAAAAAAACAAAAAAAAAAAAGAAGAAGAAATGAAAAGAAGGAAGCTCACTAGGCCAATCAGAGAAAAAAGATCCAAAATCAAAAGAAAAATAGAAGAGCCCAACAAAAATCTTGTGAACATAAGGAGCAAAGCCTGTCTGTGTTCAAAGGTTACCTGACTAGAAAGGAACTGAAGAAGATTCAGCTGCCTGGAGCCAGACAGCAGGGTATGGAAACCAATCCATCTACTGAAGAGAGCTTGGCCTTGCTGCTGAAAGACAAGACAGTAGGCAGGGCTTCAAAGTGAAGCTGTTCCCTCAGTCAAGTGCAGAAGGGACTGAGTGCTTTTGTTGACTGACAGGGAGAGAAGAAAAGCTTTCTGGTGGAAAAAAAAAAAACTTGCTTCCCAGCCNAGCCAAAAAAAAAAAAAAGGCCTTATGAATAATCACTTCCTTAAACTTTCGCAAAACCAAAGTCACAGCCTAAAAGTCCCCTGAAATCAGCCATGCCATGCCTCGGAACCAGGCTACTAAGATGCCATCTCCACCAGCAATACAATCGATAGGTCCTTCAACCAAGCCCTTGTCTAGGCAGAAGCCTGGCCCTGTAGATTTCTCAGATGCTTCTTCTCAGAAACCCTGCCTACACCGTGGAGCTCCATCTACAGTGGATCTACAGTACACAGCTCTATTCCCAGGGCTTCCAGAACACCTTCCTGCATTCTGTAAAAGCGGCGACTCTAGAGTTACCTTAGGGTCACTAAAGGGTGCTGGTTTCTCACCTCTCAGTATCCCCCTTCTCTACCCTTAGCCCAGGAATGATTCCCATCCATCACCACCATCTTCTCCAAGCTCCGACAAAAAAGGGTGACTGTGTGTTGGCTGCTTCTGGGCTGCGAGCAGCGTGGCCACAGTTCTGATCTTTGGTTGTGTGAGAAAGTAGAGAACTAGAACTTGGGCAGGAGAAGAGGCCCCGCACACCACACTGGCTGCATGCTGTTCTTGCTAGGGAACCTGTACCAGCAGCAGATGCCACCTCACTTCTTCCAAGGAAAACCCAGATGCAGATGTAGAATAGAGGTGATCAAGGAGTGATCACTGACATACACAGTAGTCACTTCTGAGAAGGTAGCTTCTGAAATGCTACTAGCCCAGAGTCAGGACACAGAGGGACAGACTCTGAAGCTGGCATCGTCTGAGTGTGAGTGAAATCCGGTCTCTGCACAGCCACCTAACTCAGGCGAGAGTGCCAGCCACACATAGCACTTCACAGTGACCACCTAACTCCTACTCAGGAAAGGGGGCATGGGAAGCAAATACCCTGAAAACCGTTAGAACCCAAATAGGCACCAATTGAGGCCTTGAGAAGCCTCCACTATTCTGCCGGTGGCAGATGCCCCTGTCCCAACAGGACGAGCAAAGGCAAACAGTGACAGTCTTTGGCTGTGCTGGGACAGGGGTCACACACCTGCCATACATCCAAACCTCACCTCCTTTCATGTACCCGCTTCGAAACCAGGAGTTCAGACACACACACTGCAGTGCTCCTGAGCCCTGGCTGCTGAGAGGTGAGCAGAGTCTGCCAGGTCCTCCTGAGCTGTAAGAGGCATGGAGCCTGTGTGTCCATTACTCTGGCAATGAGGAACGCCTCCCTCTTCCCTGTTTTCCTGAAATTTCTTTATGGGGGATGCACTAAGGCTTCCGGATAAATGCTAGAGATGCAAATGGTGAAGGGAACGTGACCCGCTCAACAAGACTCATCTGACAGCCACACTCTCGAGAGGATAAGCTGAAGGGTGGGGAGGGATGGGTGAGAAGGTGGGACGTCAGCCACCAGCGTGCCTGCCTCCTTCAGGCTCTCACACCTGCGAGATGCTGTTGGCCAGACGAAACGACATTTTCTTTGTCTTTTCATTCTCCTGAGAGAAAAGAAAAATTGGAATACTCAAATTTGGATTTATCAAACTGAAGGGGACCAGGATCAGGATTGGGGTTCCCCAGAGCCGATGTATTCTACCCTGGAAAGGCAACAGCAGAGCTCACCAAGGGCCCTATGTACCATGTACCAAGTGTTGTAGATAACCAGGGATTTCTTTCAGACCTTGGCACAGGAGGCCAGCAGCACATTTCAGGGAGTTTAACAGAATGGCTGCATGCAGTGTCACACACAGGTAATCCTAGCACTTGGGAGGAAGAGGTAGGGGGACTGTCACAAGCTTAGGACCAGTCTGGTTTCTAGAGTTATTTACAATCCTGCCTTGGCTACAGAGTAAGACCCTATTTCAAAAAGGAAAGATGAAAAGAGGGATTGAAGGACAGAGAGGGAAGGAAGAGGGGGACAAGGGGGAGGGACACAAGGAGGGAAGGAAGGAGGGAGACTGATCTTTCAGGTCTACACAGACAGACCAGAGAGCCAGAAGGTCCTAGAAGTGTCTCTGCTGCAAGCCAGCCCGCTGCTTCCTTCCTATCCAGTTTAAAGGGTCCCTTTTTTCCTCCCTCTGGCTCAGGCAGGACGCAGACAATATCAGGTAGCTCTCTTTCTATGGGCATTGCAGTCATAGTATAGTATAACAGTTCTGAGCTGGAGGTCAGGACACCTTCTTCACCCTAGAGCTATGAACTTGCTAGAGGACCCCAGGCAGGCACATGGTCCCTCTGAATGTCAGGCTTCACTAATACCTGGGGCTGGTGGTCTCCATGCCACCCTACTTTTCTCATCACTAAGGGGTTGAGAGTGAAGTTTCATCAACATGACTCCATCTAGTACTCCGTGCTGGCTGCTCAGGTGCCCCTTGACAGTGCCACCACCCACCCACCTTGCCCACTGGCTGGCAACAGCTCTTTACCATGTGTCGCCGCCGCCTCTTGGGCTGGATGCCTTCCTGCATGTAGGGAGGCCACGGGAAGCCCTGAGGGGTGGAACAGCCACTCTCGCTGGATACGTCCTCAGAGTCTGAATCCTCTTGCTGGGACTGTGCAAAGCATTTTTCTGGGTAGATCTCCTTTAGCCAGCCCTCAAAGAATACTTCCAGACAGCGACCAGCCTCCGCAACCTCCGAGTCGGGCTGATGAGGGGAAACAGTAGTGGTTCAGCCTGTTTCTACCAGGCCATCTCCTCTATGCCCCTCCATCAAAAGGGACACAGGGAACACAAGCCTGACTGGCCCATCTTAGACTCTCATTCTGAGAGACCTGGACCTTGGCACATTCTCCTAGGTCCCAAGGTAACCCATTTGGTAGCAGCTCATAAAGTAGAAATAATCTCAGTAGATACCCACAGTTGGCCAGTTACCACCTCCTCCCATCCTTCCGAGTTCAAGCTTAGGGCCCATATCTGGGAGAGGGCTTTTAAACCATAGCAAATCCCAGAACTCTGCTCCAAGATGCCATTGCCCACATCCACCCCCAGCCATGACCATCTCTCAGGGTCACTGCGAAACAGAAAACAAACCTAACATACATAATTGAACTTAGCACAGTTCCAGAACATGAGGCGTACGTCGGATACAACTTCCTCTGGAGTGGTATAGTGAGCTGGGTCCTTCTTTTGCAGCCTCCTCCGGATAATCGATAGGTCCATGGGCCTCTTGATAATCTGGTAATAATGCCTGGCCTTGGGGAGGGAGAGAAGGGGAGGAGGAGATGAAGGAGGAGGAGGAATAAAAGTAGAGATAGAGGAAGAGGCTTGCTAAGTCAAGTCTTGTAGTAATGAGGGGAGCGGGCCCTGCAAAGTCTGATGTTAGCAGGTGTGAGGGAGAGCAAGAAGCAGGAGTGGCCGTGACCCCCAGGTCAGAAAGGAGCGCAGCAGGCAGAAGCATGGAGCCTCCTTACCAGAGGGCTGACTGGTTCGTGGAAGGGCAGGCTGAGGCTGTTGCAGCACAGAGACAGGACCAGCTTCTCACACTTCTGCAGAAATCACAAATGGCAAGCGGCACACTGTTCTGCCCACCTCAATGAGAACTAAAGATGGTAACCCTGATAATGTCTGGCTCTGACCTCAACGGTATCACCCACCCTAAGAAGGCAGCTTGGGCTCTCAGGCCAAAGGGAAACTGCTGGGGAAAGGACAATCACATAGATTCCCGCAGGCCGAGTCATCAGGCATGGGCATGGTGCAGCCTTAAATGTCCCCTGAACTCCCGCCCAGAGCCTGAAGTTCCTGTCCCAGGGCAGCAGCTCAGAGGTGGGGCCCTTGCAGGGTGACTTAACCATGAAGGCTCTGGCCTCACACAGGGATCAGTTCTCTTCTGGACTATAGGGAGTGGGTTAGACTTTAAAGGGGTGGAGGAGAGTAGGGGGAAGTGGATCATATGGGCCACACCCTCGCAGGGTATATACTGTCCCTGGAGGCCATAAGGCAAGCTCTGCTCTCCCCATGCTCCCTACTGTACTGTTTCTGCCTCACCACAGACCTGGGGACAATGATGCCAGTTGATCATGGGATAAAATTGTGAGTCTAAATAATCCTGTTCCGCTTTAGTGGATTTTCTCAGGTATTTTGTTACAACGATGTCACAAAGGCCACCCCCAAAAAAGGCTTGTCATCTCCCTGAAAAAAGCCTCTGTAGACACAAGGGTCTGCCTCACACAGGAAACTCTCTTCCCAGAACCCTTCCCTACCTTCTGGTCATACACGCTCAGGCCGGGAGGTGGCCGCACTCCAGGCTGACTATAGCGGGCGTTCTCACAATCGTATTCCATCTCAGGCTGCACCAGGCTGCGGCACAAGGTGCACACCCACTCTCCCCTGTGCAGCAGATCAGATCATATTACAACCCAGCAGCCTCCCCTGACCCTCTGCCCAAGACAGGCATAGAAAAGGGGGAACTGTGGCCTGGCCAGGATCATGATCTGGCCCTGAAGATAACCCCACTAGTCAGGTGATGGCACGACTCACCCCGGGAAGCTGAGCAAGGCTGGCACATGGCAGGAAAGGTGATACACTTTGGGGCAGCGGTCACAGCACAGCAGCTCCCCACCATTGAGGCACACAGCACAGAAGTCCTCATTCTCGATGGGGGCTGGGGTGCACTTCTTGGCTCCAAGAGTTCGGGGAACGAGTCTCTGTTCTTCAGAAGATGCGCTGTCCACCTCTAGTGGCCGCTCCCCAGCCAGAGATGTGACAGTGACCTTTCTTCCCCCCAGCCCTGGGCCCTGGGTGGCATCAGGCAGGCTGTTCTGGCTGACCTTGGGGAAGAAGGTAGTCTGAGCAGTTGGAGCACAGACCACTCTGTGGTTGGCAGGGATGGGGTGGGGTGGGGGGGAGAGTGACAGAAACTGAACACTTACTGTGAGGGCCTCTCACTCCAGGACCACAAGCCAGCCAAGTCCCAGCTCAACCACCCTGCTGTATCTCCCAGATCCCGTGCAGCAGAGGACAAGCTATGTCCCACTGAGGTTCACAAAAGGCCCTCAAGGATATTCTACACTTGGTCTTAGCCAAAAGGCCGAGAAGCAATAAGAATAGTCTAGGAGCAGCAAAGAAAAGCAAGAAACTCGTAGCCTGGACCAAGCAGAGCCAAGTGGTACCTTAATGGACATGCTAGAGGACTCAGCGCCACACTCAATCACCAGCAGGAAACTCCCATCCTGCCTATTCTTCTGCGGCTTCAGCTTAAACACGGGCATCTCTCCTGATGAGGCCGCGCAGATCTTGAGCCGCTCCAGTCGCACGTAAGGGATCTTGGGCTCACTACTGATGGCTCTGTGGTAAGAGACACACCCTGGGTCTCATCAGGAGCCCTAAATGGCCCCCCGATCTCTAAGTCAGGCTCCTTCATGATCCCACAAATGAGCAGCCTTCCCAGTTAACCCTGTATAGGTCCACAGTTTTGCTCTTGCCAAGATCAACCCATTCAACCCTGTCAAATACTGCAAAGACCCTTGGCACCCTCTGTAGTCAAAGGAGGGCTTCCTGAAGAGCAAGGACTGTCATACACAGAGTACATGTCTAACGGTGCCTGGAACTCTCCCATAACTATTCTAGGCACCCAACCACATGGATCCCACTTGAGGCTCAGCAGGTGGTAACAGCAGGAATAAACACATTTCTGCTTCTAGTTCTTATACAGGATTACTTCCTGTGCCAACCTCTCAGGCCAGGAAGTTGAGGGTAAGAAAGTCAGCCCAGAGTCATTACCTGATGCTTGGATTCTCTTTTGTATCCAGCTCTAGGGCTCCTTGTTCAAAATTCTCATAGTCTAAGACAAAAGACAAAAGATAAATTAAATAGCTGTGACATACATTTGTGCCAACTTAGACCTTCTTCTTATTTCTGTTATTTGGACTTTTGGTCATACATCTGCCACACAGTTGTTACCAAGTGTGCTCATTCATGGTGATGACAATCCTACTATAGGTCTCCTTCCAGAGAGATGCTGAAAGCCGTCATCTTTTTGGCAAAGATTAGCACAGCCTGCTGAAAGTTAAGAGCTGGGTGAAGCACTGAGAGCCATCTTCTCAGAGCTCAGAAATAACCAGTTTCCAACACACTTGTACCACCTCCTGGCATTTTTTGCAGCCACCCCTGGGGCCAGAGCCTCTGCACAGCACAGTCAACACAGACGGCAGGGAGAGAGGCGAGGCACAGACAGGAACTCCCACTTATTAGCACTGGACTATGCACTTTCCTTGGGCAAGTCTGGGCCTAAAATTTTGATTTAATTGCATAAGATAGAAGGTAATATTACTTATGTAATAAGGACCAAAAACTTTCCAGTTGGTCTGTCAGTATAAAGAAAAAATGAGAAAAACAGTCCATTTGGTGGTATCATTGTTCCTGTATGTAGTAAGTGCCTACAGAATAGACTGATCCATTTCAGAATAAGCAATAACACCACACATGGAAAAATCCTAAGTGGTCAGTGCTTGACTCTAACTTCTTGACCATCCTTATCAGATGAAACAAACCGCTGATCAGCACTGAAACAAATCACCTTAAGACAGAATACTGGTGGGCTGGCAAGGCAGTTCAGTGGGTAGAGGTTCTTGCTGCCAAGTCTGACATCCTGAATTCAACCCACAGAACCCATGTGGTAGAAGGAAAAAAGCCCACTCCCAAAGAAGAAACTGGGAGCCTATCTCCAGTGGTCCAAATCCTCTTCGTTATGACGGCTAAGTACATGGAAATCATGCTGTTACAGAGTAAAGGGCTAAGTGATTTCTCTGTAGTGTTTGTCCCCTACTCTATGCAGGAGTTTGATGAGTCCCATTTACTGGGGCAGTGGCAGATATCCGTTTCACAAAGGACAGAGTTGATGTCCTAACTAGATCCATCAGATATACCTCACAGGTTTTACCAAGGCTAGCTCTTTTGGAGTGATTTCTTCAAGTGTGCCTACAATACAAAGTCAGACTCACCAGGAGGTGTTCTATGGGGAAGATTAGAAGGAGGCCCCACAGATCAGTGCTGCCCATGGTTAGGGAAGCAGAAGCATGTATATCACTTCCAAAGGACAGAAGCAAATCCAGCCTTATAAACAGCATCCCCCAAGCTGAACCCATACGCCTGCCTCCACCTCACCTGCTCGCATCTGTGGCCAACAGGAAACAAGACTCACCTTTTGGCCGCTGGTACTGTTGTAGAGCAGATGTATTGGTCACTGGTGCCAGGAAAGGTCTTTTCACAGAAAGGTTAATTGGCTCCTCCAGTTCTGAGGGAATAGCCAAATCCTTGGGAACATCCAGACTGGAGGCTGTGGGGCCTTTTCCTACTGAATCTGTGAAGTGAGAGCTATCCTCACTTTCCATCTGTCAAAGGTGAAAGGTCAACAAGAATCAAGTCAGACATTCTAGCCAACAGCAAAACTGCTGAGCTGAGGCTAAGCTAAGGCTGCCAGTGGCCAACCTTTTGCTTCACCTTAAGCAAAAGCTGAATGTCACTTTCTCAAGACCTACCTTACACTGGGCATTCCCCATGGAGGACTCAGCCCCATCCTTGGGGCCCAGGCTCTCTGCAGTTTGGCCAGAGCCAGGACTGGAAGCTGTTCTAGTCTCCAGATGTATGTCAGAAACCGGAGGCATGCCCTGCAGAGGACAAGTGGCCAGACTCTGCACAGCCTGGGTGTGTCCAGACATTAGGCTGGGCCCAGCCTGTGAGTGGTTGCTTGCCAGGCTCGGAATGGCCTGGGAACAATCACTCCTCAGGTTGGGCAAGGACTGGAATGAGCTGCGCACAAGGTTTGGCACAGGTTGCAGGTGACTGGCTGGGCTCGGCGCGGCATGGTTTGAGATGTTCATCAGGCTGGACTTGGTTTGTGGTGGGCCACTCAGCAGGTTCGGAATTGTGTGGGTGGGACCAGCTGTCAGGCTGCTCACCCTGTGGATCTGTGGCTCTATGGTCCTCGCAAGCCTGGTAGATGACAACTCCATCTCCAGAGTATTGGAAAAGCCCATGATGCTCACTGAGGAGGAGTGCTGCAGAAAGGGGCATGGGTAGAGTTGGACTGTCAACTGGGAGTGTAGGAAGGGAGGCGAGACCCGTTCCACAAGAGCTCTGAGATTCCATTTGCCTGTATTTGGGGGCTGCCACTGAGAGCTAAGGCAGCTTATGAAGCCCTGTCCCAATTCCCACCAACAAGGAAGCTACTAGGTTAGGACACAGAAGTGCAAGCTAAGGCATGGTGTGGTGTGGTGTGTATGTGAGTGTGTGTGTGTCTCTGCAGGGCTGTGTGTGTACGTGTATATGTGTGTTGCATATTATATATAAACATATATATTTGCATATATAAGTTTATATGCAGCTCCCCACTGCAAGAGAGACAGAAGGAGAAAAGGAAAGAACCTACCACCTGACCTGAGGTCCATACATGCCCCATGGGTGGTAACCCCAGCCCTAGTCCTGTACTTAAGCAAAGCATTAGCCGGACTTTCTAATCTCACATTTCCAGTCTTACCTAATACTGTCTGTGACTTCCCTTTAGGAGATCTCATGGGATACTTTCCTATATAAAACTGGCCAGAAGTTATGAAAACCTCGAACTGTGATCTACCCCAGAGCTGTTCCCTTGAAAGCATGCCAAGGTTCCAGGGGATCTCCATTCTGTCCAGGAGAACCCAGCTCAATTCCAGAGCCTGCAGCAAGCTTGCAGCTTGTACTAGCATTGAATAATGGATATCATCAAGGTAGTAGAAAGTCTTTTCTAGCCCTGGTATACATGACAAAGTCACTCCAACCCACAAGAAGGGTCTTCAGAGCAACTCCTCTAACATGGCCCCAGCAGGTGCAGTCATCAGATGGGGTGAGACTGTTCCAAGCAGAAATCTATCTACTCTGGGTCCTGAGAAGAAGGAACTTAAGGAGTTGAAGACATGGGTGATTTCGGTCACTGATTGTATACAGTTTTTCAGAATGAAGAAACAGATGTGATGGAGGAGAGAAGGCAGGAGACTAATTTTAAGTCTAACTTTCATGAATTTAGAACTTAATAAGCCTTGTTCTTGAAAAAAAGAAATATACCAATTTGTCTACTTTTGAAAATCAAAGGGAAAACACTAGAGCATGAAGCTCTAAACTTTCAAGATCAGTGTCCCAAATCTGTCACTCTTTCCCCCACGTGTGAAGTGTTCAAATTTCCAGAGGGCAGTAAACACTTCAGTACATTCTCGGGTTTCAGTATAGAGGTGATAAAGCTATTCCCTAGTAAAGAAAGATGGCCTTCTTCCCTGTAAATGTCATTCCTGGTTACTCTGCTTTGTAAGTCAGATGCTAGAGGAAACATCATAGAGGCTCTTCAACTTGCTCCCAAGCTAACACCAAGCCCTGTGATTCAGATAGACTCATTGTGTCCCTCTCTACAGGCAGTGCCACAGCATAACCTGTGTCCCTATCTCCCCAGACAAGAGTGGCCTCCTCAGTCTCCTCCAGAAACACCTGGAAACACACATCAGACCACATCATGCCTTGTCCTTAAACCCTGCAGCACGCTCACTCTCTTCAGGGTGAGTGCCAAGATCCTGAAGAGACTCCCAAGACCCAGGTGAGCTCTGTCCTCATCCTTAGCAGTCACAAGTAAGAAAACAGCCGCCCATTCTCCAGGACCCAGGCCTTCAGACACCGTCTTTAGCTCCTAAAACAAGTCAAATGCCCCTGGCAGCCCTCACCCTGTCCAGGGAGTCCACCTTCTCTGTGCAACACTCTCCTTTATCCAGCCCTGTTCCACCTGCCCTTCAGAGCTCAGCTCCCCACTGCTGGGGGGGTATGCTTGTGTGTGTGTGTGTGTGTGTGTGTGTGCATGTCTGTGTGCTTGTGTGTGCATGTTTGTGTATGTGTGTGCATGTCTGTGTGCTTATGTGTGTTTGTGTTTGTATCTGTGTGCGTATCTGTGTGCTTGTGTATGTGCATTTGTGTTTGTGTGCGTATGGTATATGCATGTTTGTGTGCTTCTGTGTGTGCGTGTGGGTGTTTGTGTGTGTGTATTTGCGCGAGGTTGTGTGTGTACACACATGTTTGTGTGTGTGCACGTGTTTGTGTGTATGTATGTGTGTTTTGTGTGTATGTGTGTATGTCTGTATGCTTGTGTGTTTGTGTGTTTTGTGTGTGCACATGTTTGTGTGTATGCACACATGTGTGTTTGTATGTGTATGTGTGTATGCATGCCTGTATCCGTGTGTGTGTATGTATGTGTAACAAAGTCTCTCTCATCCTCTAGTGCAGGCCATACGCCACCCCCCTGATGCTTCCATAACACCAGTGCTTTCAGCCTCATGCACATCCAGGGTACAGCAATCAGACGCTATTGCCCTATGAAACTAAGCTCCGTCAAAGCATAGACTTTGGTCTGATTTGTTCACCCACTTTATTCCTAAGCCCAGAGGCAGTGTCTGGGTGAGCACAGGACATAATGAGCGACTGAAATTCTGAAGCAATGCTGTGGAACTGGTGATTCTACAAATGTGAGCTGAAGAAAGAGCAGCTTGGTTCCACTCATGACTGACTCCTAGTTTGCCCTGAAATCATGACTGACTTTGGAGAGCTGAAGTTTAGTAACAATTTATCACTTGCAAAACAATTTGTTGGGGCTTTACACATACTGCCTCAGTTAACCCTCACAGTAGCCATTCAGAGGCTATTGTGAAGGTTAAAAGATGCGATCTCTGACAACACTTAGGATATCTGGTCTGCTACTGCAGCCCCTGTAATCCCCAACTGCCCATTGTAGTGTTTTGCTGCAGAGGCCTTTGTTAGAAACAAATGAGGCCCAAAAAGTCATCTTTAGGTTTTTAATGTTTCCATAAAGCATGATCTTTAATGCTTTTCATTTCTTTTTTATTGTACCTAGAAATACAATTGATTGTGTTGATTGACCTTGTACTCAGATTCCTTGCTAGACTTGCTTTGGATTTTTTTTAAAATATCTATTTATTGTGTATACAATATTCTGTCCGTGTGTATGCCTGCAGGCCAGAAGATGGCACCAGACCCCATTACAGATGGTTGTGAGCCACCATGTGGTTGCTGGGAATTGAACACAGGACCTTTGGAAGAGCAGGCAATGCTCTTAACCTCTGAGCCATCTCTCCAGCCCCTCACTTTGGATTTTCTGTGCACACATAAGATGATGTAAGTAGTGCCATTTCTTTCTCTTCTGTGTTTTTCTGGGTGAGTTTGCACAGCCATCCTGCTGCTGAGGACCCTATCAGTGTCTTACCCGAAACCACCTGAGGGCGCTCTCCTAGATGTGAGTCCAACCTGCCCTTCAGACCCACTCAGCCTGGGCCTGACTCCACTGGCTCCATCAGCTCCTCCCTCTGTCTGGCCCTCTGTACATTAATTAATGTCTTCATCCTTCCTCCAGCTGCTCTCCCTCCCCTTCCATCCCCTTCTGTCTCTTGTAACCTTCACCTTTTTCTTTTCTTTGGTGTTATCAGTTTTTTTCTCTTCTCTTCCCACCCTGTTCCTTTATTAGTTATCACCTTTTAAAATTTATGTTTCCTTGGTTTATATTTCTTCTCAGTTTTCAAAATAGTTGGTTTAAGCACCTTTTATTTATCTTTCTGTGGAAAAGTATGCTTTTTGTGTGTTGCTTGGTAATCTTTAGTAAAAACTTTCTAACTTTCTAAGTAGTCTACAGAGCAAGGATGAATGGATGCTCCTGGCAAAGTGAATTAGGCATGGAGCCCAGCAAAAGGGATCAAGGCTGGAATCCAGTGGCTTTCTGGCCAGTGACTGAGTGTGGCTGAGTCCTCCTGTGTGTCCACTTGGCTCTGCTTTGGCCCTCTCTCCTTTCTTCTGCTACTGCCAGAATAATCACTTTAGGGTCTTTTGTGAGCCTCTCAGTGAGAGTACAGCCAGCCTTGTCCTCTGCCGGGAGGGAGCCATGGGATCCTGAAGGGACGAGCTTCCCTTGGTTGTCCCGGCTGTGCACTGCCAGAGCTTACTAACGACCTGTATTTCCTTATCTACAGACAGAGTATCTGGTGGTTAATGCATGACTTTATAATACAGAGCAAATGAGTCCTTTCAACTGTATCATTCTTCCTTTTCCCCACATGGCATATTTAATGTAGTTCTGATGTTCATTTTGTCTACCCATGACAAATATTGAGAATTACATACATATGTAGCTGAGAGTGACCTTGAACTTCTGATCCTTCTGTCTCCTCCTCTCAAGTATTGGGATTAAAGACATATGCCATTAGGCCCAATTTTATAAGGTAGTTAAGGATTGAACTCAGGGTTCTGTGCATGTTCCAGCAAGTTCTTCGTGAGATTCTTGATACTAATCCAGAATCTGTTTAGATCATCCAACTAATCAGTTGAGTTCCGCATAAAGCCAAATCTCAAAGAACATACTTTATCTGAGGACATCAAGTCCCTGCTCCCAATTTCTTACAATCACACATGAGTTCATACAATGACAGAATAAGAAGGGAACAGGCAGACTGAGCCACAGCTCATTTTGAAGCAAGTCTGCTGGTGAACTGCTCCTGTAACTTGTCTCTTTCTCCCCCACACCCGTAGCCAGTCATGAGGAGACCAGTGTTAGCAGAGTAATGCTGCTAGCAGTCCCAAAACCTGGGAACATCCATGGAAGAAGGAACTCAAAAGCAACCTAGCACTGACCCCCCCCATCCTATAGCCTATAAAAACACAAGGACAGAACTGGATAGATGCTTCGGTGGCTAACAACGTGACTGGCTACTCTTCCAGGAGACCTGGATTTGAATTCTAGCACCCACATGGCAGCTCACAACTATCTGTAACTCCAGTCCCAGGGGATGCAATGCCCTCCTCTGGCCTAAGTAGACACCAGACATGCACATGGTACACAGACATGCATACAAGCAAAACACCTATACACATAAAATAACTCTTAAAACATGGCCGAGTGTGCATGCATACACACCCACGTGCAGGTTCACAAACATGGCATTTCTGAAACCTATATGCACCATCTCAATACTTTTGGTGCTTTTCTGTCTCTGTGGGATGAAGTGCCGCCAACCACTTAACTGAAAAGTGTTTGTTTCCTGTGCAGGAAGAGAGTGGAGAACCAAGGGGTTTTCACAGTCCTCTGCTGCCCGTGCCACAAGTGAGGGAGAGCGGGTAGAGCCAGGGAGGAGGGAGGGGCGTCCAACGAGCATGCTAGGGCTGGGGAAGGGCCTGGGAATGAGGTTACATTGTCTGCTGGCCAGGACCTCACTCAAAGATGGAGCTTCTACCAGGGGAGAAGAGAGTACCCTCTGCAACACCCAGTGTGGTTCAGAGGTCAAACAAGAGAGCGCAAACATGCATTTCCTGCCATAAAGCCTCACAAAATCCTGACTTACTATCTGAACGGTTAACAGGGTACCGACATCTCCTCTTTATCACACGTGACACCTTCAGACTTCGTGGAGTCTGTATTCTGAAGTTTGCGAACAGAAGTAAGCTATTTTCTAGCTCAGGAAGGAAGAGTCAGTGTTTAATGAATGTTTTAGAACTCAGGCTTTGAGGATGAGGGGAGACCACCCTGAACCTAAGAACCCATTCTTCACTCCCTTAGTTACCATTCCCTGGCTTGCTCCTAATCGGCCTCCCCTCCACACTTGCATGTTGCCCCTCTTCTGTCCCTTTCTTCCTCTTTCCCTGTCTTCTTCAATCTGTTTATTGAGGCTGAGGATGACCTTGAACTTCTGATCTTCCTACCCTGCCTCTCAAGTGTTGTACACATCACCAGTTCTAGAGGCACTAAGGCTAGAACTCGGGGCGCTGTACACCTAAGCAGGCACCTGGGTTCCGTCTCGGCTCTCTCTCCTTTCTGTCTGCTGTTTGTCTGCTTGCAGGAGCCGCTCATCTTTCTAACTGTCCTTACCCTTGAGTTGCCACTTGCCTGAGATCTCCCTAACTCCTTCCTCTTCTGTTAGTCACCATGCAGCCCTTCACCCAGCTGGCCTGTCTCCTGTTTTGACTGTACCCTGCTGCCCGTCCATCCCCACTTCACCACTTCCATCTCCTCTGGAGTTCAGTTGCTGCTGTAGCGCTTGCCACACGGTATTCTCAAAGCCCAGAGAAAGCATTGTTCTTTCACTTTAACAGGAAGGTAAATTGAGACACAGAGTGATCACCCAGACTTCCCAAGTCCCTCTAGGCCCAAGACTAGGGATTCTGGTCTAGCCTGGGAAATATGCTGGCTGGTCTTAATTTTGTGTCGTCAGCTAGAAACCTGGTGCCCGAGGAAGAAACTGTGAAATAATAAAGAGACACATAGTGCATATGTCCAGGTTTATTATGAGTCTGGCTCTTCCAGTAAGGTAGCATTTCTGGGGATAAAGCAGGGAAGATGGCGTGGTGTTCCTCATCAACTCATTCCCAGATATCTGAAACATACTTTAGTCAACAACAAGGTGAATTGGTTTAAGAACATTATTTTGGAAGAGATGACTTCTACAATTTTAACTAGTACATGGTCTCATCTAGCAGAACAAATGAGAATAACATGCAAAGGAATGGCTGGAACTGCTAGAGTCCGGGATTGTTTCAGGGGCTCTTAAAAGTGCAAAACATAACTTGTCCTTAACAATCCCGTACGGTGGCCTTTCTCCAGGCGAAGTCACTGTCTTCTTTCTTGAGAGCTTCCGTTATAGAAGTTCTAACTCCCTACTTCTAATCTGTTCATTGCTTGAATGTTGAAAATGAACAATTTCTTAAGCTGGGCATGGTGGCACACACCTTAATTCCAGCACCCAAGAAGCAGAGACAAGAGAATTCCTGAGTTCAAGGCCAACCTGGTCTACAAAGATTTCCAGCACAGCCAGGACTACACAGAGAAATTCTGTCTCAGAAAAAAGAGGGGGGGGGGAGAGAGA
>LOEQ01000247.1:274508-285184 GCA_001685075.1 Bramus lutescens | reverse complement strand
AGAGAGAGAGAGAGAGAGAGAGAGAGAGAGAAAGAAAGAAAGAAAGAAAGGAAAAGAAAGAAAGAAAAAGAAAGAAAATGGGCAACTTCTAAAGAAAACCCATGTCTCTAAACTTGCTTGGTCAAGCATGCTAATTATAACTTGTGAGGGGTTTATGATCTCATACATGATATAATGCCTGGGTCTGTGACATCAGTTTCTGTTGCTCCAAAGCTATGCCTGCTCTCCTCTGGTTTCATGTTGTTCACAGTGGTTAAAAATCACCAAAGAGCAGGGGGTTGATGGGCAGTAGGAAAGGGGACCAACGACTTGAGAGCTGTGTCTTTTAGACAGTCACAGAAAGCTCTCTAGCTGAGGACGCAGGTAAGGATAGGTAATTTACCTTACAGAGGTAAATTGTCTTACAAATTAAAGGCTCAAAATATCTGAGTGTTTCAATAGCTTCAGAGAGTCAGGTTGTTTAACAGAAGTTCGCAAAACAGTTGAACAAGGCAGAGGAGGAAGCAACTAACCTGTCTAGTAACCGGTATCACATAGTGGGTTTTTGTTTTGTTTGTTTGGGGAGTTTGGGTTTGGTTTGATTTGGATTGGTTTGGTTTTTTGATTTTTTTGAGACAGGGTTTCTCTGTGTAACCCTGTCTATCCTGGAACTTACTCTGTAGACCAGGCTGGCCTCAACTCAGAGATCTGCCCGTCTCTGCCTCCTGAATCCTGGGATTAAAGGCGTGCACCACCACTGTCCAGCACATAATGGCTGTTGATTTTCAATAGCAGTGTTGTTGCTGTGATTGCCAGTGAGCGCTCATCCAGCTCAAGAGGCTCCTGTCTCCAGCTCAAGAGGCTCCTGCCTTAGCTAAGGCTTCTCTGATGTGTAGACTTCCCACTGGCAAGAGTCAGATAGATAGGATCATAGGTGACAAAGAGACAAGAACTGAAAAGCTCCCAGTGCCCTAGTGATCTGAGAAAAACAAAGAGGCAAAGAGGATCCTAGAGGCTGAGGTGGGAGGACAAGGAAAAAAACGGAATTCAGTGAGTCTGGAGTAAAAGGCAGTTCAGTGAAAACTTTGGAGGCTTGGGAGAGATGGCCAGAGGCATTTACCCAGGACTCTGGAGGAAACCCTCAGTCTATGAGTAAATGCCCGTTTCCTTATGGACCAAGAGACGTGGGCGAGAGTCTTAGTTTTGGTCTGAGAAGGAAATCGTGACAGAACTAAAGAGAGAGCTCCTTAAAGGGGATAGATTCAGAGGCGACTGAGGAGTATTTGATTTGCCTCCTACACAAGCGAGCAGATCCTTGCACAGTCCTGCGGGTGCTGATGGGGACACAGGACGTGCCCTAAGAAGGCTTCATTACCCCGAGAATGTTCTAGCTACTTTCAGGGCATGTTATTTGACTGTAAGATCATAGCTGAGGTTGAGTATCCAGGATCTGGCCTGCCCTGTATTCAGGGACTGTTGAAGGCAAGATGTACTTTCTCACATATGCCAGGGTTACAGTAAGAATTTAAGTGAGTCATTTCTCATCTCTGGGCTAGAATTTCCTCCTCAGGCTGATATAAACGCCATGCAGCTGTTAAAGGGTTAAATTAAGAGTGCAGGTGTTGAAGTGCTTGGCGATGGTACAGCTGCACTCCACCCAGTCATTATCCTTTGTTTATCTGCATCTTCCTGGAGAATCTGGGCCACAGGAAGTGCCTAGTGCTTCTGCATCATTCGGTGGAAATGCATCCCAGACTCCCCTTAAGCCATGAGCAGTGAACTCCAAGTCCTTTTGGAAGAACTGGGGCTACACCCTGTGCAGCAGAGAGCTCTCTTGCAGATGATGAGGGTCTCAGCTGGGTTCTCTGTGGTGCCTGTGGTCTTAGAGAGTACTATAAGGATGCGGTCATGGGTATTCTTTATCAGGTGATCAGTTCCCAAGTATGAAAAGAAGCCATTAAAAATGTCTTTCAGATTCACCAGGAATGTAGGGAGCATGTGCTGTGGAGTGATGACCAAGAGGCTTTTCAGAGTAGCTGAACCAAGGTTAGGAAGTTTGGTCAACAGGCAGTGCTGCATGGAAGGTGGTGGGACAACTGAGAGAGCAGGGCTCCTCCTTCTAGAAAACTCAGTCTAGAATGTCTGCATCTCATCTTCAGCTGCAATATCTTCACCGTAAGGTCACTAGCAGCAACATGCCCTCTATTCTCGTCAAAGTCCTCCTAGTGGCAATAGAGTCGGCATGGAATGCCCACAAAAGAGCCTGGTGCCAGAGATGCCTCTGGTCTATGACCTTCAGATGGACATTCCACTTCCCTGGCACCCACAGACCAGCACAGCTGAGGAGTGGCTGCAGACTCAAGCACTTCTAACAAAGACAACAAGCGTCAAAGGGGGTTGGATCCTAAGCACTCTCCCTCAGCAAAGCCCAGGGCTACTTCAAAGACAAAATCCAGCAGGTGAGAGGTCAAAATGGAGTCCTCTTTCTCCCACTGCAGTACAGAGAGGCCACTGGGCCCAGTCACCGAGCACAGGCTGAGTCGGGAGCCTGTGTTCTACTCCTAACATCGCCCACAGGCAGCTGTATAACTCTTAGGTGGGTCACTTAATCCCTCTGTGTCTCAGTTTCCATATCTTTCAAAGGGGAATAAGAAAGCAGACTCCTCATAGTATTGCTAGGATAAAGATACAAGGTGGAGTCATCATGTAAAAACCTGTGCAAATTTGGCTTTTTTTAATTCATACAAAATATTATTCATCAATGAGGTGCTAAAATATTTGATATCCTCATATCTTTTATTTTGCTCAATCCCAGCTTAAAAGCAATTAAATTCCTTCAAAATTAAAGAAGCTTTCCTCATGGCAGCAACTGCAACCCAAAGCTCCTTCTGACCCACAATAACAGGCCCTTTTCTGGGAGTCTCAGACATGAGGCCTTACAAACAGACCATTCTCCAGACCCTTGCCCCAGATCTCAACATGGGCCCCAAGTCACGACGACCAAGAACAATTCGGAACAAGAAGTTAGCTGCCAGAGTCTTCACTAACCCTTTCCCGACCTGCATTCACCCAGAATGACCCATGTCCCCTTGTCACTCAGAGAGCCCTAGAGACACTCACACAGGCAACAGTCTCTATGCTTGAACACAGTTCCTGCCCTTCCTCCATACTGTGTGTAGGAACACGAATGCACCCCACCAAATGAGAAGGTGTTTTCTGCATGGCTTTCCCAACACTTAAGCGCCAGCAAGTCCCAGGCTTCCTGTTGAACCCAGGGAATTGAAAATGGCTGCCTTGGGTCATCTTTTAATGTAGTTTCCACAGGAGAGCAATAGCAATTCAAAACAACATCCCCCCCTCCCTTCCAGTGTGTTCTTTAGATACATATTCCCATTGCCAGACCAAGACAGAGCCAGATTTTAAGCCAAAGGACTTTCTCTGTCTCATTTCCTTTCATCAACCAGACACTGAATTCAAAGCTCTTGTCCTCTGATGGCCCTTGAAATCCTGGCTTCCTCTTCCTTCCACGGCTACTTAATTCATTCAACTTCTCTCCTCGGTTTTATTCTGGTCTCTCTTACCACTGATCTCTAGTTGAAGTGACTTTTCACATTTAATTCAAGTCATATCCCTCCTAGATGAAAATCCTTCAGCCAACCACCCTAGCCCCAGTAGTGAATCCCAGCTCCAAGCATAATAGGCAATGCCTTCCCATCACTCCCATTACCAGTGCACCCCTGCTCCTGTCAAGCCAAGTCAGCTGAACCCCCTAAGAAAGGCCCAGGCTTTCTCTCAACTTTGACCTTTCAAGAATGCCATTCCTGTCCACCATCTCCTTTCTCCCTCTACTGGGCCAGCTTCTTTACACCTCAGTGTAAAACAGACTTCCAGGAGGTGTCCCGTGAGCAGCCTCCTCTCCCAAGGAAGTGCTCCAGGAGGAGGCACCTCAATGATGACTGTAGTGCTCCAGTGTAACTTACTATGGTGTCTGTTTCTCTCTCACCAGACACCAGCTCCACAGTGAGACAAACCACCTCACACGCCAGTATGTGTTGAGCACCTACAATATTTGAAATTCTAGGACACATGTGTGCATTTGTATGAATGTGTATAAGGTTTGTTAACATCAAATAAATAAATGGATGGATTAGATGGCCCATATATAAGTAGTTAAACAACTAAGATCTACAAAGGGTCTATTTATGGCACCTGTAGACCAAACCATTTTCAACAGGATAGGCAAGACAGAACAGGACAGGCACAGACAAAAGGCTGCTAGCATCAGAGGCCTTCTGAGTCTCTGAAAGTCAGAAGCTTTCAGCCAGCATTTCATTTCTGCCACTGCATGCTTTCCTGAACACGTCTTCAGTACAGTGAGACTGCCTGATCTAAGATGGCACTGCTGGGGAAATGAGGGGCTGTACAGGGAGCAGCGAGCAGAACTAGGCTGCAAGCCACAGGGATACCAAGGCGCTGATATGAAAGCTTGGAGTTGTAGACTTCAAGACTAGGGCTTTAGAGCCAGAGCTTGGGGGAGAACCAGGAAGACTGAGACACTGGGCCCAGGCAGGCAATTAAAGGAAAGGGCCCTGGGACACTGGCTAGGTTGGAGGACATGGCACAGTGCTGAGAGTCAAGCTAGAAGGAAGACAGAGTGGAGAGGAAAAGAACACGGGAGACAAACAGCTCAGGAGTGTGGGGCTGAGTTACTGCTCCTAGCGAATGATAAGGAGACTAGAACGAGAGGCCCCTGATAGCTCATCTTCCAAGGATCTCCATATCTGTAGGTGTCCAACCGCCTCTACAAGGACATCCCTGCTGCAGACCAGGTACCCAGCCAGTTCTACTGGATCTAATTCTAAGGCCAATAACTTTGGGTAATGGAGAGCCACGTAAAATATCTTCCCCCATTTCCACTGAGAAAGGATAAAGGCTGTGTACTGGGTTCTTCAGTAAAGCTTAGCTCTTCCGGCAGCTGTAAGGCCCTAATCTTCATTTTTCTTTGCTATTTGGTGGTGATGCCCACCTCAGACAGCCATTTGGAAGGTGATGTTAGATCATGGTCATCAGGTAGCACACACACCATTCTGAGCACAGAATAAACTGACCCTTCCTTCCCCTGGAAATGAAGCCCAGGGGGCCCATGCAGGAGTGCAAATGGAGATTGGGAAGATCTGCATTGCTCACTCAGTAGGGGATAAGGCACACATCTGGGTTGGCTAGTATCCAGGGACGGAGTAGGGACACACCTCCCGCACCCCATCACCCTCATCCAGGTGCCTGGTGCCCTGCACTAGGCTGTGTTAGTACCTTTCTCACCACATTTGGAGAGGAGTGCTGGGAGGCGCTGTCCACTGGGGGGACACTGTGAGGAGTTTCTTCCCCGGATGTCTGAGGCAAAGCCGCAGCAGTATTCTTGTCAAGGGGTAGAGCTGGCTTTGGGCCCTCAGATGTTGGTGGCTCCTCTGTAACCTAGAAAAGGAATAATGACCTTGGATGGGTTTCCTGCAGAGAATAGCAGCAGGGACTAAGGCCCACTGAGCTCTGCCCTGTCACTGTTTACATACCATGAATGAATTAAATTTTCTCAAAGAGAAAAATCATCTGGGTTGGGGAAATGGCACAGTCAGTAAAGGGCCTGGCAGAAGACCTGAATTCAGAGTCCCGGCACCCACCTAGAACTTGGGGATGAACCACCATCTAAACCCCAGAGCTGAGGTAGTGGGCAGAGAAAGGCTCATTGGCCAGTCAGCCTAGCCAATCTGTGAGTTTTTAGTCTAATGAGAAATCCTATCTTAAAAATTAAAGCAGAGTTATCAAGGAAGATAGCCAATGTCAACCTCTGGCCTCTATGAACACGGGCACACAAATGCCTGTGCACCCTCATATACACAACCCCAGACATCCACATATGCATATACCCACATAAACGTGTATACAATGCACGTGCACACGCGCGCACATACACACACACACACACACCTTATCTAATCTCTTCCTGAAACTGTATCCTAGTACCGTAGTCTTAGGAGAGAACCCAAACCAAGAATTCCGAGCTAACTCTGCGATGTTCACTTTAACAATTTTAACATGTGGCTTTGGTTTGTTTGGCTGGTTGGCTGGATAATTGGGTAGCTGATTAGTTAGTTTGGCTTTGATCTGGATTTATTTTATTACTATTATGGTTGTGGTGCTAGGAATCAAACCCAGGATCATGTGCTTGGTAGCAAGCGTTTAACCTATCACTGAGACACACCCTCAAATCTGCGACAGTTTGTACTAATATTTAGCTGTGGTCCTCTATGAACCCTGGATTCTGCTCTGCCATCACAGGGAATTGTTAACATCTCTTCAAAGGAACTGAGCCTCAGGAGATGACACCTGAAGCATTATCTAAAGTCATTCCTGATGAAGCATGAAGGTGAAGCCTTATGTTTTATAATAAAAGTCTCTGGAGCCTCTCTGGAGATGTGTAACCATAGATTTAAAGGAGACGCTACCGTGGAAAATGTGAGAAAGGATGGGGACATAGGCTGGAACAAGAGATCTAGAAAAAAGATGTAGAAAAAAATTAGGAAGTATGAATTAAGATGTGAAACAGCAAAGATCCCAAAGACACAAATGCACTCAATCATCTTGAGAAAAGAGAGGATCAGCATTCAATTCTCCAATATTCCCTAAACAGAGATCAGAGCCTCTTTGGTGGCATTATAGACAAATCAGCAGACCTGGGTCCCAGTCTTAGCTCCTCCTCTCAACACTCTATATAGTCTCGAAGCAAACTGCTTGCCCTCACCAACCCTACCGCACTTACAAGCTACAGATGGCACCATCTGTCGGTACGGCATTCCATATGTGTGCATAAAACATATCTAGCTTTGCAGACATAAAGTCAAAATATTCCTTGGAGTGTTGTAAAAGTGCCAGCAACCAAGATCTAATGCCACCCTCATTCTACTCCTGAGCTCTCCTGTTTCCCTACTAGGTATACTGAAGTTCCCAGCTTGAAAGTGTTCACAGATAGGAGCGACTGCCCCCTTATAG
The DNA here is from genome assembly GCA_001685075.1 of Bramus lutescens. Taxonomy (NCBI): domain Eukaryota; kingdom Metazoa; phylum Chordata; class Mammalia; order Rodentia; family Cricetidae; genus Bramus; species Bramus lutescens. The sequence continues at coordinate 278,161 of LOEQ01000247.1, read as the reverse complement.
TCTAGCAACACGCTGATGGTACCATCTCCTGGGCTTGAGTGCATGCTGCTCTCGATGAATACATGAGAACCTGGGCTCAATCCTCCAGAACCCACATAAAAAAGCCAAGAGTATCAGTGGGTGCCTATAACCCCAGTGCTTGGAATGTGAAGATGGGTGGATCCCTGGGGCTTGCTGAATGGCCAGCTGAGCCAAGCTGGCAAGTCCCAAGTTCAGTTAGAGACTCTGTTTCCAAAAAAATAAAAAAAAAAGGTGGACAGCAACAGAGGAAGATGCCCAACACCAACCCTAGCTTCTCCATAGACTGACTCTCTCTCTCTCTCTCTCTCTCTCTCTCTCTCTCTCCTGTCCTCTCTTCCTCCCATACCTTTATGTTTTCAAAGAAAGGTACAATCTATGGACAAAATTCTCAATGTCACCCCAGGGGATAGGGCTACACCAGGCCACTCTAGAGAACACTGAGCCCAGATCTCTATAGACCATGTACTATATCCTCCACAGCTGCTGAGTGCAGAGCTCAGGGCTAATGTGAGGGCTTAGCTGAAGACCACGCTTAGATGAAGGAACCAGATGCTGTATGCCCTGAGAAGTCCTGGGATGACCACTCACCTGCAGGGAATCCTCCTGGCTCTGGGACTGGACAGGCGCTGGCTGCCTGACAATGTAGTTGATCTGCCCCACGATGGTCTGCTGAAGATGCTGAGGGGACTTGGTCTGACTCAGCTGCAGGCTGGGCTGTTGAGCCTGCAGGAGGAGTTCCAAGTCCTTCTGCATCTCCTCCAGCTCAAACTTGTGATGCATAATGTCCACGTTCTGGGAACAGGCAGGCCCAGGAGGGCTCTCATGTTGACTGGAAGCCAGGTGCTGGGATGGAGGCAAGGGTGGCAGTGCATGCTGGGTGGGTGGAGGAGGTGGAGGTGGGGGTGGTGGCTGTTGCTGTGGCTGCTGCTGAAAGTGGCCGAGCTTCAGCTTCTGGTGGTGGCCCAGCTGAACTTGGATGGAGGGTGTCTGTATGGTGGCCTGGGCGTGAGCTCCCGACTGAACGTCTTGCGGAGGGACGATGCACACAGGCTGGGAAACCAGCTGTTGTCCTGGCCGCTGAGATGTACTCTCCTGGTCTGCGGGAGGCGGTGGTTCTAACCAGGGCTGCAGCAGCTTTGGTGGATGGGGACTGCAGGCCAGCTCTTTCTCCCTGGGCAGCAGGGTGGTACACTGCAGTGACCCCAGCTGATGGGACACCATTTCAGAGGGTTGCCGGAAACTGTGAGCTGGGTGGATACTGGGTGGGGCGACCTGGCCTTTGAGGGAAGGTGAGACTGGGGAGCAGTGGGAGCAGCAGACAGACGAGGAGCATAGTGCTGGAGGCTGGAACTTGTGTGAGGGGTGACTGAGAGACTCCTGCTGAGCCATGGGGGCCTGGTGGCCCTGATACAAGGATGATGGCCCCTGTAAGCTCCCATAAGCTGCTGCAGCATCTGCCCGGGACAGCTGCCCACCCTCAGTGGTTATGCAACCTGGAGATGGAGAACAGAGAGATTCCAAAGCTAAGACACAGCTGCCCCCTTTGCTACTCTCTGCTCCCAGGACTAAAGACCAGCATTCAGCAAACCCAGTCAGCTACAGAGATGAACTTCCACCCCAGACCTTCAAGACTCTGTCTAGAGTGCTGCCAGGAATAACGCCTGCAGAAGCTCACTTTAGGGGACTGTGGGCATTTGAGGAACTGGGTCAGCTTTTACTAATCGACCAGCCTTTCTACCCGAATGAGAAACCTACAAGCTCTTCACACTCCTTTCAGTCTAACAGCCCAATGGACTCGCTGAAAGAATGCACATGGGGTTGGGGAGGGAGTGTCTTGGGAAATAACAAAGGGTACACAGTAAGCGTCTAGGTGTAGATCTGGGAAACTGTTGGGCAGTATGATGGAAGATCCCATCCCAGGTTGGTGCCAGTCAACAGCACTGCCGTTGGGTTGCTGTGGTAGCATCATACCGAGTGCTCTCTGTCTACTGCCCCTTCGCCCAGTGTTCTATGAAGCTGGCTTAGGAGACTGAGCTCTTCGAAGACAGAGGATATGTCTGATTCACCTGTGGTCATGTTGTGCTTAGCACCGGGCCTCACCCAGGGCAATTGCTGAGTTAAATAAAACAGGAGGGGGCAAGGAAAACTAAATCTGGAACTGGGGATACAGCCCACTTGGTAACCTGCTGGCCTAGGTTCCCCAAAACCAGAAACTGGGTATAGTGCTGCACACCTGTAACCCCAGCACTCAAAGGGGAGGTAGAATCAAGAGAGCTAGAAGTTCAAGGCCACCCTCTGCTATTTAGTGAATTGGAAGCCAGCCTAAGCTACACGAGACCTGTCCAAACAAATGAACAAAAGCATATCTAGTATCTTGATTTGCCAAGTTCAAAAAATTTTCAATGAGATCAACAGCTTAGAATCAAAATGGTAGGTAGTTTCAATAAGCCCATTATGTTGTCAACACAAACATATCTTCATGTTGTCTACATTGCGTAGAGACTGACTGACAGAAATTACATCAGAGAAGAAAAATACACAAGGCCATTAATCTCCTGTTTGCACTCAGCCCAAAGGAGGAGTGTGTAGCTTATACCCTCACACGTATGCCCTGTGTCACCTTACGGACATGTTCACCTGGTTTGCCATACAGCATTCAGGAGAGGAGGGTTACTGCCTGGTCACCTCTTCAGCAATGAAGTTGAGGTAAAAGGAGCAACATTCATGCAGAAGAGGAAGCTAGTGTTTCATGTAGTGCTGGAGTCCCACACTGCCGTTATTTAGCCCATCCTCCCCACTTCTACTTGAGGAAAGGTTTGATGACTGACTCCATGATCCCTGGCAGTCTTGAGAGCACTTCCTCCTGGGCATATGGTGAGCCACCTAGGAAACACAGCAGATTGCCTGTACTTATTCTTAGCTTACAGAACAAAGATCACAGCTCACCTAGGGAAGCCAGCTGCTTGGTCCAGAAGTTGGGCTCCCAGGTGAATCTGATACTCCAAGGAGAGCCAGGGTCTGTGTTACAGCTCGTCTCCAGCAGCCGCTGCATCTGGAACACAATCTAACAACAATACCATTTATTTGGGCATCTGCCTATGTGGCAAGTCCTACTTTCTAGGGCTTTGGACAGGTTAAAGGGCCCTCTGGCCTCTGGTCATCCTCCATAGTCTCAATTCCTTATCCCCTTCTAATCTTCCCAGCCAATGATCTTCGTCTTCCCCGAGCTCTGGAACCCTGCATCTGTATCTCTTCCAGAGCTCAGATGACTTCTAACTGCCTGGCAGCCCAGTCACCCCACCAGCACCTCCTTCAAAATCTGTGGCGGCCTTCTCAGAGCTGGCCATTGCCCTGCCCCTTCCATACCACCCACTTGCCATCCTCCTCTGCCATGGCTCTCATCTGCTGCCCCTTACCACTCTCCCATTGCTTGGGGCTTTGCCAAGTATCCAATCACACTCTGCCATCATCTGGTCCTAGATAACTAGTGGCCCAATTGACACCTTGGCCTCTTAAGTTAGTTTTTTTTTTTTGTTTTGGAGACAGGGTTTCACTGATGTAGGAGGGTCATCTGTCTATGTGTTAACTTTCATTGGTTAATAAAGAGACTGCCTTGGCCTTTTAATAGGGCA
>LOEQ01000247.1:261665-274315 GCA_001685075.1 Bramus lutescens | reverse complement strand
TAAATGAATACAATTTTTGTGTTGTTATTTCTGGGTATAAGCTAGCCGTGCGGGACGAAAAACAGGCCCACTCCCCTATCACTACATTTCACGTATTCCAGGCCTTCTTCAAATCTATTGCATATTCAAGGATGATGACCTGAACTTCTCATCCCCTGCATGCACCACCATATCTGGTTTACGGAGTACTTGGAATCAAACCCAGGTCTTTTGTACATGCTAGGCAAGCACTCTACAAGTGAGCTACATCCCCAGTTCCCATTCTTGATTCCTTTTGTTTGTTTTTTAGATTATATTTTAATTACAAGATTTCTCCTTCCCTTTCCTCCTTGCAAGTCCTCTCACATAGCCATCCCTGTTCTTCTTCAAATTCAAGGCTTCTTTTTCATTGTTACATGCATATATGTAGTATTTGTATATACATACTTATTCTCAGACATAATCTGTTGAGTCCATATAATGTTACTTATATCATTCTTATTTCTTTAATGTCAACCAGCTTCCACCTGTTTTCAGGTCAGTCACTACACCTAAACCTCATTCGTCATCTACCTGTGAGGCCATAAACAACAACCTACTTCCTGATTGTAAAGCGCTTCTACCCCCCTGCGACATGCTCTTCAATCTCGCTGCACTCTGAGTACCATTCTAGCCATTCACAGTCTCCCCAGCTTTCCATCATCTTCAGGTCCCATGTCACTAGGGCCCTAAGTTTCTACCGACCACCAATTCCTAGCTTCAGGTCAGTCCAGCTATGGTATGCTAAAGCCTTGTTACTCAGCTGGGTTATCTAAGGCCATGAAAGTGACTGCTAGTTTCAAGGGCACACTTGGAAGTTCCCTCAGCCTCCTTACTTCCTTTATCAAGGTCCTCTTCCACTGCTAGGTCATTCACCCTGCCAGTGCACCCAATCGCTAACCCTCTTGCTATTTGTTACTTTGCAGTTCACAGAGGATAAAAGAGGCCACAAAAGGCAAATGCTCCAGGAGCTGAGGATGTAGCTCAGTTAGTAGTGTCTGCCTAGTATACAGGAAGCCCTAGGTCCAACACCCAGCACTGCCTAAGCATTAGGGGACACAAGCATCCTGGGCTACAGAGTGAGTTTGAAGCCAGCCTGGATCATATCATAGAAATTGACAAAAGTCCAAACTCTTCAAACACAGATTCCCTTCGCTCTTACCCGAGACCAACAGGCACCCTCTGGTTCTCACTCTTCCCCAGGGTGCTCACTCCACCCACCCCGCTCTGTTTTACTGCCATCTTCTCTCCCATAGAGAAGTGCAAATGTTTGCCAGACTTAAAAAGTCTCCCCCAGCTCTGCCTCCCTCCCAATTCCTGGTCCCTTCTCACGTCTATCTCGTGTCTATCTTGTGTCTATCTGGTGTCTATCTCTAGCCTCACCTCCGCTCACACTCATCTGACTTCTACCTTCCTGCTTTGCTGGAACTTCTTACACAGTCACCAGAGACCTCTGCACTGCCAGCTTTCAAGGTGACTGGGCGTGTCCATCCCATCTCGCCTCTGTAGGGTGGTCAGCACAGTCCTCGATTTGCGCTCCGTTGACATCTGTGCACTCTATGTCCCTGCCTCTCCTCTACACTCTAGCTGTGCTTCTCGGTCCTCACTGTCTGCCCCTCTGCAGAAATAATGGCATTCCCTGGTTTCAGATTTGTTCTCTTCTCCACAATGCTGCCAGGGTGACTGTCCCATTAATGCTACCTCTTAATCTCCAGCCCTGACTCTTCTGAAGTCCAGACCCATCTATTAAACCAGCTTTTTGGCCACCTCTTTTCAGATGCCCTCCAGGCACCTTAGAGTCAATACAACTTTCTCTTAAAAGCCCATTCTCCTCCAGCCTGGAGTGTTGCACTCAGAGGAAAGAGACAGGAGGATCTCAAGTTTGAGGCCTACGGGAGCTACCTAGCATGACCCTATTAAAAACCAAAACCAACACTTTCTTCTCCTAGGCATCACAAGCTCAAGACTTCAAAATCTTCTCCAATCCCTGCTTTTCTCGCTCTCCTACTTGGAGACTAGCAACTAACTTTCTGTGAGATCTCTGAACATTGCCTGTGCCCAGGACAATATGTGAGTCCATGAGAACCACAGGCCTTCCTGGCTGGGTTAGCAAGATCATTTCTGCAGCTCGGTCCCTTGAGCTATAGGACCTGGTAGAAAATGCCATTCACTTATTAACCCAAAGCAATGGCTGGGTCTGAAGAACTCAGGACCTGCTGTCTTACTCCTCTTTCCTTTTAAAACTGTGCACTTCCAAGGATAGCCCTTCCCCTTGCGATACAGGCTCTGTTCGGGTCTGTTTTCAGACTAGCTGAAGGGACAGGCTTCCTCTTACCAGCTCTTTGCTGAAAAGGAAAGGGACGCTGGTTTTGCTGCAGACGGCCCAGTTGATGAAATTCTGCACATGCTCAAACTGCCGGTTGAGAACCATGATGCTCTGTAGCTGCTGCTCCAGCTTCCGCTTTCTCTCATTAGTAATGCCCTGGTGCACAGAGAAAAGAGGGCCCCTGCTGTAGTCCACGGGCCTATTTGGGAAGTCTAGTGGCCACTGATGGCATCTGATAAGAGAACTGAAAATAGCCTTGAGCTGTTTGCTGGTGGGTGGAGAAAGGGAGAAGAGATAGTGAGAGATTCCACAGCAGAAATGTGGAATGGTGGCAAATGGAAAAAAACATGAATGAGTGAATGTCTATACCTCTTGCATTCAGCCTTCCAAAGAAGGCACAATTAGACTCTGTCTTAAGACCTCCCTGGTATAGTTAAGGGTGGCAGCTACCTGAGAGGCATGGCTGGCATCAGGGAGAGGTTGAACAAGACACTCTCCCAAAATTAGACTAGAAATTTTAAATACAGCATGCAACAAAATGCCGCAATGACTATGTAGCTGGCTTCTCCTCTGACCCAGGAGAATGCAGGATGCACCCACCAGGTCCGTCTGCGTATACATACCTCAAGCTCCTCTATGAGTCCATTGGCCTGTTTGTTCAGCTCATTCATCAGGACCATCTTGGCCATTTTGATCTGGTTTTCCACCTTCCTATGCTGATGCTTCACTTCAAAAATCCTGGGAACATGATGGGACAAACAGTGATCCCTCTCTGCCTACAACTGAGAGATAGCAAACAGAAAAGCTGGCAACTTGGGAGCTACCTTGAGATCAGAGCCAAGCAGGCACCAAAGAAAAAGGACCTTCCTTTCTCAGCCCCATTCACTATCCTTCCCAGACCCCTTGATCTAACTGAGCTTCCTCTAGGGAACCTCAGGTCCACCCAGTAGCTCACCAGGTGGCACAGTACTGTGGGATACATAGATACAATTTCGTACTGTCCAAAAGGAAGACGCGTGGGTGCAGAGACTAGTGGCTTCTGAGGTCTGGGCAGAGCAGGAAGTGCAGGGATGTGACCAGTAACATAAGGGTTTCTGCTAGGGTGATGGAAACGTTCAATTGCACAGTTCTATGAAATGCCAAAAACTGATGCATTACACATTTTAAAAGCCTTAGTTTATTATATCTCATTAAAAATATTTAAGAGAAAGGTTATGGTCTTTGAAGTTACCGCAGTACTAGCTTCCAAGTTGATTAGCCATGTTAGCTCAGACAACCTCTATGAACCTCTGCCTTCTCATCAGTAAAATGAAGATAAGCCTTGACTGAAAGAATTAGAATAATTGAACAAAATAATGCATATTTCCCAACCCCCTGATTCCCAGTTCCTAACTCTTGCTATACAAAATGTCAGTGATGCCATGCCATTTAACTTATTTATATGGGTAACAAGAAGGGACAGATTATGACTAACTTGTTGCTATTCCACAATAAACAGCACTTCCTTCTCCAAAAGCTACTTCTATGTACCCTTGTTCTCGGATACCCATTTCCAGCTGATTCATAAAGCACAGAACCTAGGTCCAGACTCACTCTGATCGCCTTGAACTAGCTGGCCCTAGTCATCAACTGATATCCCAAAGACCGCTCACTGGCACTGAGACCTCTAAGGAATGGACATGTATGCTTATCTGCCTAACCACATCTGCCTCCATGGACCATCTGGAAGCTGGTACCCGAGCCCAGGAAGTGAGAGAGCAAGCATTTTCAGCACTAGCCAGATCTGGCCTAGGCTACCTGTCCTCGATTTGCTTCGCAGATGTCTGCAGGCTGGATTTCTTATGTGCCACCTGCGTGGTCACGCTTTCTAGAAGCATCCTCTGGTTTTGTAGAACTTCTTCAACATGCCTGCACCTAAGGAAGGAGACAACGCAAGAGCTGAGGAGTGATGGCTCCTCTCATGAGCAGCCAGCACCCAGGAATCCCATGGTGCATTGTCTCAGCCTTAGAGGCCAGGATTACACACTGAGAGAGACAAAAGCACTCCAGTCTCTTAGTCCATCAAGAGGTTTTTAGAGTCATCTCAAGAGAAGAGAAACACCTTGGCCCAGCTGCTGCAGGTTGACTTGGACAAGGGGCAAGGAGAGGTTTAGTTGCTGTTGTTTTGTTTTGTTTTTTTGAGACAGTTTCACTATGTAAGCAAGGTGTCCTCCGCATTACTATGTAGCCTTGGATGTCACCTAAATTCACCATCATCATCCCTCAGCCTCCCAAGTGTTGGGATTACAAATGAATGTCACTATACCCTGCTTCAGGGAGAAGGTGACACCTCAGCAGGCCAGAGCAAGCCTCCCAGGCCCCCCTGGACAGTCCACTGGCCACCCCCCTGGACAGTCCACTGGCCACCCCCCTGGACAGTCCACTGGCCCTACCTGTGCTCTTTGTGCTCCACCATCAGGCAGCTGTGGCATGTGAGCACATCACATGTCTCGCAGAAGAGCTTCAGCACTTCCTGTGTGTGCAGAGGGCAGTACAAGGCAAAGTCCCCAGAGCCACCATTCACCCCTGCCAGAGAAGACAGAAGACGTGGGCTTCTGTCCATGCAGACTTTCTGCTAAGCACTAAGCTTTGCTGAGCAGCCCTCCAGAGACGCGGCGCAGACACAGAGCATGGGGCAGGAGATGTGAGCAGGAGAGGTCTCTCTTGGGAACACTGAGACTCGGGCAAAGGGAAGAATTCAAGCTTTGCCTGATTTGCTCAGCTGTCCAGAAACTTCACACTCTCATGCCCTAGAGTCCCACCCCCTGCCAGGGGTGAAGAAGGCACTTGCTCCTGCTCCAAGTAGATCTCTGGCACAGTGAGAAACCCTTCTAAATGAACCAAAGCCTCTTCACTAACCAGGATTCTGTGTCAGTGTGGCTAACATCAGCTTTGCTGGGCTTCAGACTAGTTCATTTGATGTACTCTGTCTGCTTCCTGTGGGTGGAACACATATTACCCACCCCCCCACACACACACACAAGTCAAGGGCCCCAGAAGACTTTCTAAAAGACTGTTGACTAAAATAGATGGTGCAGGACAGACAAAAGGGCAAGAGTGGACCCGACTGTTAAATCTCCAATATGAGGCATATTGCTCTAAATAGGAGTGGAAGGTGGGAGCTCAGCTGGCTTCCATGATTCAAGATCATGCTCCCAGCACCAGCTCACCCATCACCCACACTCTCCCACCCCCCAGCCCAACAGTGAAGGGTGAGTCACTCCTCTGACTCTAAGGGAGATATTCTGCATTTGCAAAAGACTCAGAAACCATCCCCACTGCCTCCCTTGGCTGAAAAACGAGGTCAGAGTACTATTCTCCAGGCACTTGAGGGGTCAGCACAGAAGAAACATGGGGAGCTGTACCTGAGGATCCCTTCTGTGCCCGTGCAAAGAGTGGGCCCCCTGGGGCTGGGACATGCCGGTGTTCCTCTGTGCAGGAGCTGCACAGCCAGCGGTTGCAGTAGGTGCAGAGGATATGTGCCGCCCTCTTCTCCTTGCATTCAGAGCAGTTCTGGAAGCAGAGAGCCCAACATTGGTGACCCTGTAGTCGCTGGGGTTTACAGCTGCAAGCAGCAAATGCCCTCCTGACTGGGATCCTGGTGGAATGTTTTCCAGAACCGAGGAGTCCTGTCTAGTGAAGAGGGCTGCCTGGCAGGGCTTGTGCAGGAAAGCACCCTCTGAGACAGAAGGAACAGTAGCTATCTTACACTAAAGTTAAGGAAACCCAGTAAGCCAAGGCTACCCCCCCATCAAGGCATACACAGCTCGGGCAGGGTGACACCCTTTAAATCGATAATGCTGCGATAAAAAAAAAAACCATGACAAGTGCTAAGGACACATGGAAAGGGAGGTTTCTAAGAACTAGGCCTAAGGGTGGCAGGGAACTTTTTCATCGGTAGGACACATCTAAGTTGAACGCTGAATGGCAAGTAGGTAGATGAAGGGGAAGTTACAACAGAGGAAAATTTCATGCAAAAGCTGAGCATCCAATGTCTTCAAAGGAGAGAAAGTCTAAGATGTCAGGGTACCCAGGGAGATGAGTCCACCCAGCCGAACACATGAAGGCCGGCTTCAGAGCTATGCTCCCACCTGCAGTCTGCCCGGCCTAAGATCCCCTCCTCACCTCCAAAAGTATGGTCATTTGTGGTGATGTTTTGTTTGTGCTGAAACAAATAAACCTGCCTGGAGATCAGAGGGTGGAGCTAGCCACACTAATCAGCCACAGAGGCCAGGCAGTGGTGGTGCACACCTTTAACCCCAGCACTCGGGAGACAGAAGCAGACAGATCTCTGTGAGAAACAGAGCCAGGCGATGGTGGTTCACAGCTTTAATCCCAGCACTAGGGAGGTAGAGATGGAAAGGGATACGGCTGGGCGGAGAGAGGAATGTAAACAGGAAGAGATAAGAGCTCAGGATTTAGTCTGGAGACTTGGGGAGACAGGATACCCCATTTGGTCTGAGGATTTTGTAAAGGTAAGAACTAGTGGCTGGCTGCTCTGTTTCTCTGATCTTTCAGCTTTCACCCCCTAATATCTGACTCCAGCTTTTTACTAATTAAGACATTAGAATTCATGCTACAGTCATTTCATCAGCAGATACAATGCTAGGTCTGATGGGAGCCATCATGAAATGATGTGGGCAAACGTTACCTAGTCCACCCTTAACTCAAGCAATCCACTAAACTGCCGTGGGTTGAGAAGGCTTTATGAGCTTCCCTATGGGTGTCTTAGAAGCAGAATACATGTTAACTCCCAGAGAGCAACAAACATTCAGTAAGAATTGATACAGGAAAAAGTAAATAAACCAGTAGGTGAATGAAAAGCAGTGATAAGGCCGTGTCTGTAGAGAAAAAGGTGGTATTCCAGTTGGTGAGGGACGGTAAACAGTGCAGAGCTGTTACACAGGATGAAAATGCCCGTTCAATCTAAGCTGATGTGTGAAATCTCAACTGGGGGAAGCTAAAGGGAAAGAAAAGCCTACTACTGATATTATCTGTAAGAGCCACGAGAAAAAAAAACACTGAAATAAATTAAGTAATGTTTAATATATCTTAAGATACCTTCACTCTCCACTCAAAGCATGTAAATTTCACCTAGTAGAAAACTATGCTGCTTCTCCTAATTCAAACATGTTTTATTTCCCTCCTGCGTGGATAGGTGGATAAATGAGTGGATGGATGGGTGGATGGATGCGTGGATGGGTGAGTGGGTAGATGAGTGGATGGATGCGTGGATGGGTGAGTGGGTAGATGGGTGGATGGATGCGTGGATGGATAAGTGGGTGGATGGGTGGATGGATGCGTGGATGGGTGAGTGGAAGGATGGGTGAAGAAAATGGGTGGATAGGTAGGTGGATGGATGGGTGGATGAGTGAGTGGATGGATGGGTGGATGGATGGGAAAACTGATGGAACCACATAGCACCTTTATGTGAGCAGGCAGGGGACGGGGCTGTTCTTCCTCTTGCTAGAGAACTGGAAGCTCCAGCTTTGGGATCTCGGGAGTAATCTGGGTAACATGGGAACATTAATGACTGATGCTGTCCTCTGGNAGCACCTTTATGTGAGCAGGCAGGGGACGGGGCTGTTCTTCCTCTTGCTAGAGAACTGGAAGCTCCAGCTTTGGGATCTCGGGAGTAATCTGGGTAACATGGGAACATTAATGACTGATGCTGTCCTCTGGTGGCTAGACCTATAGATGGGGGGTCTCATCAATTTCTGTCAACCACCACCTGCCTATTCCGTTGTCCTGACTTACCCTGGCCATTGTGGGTTGCCCAGGAGGAAAGTACTGAAAGAAAATATGTTCAGTTACATCTCTGGTAAGATACACTCGTTGACATCCAGGACAGGAGATGAGCTCTGGAGGGGAAAGACAGACAGTGGAGTCAAGCAACAGAGTGATTATTCATACGGCCTAGAAGGGGGCTTTCTCATACCCAGCACCAACATACGGGCAATATTTCCTCTGTGCCAACATGATCTCTATTCAGTGGCACAGCCCACAGTTAGCATGAACATGACCATCCCACCAGAGGCCAGCCCTCCAGACCATCCATTTAGTCTCCTCCCATCCCTGTCTTTGCCTAATCTACCTTCCTCTCTTCCCTAGGAGCCGGGTTGCTCCAAACTCAAGCCTCTGCCTCCTGATGCACCAGTTCTTCATTTTATAGCCCTGAGGTCCCAGTTCCATGGCTTTGGAGGGTTAGTGTAGCCCAGAGGACAGCATCAGTCATTAATGTTCCCATGTTACCCAGATTACTCCCGAGATCCCAAAGCTGGAGCTTCCAGTTCTCTAGCAAGAGGAAGAACAGCCCCGTCCCCTGCCTGCTCACATAAAGGTGCTTTTCATTGGTTTAACCAATACCAGTAAGTCTGTTTCTGGGGCCCAGGAGCCTGTGGCTGGGCTGTTTCTACCCAGAGTCACAGAACATGTAAGGTGCACTATAAACATCACCTGTGAGCAGCCTGATTCACTCCCTTTCCCAGAAGAATGCAACAATTTCCAAACATTCCTTAGCATAGTGGACATCTGAATTACACAAGCAGCAGGAGATCGTCACCCTGGAGACCACAGTGACTCTTCAGACCCACTCTAAAAACAGTCGAACCTCTGGGAATGAGTCTCTTGGGGAGGGCAAGGTACCTGTGGGCATGGATGAGGCTGGTGTGAAAAGGAACTGGTAGTAAGAGGACCTGTAGCAATATTGTCACAGTCTTCTCTGCCTCGTTCCATCAGTGCAGTAGTGAATGCTGCAGAGTCAGTTGCTCTACAATGCGCTCAGAAGAATGCAAGCCCAAATACTAGTTTTGCCACTAGGTGACCTTGGGCTTTGTCTTAACTGACTCACCTATGCCTATTTCATTACATGTAAAATAGGAAGGGAAAATGAGAGTTGCTTTGATAGGTAGGCATGGTTGGACACATCTACAATCAGCAGCACTTGGGAATCTGGAGTAGAAGGCATCACAAATTCAAAGGCAGTGGGGGCTACACAGCAAAAGCCTGTCACAAAAAGACAGGCTGGNTGAGGTAACTCAGCAGGTAAAGGTGCTTGCCGCCATGTCTGAGATCCTGAGCTCTATCCCTTGAATCTACAGGTGGAAGGAAAGAACCAGTTCTTTCCAGTTGTCCTCTGACCTCTACATGTGTGCTATAATAGGATTCATACACACACAAGGGGGTGATGACTCTCTAACTCCACCCACTGAATCTATGACCAGACCTCAGGAGCCTGTGCGATTCTGCTCTTGCTCCTTGAATTCTCCAGCTACTCTGTAAAAAGTTGAACCTGAGACTCAGATTGCTAGAAGACATCAGACCTCAAGGAAAGAGACCATAGTTGTCTCAAACATTCCTAGTAAGACTACCCTAAGCCAGCCAGACCAAGTGAGCCACCAGTCTAATGCAGGCACTGAAGTACAGCCAGGATCAGGCAAATTCAGCCCAGACTACCTGGAGAATTCCAGTCCAGATCACCAACCTGGAGAGCCATACAACAAAGAAAGTTGGTTTAACCACTAAGTTTTGGGGTAGCCTATTGACCATCTGCAAAACCCATAAAATCATATAAAACAACAGCCCTTGCAGAGCCATGGGTTTCTGAATCCCCTGGGTACTTTTCCTGCTGGTCAACACTCTTGGCTGTCAGGTGACGACTGTCTCCACTTTCAGAACAGTGATCTGAGTGTTGAAGGTTACTTCCACAAGACTCCCAGCTCCTGGTACCAAATGATCAAACTTTAAAACCAGTAGCATAGCAGAGTGGAAAAGTAGGATGAACTGGATGGCTCAAATAAGGCCTCATGGCACATCGTCTGCCATTCTTGGCCTTTAAGGCAAAACCCTTGTTCAGCATTCATTTTCAGCTTGGCCTTACCTCCCCCCAGCCTCATCTCTAGCTTCATCTGCCAGATGCCGTAGGTCTTTGGCATGCCGAGTATTTCTGCTGCCTCTGGATCAGCCAAACTTTTGCATGGCTCTGTCTGACAAAACGCTGTTCCTCCTTGAAATACTTTTCCTTGCCTCTGTCCTTTTCAGATAAGCTCCTATGCATCCTTTCAAATCTGTCCAGATGTTCCACTTTTGAGAAACGCGGCTGGTTTCCCGTAGGATCAGTCAGTCAGTACCTCCAGTCTAAGAAATGCCACACGGCATCTTAACTACCTGTTCATATGTCTACATACAGAAATTAGTCACACTTAGCATCAGAGGATGGTGCATGGCTTTTAGTAGAGTGGAGAAGTGCACTTCATTTGCTGGCTCACTCCATGCATATCGCTTGCACTCATGGCCACTTGGAAGAAGTCACCTGGAAGTTTCTGGGCAGTGGGGGAAAGTGTTCCTGAGATGACAGTCACGCCATCTGTAAACAAGGCTCTGTTGCTATTATCTGATTGTCACCAAGTGAGCACCCTCTATCCCTGAAGGTCACTAAATTGTTAAGATGAGGAGTCTAGACCTAAGCAAGAGAGTGCTGATTACACAATCCTTTTCATGTGCTAACAGAGACAAGACAAGAGGGGACAGTCAGTCAAATGGCAGCTGAGCTATCTATCCTCCTTGTCAGAAGTCAGGTGGGCCAGGCATGGCGGCACACACCTGTAATCCCAGCACATGAGAGACCAAGGCAAGAGGATTGCCAGTGTGATTCCAGCCTCAGCTACATGATGAGAAACTGTGTCAAATAAACAAAACAAAAACCAGAGAATGACCGGCTGTGGCGAGGGGAGGCTGGAGCAGGATGGGCCTGGGGAGGGGCTGCTGACAGGCAGAGCCAGAGAACAACTGCCCCGCTGGTAAGACTCACTATCTACACACTTCAGTTGCATCGTAAGTAAAATGTTATTTACATATAAGGCTTATGTTGGAGGGAGGGACTTGGTCTGAGACAAGATCTCACTAGCTCAAGCTGGCCTCAAACTCAAAATGGAGCCAAGAATGACCTTGAACTCCTAGGGAGGTGGAGTTACTGGTAAAGGCACCACGCCTGACTTAGGCAGTGCTGACGATTAGATCCAGAGCACCACGCGTGCTAGGGAAACACTCCACCAGCTGTGCTGCGTGAAGGAGGTGGATGAAGTCTTGGCCTCCTAACCTGTGTAGACCAGGCTGGTCTTGAATGTGACAGAAATTCTCCTGGCACTGTCTCCCCAAGTGCTAGGATTACAGGTGTGCATCAGCAAGTCCACCTATTTCACTGCATTTCACAACCAGAAACATCGTTCTTGAGATGGAGAAGACCATTACACAAAGACCACCAAGGAGGCGGGTCTTCTGTTTCCAGAGTGAGGATGGCACCAGAGGTCTCCCTGTGGAGCCTAGTGGCCTGGGAGAACAGTTCTGAGAGCCACATTCCTTCCATCTGTTAAGAGATGGGGTCATAATGCAAGTCTGTAATTCCAGCACTCAGGAGATTGAGGCAGGGGAATCTTAAGTTTAAGACCACACTAGGCTACACAGAGAGTTCCAGGATAACCTGCCTCAAAAACTAAACAAATTTCTTGTCCCTAGGAGGTGTGATACAAATTGGCATCTACTTACCACTACTTCTTGTACTGGCACCATGCGTGTGTTATATAGCATTCTTAATAGGTCTTATCTACATTCTATCGTGGAGATTGAGGCACCAAGAAGTTATAGCAAACTGAAACCCAAGACTGTTTGCCTTGAAAACCGTGTCCTTGGGCCAGGGAGATGGCTGAGTAAAACACTTGCTGTGCAGACGTGAGGTCTAGTTCAATTCCCTGAACTCATAGAAAGCTGACTATGCTGGCATGCATGTGTGATCTCAGAACAACTGCAGGCAGACGGAAGAAGGTGGGGGCTGGTAGCCCCCAGAAGGCAACAGGCCAACCGGGACTGTGCAGCACAGCCACAGACAATAATGAGACCCTGACTCAAACAAGCTGGGAAGAGAGGGCTGACACTCAAGGCCTCTTTCTGACCTCCACACATGTGCCACAGTGTTCACGTGTAACGCACACACATAAAACATGTCATGTCCCTTTCATTAGGCTATATTCTTTTCTAACTCAATAATAAATACATGATTTATTTTTATTGCAATTAACCATACAGTTTCGCCATATAAAAATATTTTATAATAATGATCAGACCACAGTCATTATCCAACTGTTCTAATAGCTCATACCCAGCTCTGGAACCTGGAGCTCTCCAGCTGTGTGCTTAATACAGTGTTAGCTGGGCCATAGTGGTGCATGCCTTTAATCCCAGCACTTGGGAGGCAGAGGCAGGCGGATCTCTG
>LOEQ01000247.1:174313-190676 GCA_001685075.1 Bramus lutescens | reverse complement strand
GAGAGAGAGAGAGAGAGAGAGAGAGAGAGAAGAAAATGGTGGTGAGTAGTCTAAAAACCAGAGGGGTCATGTTTCATTCTGATATTCTGTTCCTGTAGAAGTCCCAAAAATACTCTGTTAAGTGTCCTGCCCCCCATTCCCATTACTTGAGAGATGGAGGCAGGAGGATCATGAGTTGAAGGTTATCATTAGCCACACAGTAAGTTTGAGGCTAACCTGGGATAGTACGTCCAAAACAAAGAAAAAAGTACTTTTCTTGTAATATATATCTTCAAGGCTGTCCTCGAGTAGAGAACAGCTTTTTAGTCACAGCAGGCCAACCTCCATGAGCCTTTCTGTCTAGTTCATCCTCAGAGACCCTGAGTAATATATGGCGTAAAACCCTGATCTACAATAGACTAGAACACTCCAAGAGTCTGTAGCTGTCAATTAGAGAATAGTAAGATCAGTAACGTGTTGCTAACTGGATAACTGGTTTGGCTCTTTGTAGAAAAAAGCAGAGACTGGTAACACTGCTTTTTACAGTATAAATCTCCTTGAGCTATCAGCATGGTATCAATGAATGTACAGATGAGAAAAGATGCTAATGACCAACTTTCATGAGCTGCAGCAAAACAAGTCCAACATATTACTTTCTAAAGTATTCCCAAATGTATATGCCCAAACTATTTGGCCTTTAAACCCTTGGGTGTGTCTCCCCTAAGACTGGGTACTGGATATAAGATCCCACTATCCTGACCAGAATCAGGATCCCCAAGTTAGGCAGGCCCCTCAAAAAAGAGATCTTTCTACTTTCTCAGAAGGCTCATTAGTTAGCTCTATCCTACAACAGTGGATTCATAGGCAACAAGTCTCAGCTATTTCCCAGCTTGAAGTCCTAACACAGATCTCAGAAAATGTTCCTATATATATGAACTCATTTTATCTTCATGAAAATTCTATTAGCTCATTATTATGTATTGTTGTCTTCATGTTACAAATAAAAAGACACAATGACTTAAAGAAATTACATATCTCACCGAAGTCACTCAGCTGTTAAGTAGTAAAGACACAATATAAATTTACACTACACTCTGTTGCTCTATAAAGAGAAAACTGTACCAGAGGACTCTAAGCGCAAAGATACTTTCACATCTATGCTTATTGCTGCACTGTTTACAATAATTAAAAAGTGGAAATAGTCTATATATCTATCAACAGATGAATAGATCAAAGCAATGTGATACATACATGCAATGGGATTTTACCCAGCCATAAAGAAAAATGAAATCATGATATCTGCAAGAAAATAGATGAATTAGAAATTCTTATATAAAGCAAAGTGATCCAGGCACAGAACCACATTTTCCCTCATATACAGATCCAAGATTTACACACACATACATAATACACATATTATGGGGGTCATGGCACTAGAAAAGGGTCTATGAAAGGGAAAAAGAGGTCTAGGGTAGGAGAGGAGGGTAATGAATACATGTATATATTCAAATTCCATATCGGAACCCACTATGTTATGTTAATTTTAAAACTTTTTAACAGATAAGAGATGAAAAACAACCAGTAAACAGTTGCCCCTTCCATCTTTGTAAACTCTCAGGCCTCCAAGCATAGTTCACCAGAGTTCTCCAGAGCACTGGACACAGCCCAGGCTAGAATACAGCATTTATAAGCACCAGGGACTTCCCTGCTAGAGCTCTTGTCTAAGTCATGTGGTCAGTATCTCTAAAAAACACTATGAATGTTGAACAGAAATGAATGGAAAAGGTAAAGGTGAGTAAACTTAAGAGAGCTATGAGCAAGCTTCCTCTTTAGCACACTTTTCTGGCATCTACTATGATAATTACTGCCAACCTTAATATATATATTTGGCTTTTCATGATAGGGTTTCTCTGTGTAACAGCCTTGCCTGTCTTGGAACTCACTTTGTAGTCTAGGCTGGCCTCAAAATCACAAAGATCCACTTGCCTCTGCCTCCCAAGTGCTGTGATTAAAGGCATGCAACTACGATGCCTGGTTCAAGAATTCTTTCCTAACAATATTAGCTCAAAGGTGGCAAGGGCTTGCTAACACTGAAACCAGAGAAGGTTTGGCTGATCAAAAGCTGGGCTGTCCAGCTTCAGAGCCTCCAAAGGGTCATGCCATCTCCAGGACAGCAGCCATCTGTTCCTGAGCCAAGTGGCTGCCACCACCTGTTCATATACAGAAAACTGGAGTTCTGGTGAGTCAAGGATTGGCTGACAATTCCCTGTTGGGTCACAGTCTCTGACTGCCCTGATCAACAGGAAATCTCAACATGCTTAAGTTTTTTTTTTAAAGGGCAAGTCAAACAAGAGCCATTGCAGGTGTTTATGGGCATGGATGAGAGAACTGTAGTGCACAGCCAAGCTCATGACCAAAGATCCTGATCAGTGAGGAGGTGCCACAACCCCTTGTAGCAGGCACAAGCAGAGCATTGAACCTAAGGAGAACCCAGCCTACACACATAATGGACAGGGGCCCCCATTCTCTCTTGCTTTATAAAGACCCAGATATAAAAGGGCATCAATCCAGCCACCTACAAAGATAAGTCCTGGGATTCCACAGAGGACTCTGGGTGATTCTCAGTTGCATATAGGAAGAGTGCCTCCACAGGTCTCTGCTCCCAAGCTAGGGAAAGGCTCAGAAGAATTTCTTACTTCTCACAGAAGGCTTAAGGAAAGATACAACAGGGCTGTGGGCAGATGGCAGGATGCCTAGATTCTGTAACAAGGAGTTTACACAGCATCTGCTGACATGAGAGATAATAGTCAGCCTTAGTCTTCAGTTTCATTTAGTTGTCTTTGATCCCTAAACAAGTTGAGAGAGAAAGTAAGACAATTCCTCACCTGTCAGGTGAGAGAAAATGATGGCTAAGATAATGACAGTGCCAATCCCTGAGCAAACCGTCCTTTGGTGTCTGGTCTCCCACCCTGGTGCTGCCATTCTTCAGGAATATTGTACCCAGTGGCTTCCTTGGTTCAGATTCAGAAAAGGTTAGTGGAGAGCTTCCCGAGTGACCTCTATGACACAGCCTGGCTCTCCATCCACTTGGTATATTGTATGACAGATACAGTAGATCTTGCCATTAAGAACCAGCAGGGACAAGAAAGACAAAGCCCCCCTTCCTCGTGTGTGTGTGTGTGTGTGTGTGTGTGTGTATGTATGTGTGCACCACCTAACAGAGTTGGCTTTTCTTTGCCATCCATACACTGTTTTGTGCTTCTTTACCTCTGGTTTTACCACCATAGATAAAGGACAAAAAACCTGTGTTCTTCCCCCTCCTCTATGCATATGGAGCCATACTGCTCCCCAACACACCCACCCACCTATTCCACAACTACATCTCATCAATTCCACTCCCTAATACCTTGAACAGCTCCTACCCCCATTCCCACTGCTACTGCTACTTCCTTTGTTCAGATCTCTTCTTGCATCGGGACTGAAATCAGTCTCTTGATTGCTCTTTGCTTCAGCCTCAACCTTTTCTGGTCCATGTTCTCATTTCTGACATCTTTACACCATGCAACTCACTGAAACCCCTGCAGATTAAAAGCAAGCTGACATGGCCCCCATAATTTGGTTTCTGCTTAGGCTTCCCTTCATCATCTCATACTGCCTCTCCCTCCGTACTAATCCTGCATCCCATCTAAAGGCATATCAAGCTCCGAGATTTTCTTCATCCTATCCCCTTCACCCACCCCAGGTGGAAATGGCCAATTTTGAATTACTCTACCGTGGCTGGAAAATTATTTATTGTGGTAATAATACTTAAAAGGGTGTCCCAACCTTGACATTGCAACATGACATTGTCATTTACAAATATACTTGACCACATTCATAGATATCTTGAGATATGTGTGGATCACAAACTGCAAGCTAGACATACTTGCATCAGACTGTTTCCCAACATATCTTCTTAACCAGATCACAAATGGACTTATTTAGAGCTTATGAGACTATCCTGTTAAATTTTGATACCCCCTGCACCTAAATGTAATTTTTATATTGAATGAATGAGTGAGTGAATAAAGGATGAATGAAAAGATAAGCAGTGAAAACCTTAGTTTCCTTTATGCCTGCCTAACACAGAAAAATACACAAAACACCCAGTGCCACCCAGTAAGGCTGTCAGTCCAAAGCCTTCCCCCATATGGCAATAACTGTATAGCAGACCAACTGCCTAAAGATCTGAATCTAGTTCTGTCAACTTCCTTGGTATGCTCATGGGCAGGTCATCTATATTCTCTAAATCTCAAGTTCTTTATAAAATACTTTTGCCAGGCAGTGGTGGCCCACGCCTTTAATCCCAGGCAGGTGGATCTCTGTGAGTTCAAGGCCAGCCTGGTCTACAGAGGGAGTTCTGGGACAGGTTCCAAAGCTACAGAGAAACTCTGCCTCAAACACACATGTACACACAATCACACACACACCTGCCAAACCAACCAATCAAACAAACAAAAACCCAACAACAAATAAAACAAAAACTAAACTTTCTCTGATTACCTATAGGCACTAGCTGTGTGACTAAGATGATGTCAATTTATAAAAGTGAACACTATGAATTGATTGGAAAAAAAAATTTTTTTAAAAAGGAAAAGAATATGAATGGTCTCAGGTTTTGGCACCAGATGAATTTTTAAAAAGAAGAAGAACTAAAAAGGAAGGACATATTGCTCCTAGGTGTGGTGGAGGAGAAGGTTTATTGCAGATATGTGGGAAAGCATGGCCAGAGGCAGGGACATCTGGGAGTGTCCAGAGTGGACATGAGGCCATGTGAGGAGAAAGAGGACTGGAAAGAAGAAGGGAGAGAGGGGAACTAGGAGGTCCAAAAGAGAGTAGATTAAAAAAAAAAACACAGGTAATCAAAATGGTTGGACTATATAGGGAAGAGCAGCTGAAGGAAGGGCAGCCCAGCTTCTGGGCTAGAGAAGCTTACGGTAGGCCACGGGTTATGCCAGCCAGGAGGGTCCCCATAATAGGTAGGGACTGAGAGATGCAGGGAGAATATGGCAGCCAGTGTCTGCTCCGATATGTTAGGTAGGCGCCTCAGCTATTTGTTCTGGTTTGAAACCTAACATGAATAACTCCCAAAGAGCAAGAGAAACATAAGACAAAAGCAAATACAAAGCAACCAACACACACCCAAGATGTTGCTCCTTGATGGCTCACTCTGTTCTGTTTCAGAGCCTACCCTGTGGGAGGCAGCCCCTGTGGAGCTGGGTACCTGATGTACCACAGCTTGTCAGCAGCAGCCAGTTCTATTGCTTGACATGGACATAGATGCCAACACCATGGTATACAATTTGCCAAAATACACATTTTCAGGAGACAGGGAGTTAGAAAAACAGATAAAAGGAAAGGGGGTGGGGGAATGTACACAGGAAATTTAAAAGAATGTAAGAATATAAACACACATGCATGGAGATAAATATTTAAAGACAAGTAAGCACTGTTTTTTTTAAAGTGGGGTATGAACTGAGGTATGAAACTAGAACAAATTTAAAGAGAAAGTAATGTGTGTGTGCATGTTTCAACACATGCAGGCGGAAGTTGAGCCTTAAAATGCAAACTACTCCTTCTGCTAAAATTTAACCCAACCCCAGTGTGGGTCCTGTGCCTTCTTTTCTTTCCCCCTCTTCTGAACTCTCTGGCCTTGGAAACTCTATGTAGTTGAGGCTGACCTTCAATTCCTCATCCTTCTGCCCCATCTTCCAAGCGCTGTAACTATAGGTATACACACTTAAGCAACATGGCAGGAAGCATTTGTACCAAAAGATGCCCTGCTACATATTGCTAAGTGCACCCAGAACTGTCTTGGAGAGAAGGCTATCAGTGCACTTCTAAACTAAGCTTGCTTAAGTTGAAAGGGGATTTTGGGCTGGGGAGAAGTTAGGGGAATATCCAGGGGTGTTACTAATAAAGAGGTCAAGTGGGAAGTATTTGGGAGTCTTAGGCATCCATGTAATCAATCACCCAGAGGCATCAGGATATGCTGTGAACACTAGAAAGTGAGCCTTCTTTTTTGTGGGGGGGTCCTACTCAATTGGTGTTTAGCCCCTTTCAAATAAAACTGACTGCTCAACTGAGATGGGGTTGTTGACTCCCCAAGTATGAGCATTTTCCCATCACTCCGTGATGGCCTCACCTTGGGATGGCATTCTCAATGTGCTACTCTGTACAGGGGAGGAGAAAAAGGAGGAACATAGCCTGAGTCTTGTCAGCAAAACTAGTATTTTGTTCCTTAGACTAAAATCTCAACAACCCACAACCCACTTCAGGAGAGTTCCAATAGAAAGGTAAAAGATGAGGTAATTGACCAGTGTAGTTCATAACTGTCAAAATCATCAGTAACAAGCAAAGAAAACTAAGGACTCATCCAAGTCAAAAGGTGTCAAAGGATATAACTAAACCTCAGAAAATATGCATAAAGTACACACTTTAATAAATGGCAATGTATCAACAAGGATTAGTTTTAGCTGTACTGTTGTAAATGTCAGATGTTACTAATGGAAGAGATCAGTGCAGGGGTACAGATGTCAGGGCCCACAGATGTGAGTCCATTCTACCTTGACTAGAGGTCAGAGAGCTCAAGCTTGTTTTGCTCTTCAGAGTTGTTGACAACCAGTGGCTACAAAACAAGAAGTCCTGACCTAGAGTGGTTAATTAGTATTTTGAGTATGGAGGTGTATCACCTCCATTTTGACCAAAGGTCAGAGATGCTCTGTTTATTCTTTTTATCATGTTGATGAAGTCTGTTGCCTCACCCCTTCCCCTTCTGGAGTTGGGTATATATAAAAAGACATGTGGAAAATAAAAAGGTAAATACTGAATATTCACTGCACATCCCCTCCAAAAAAGATGAGGTAACATCTCAGCCATCCTGCTCCCCAGCTAATCTCATCTCAATGACTAGAAACTCTCCAGGGTCCAGGAAGCCTCAGCCTCTAAGTGAGACTACAAGCAGACCATGATCTACAAAGACTTGCAAGGTCAAGCTAAGCAAAAGGTTGCTGTGGGTGTATGAATAAACTGAGAGGCCTTTTCACTTCCACAAACACAGCTAAGCCATATCTGTGCCCCATCCCCAGCTGATTTCTAAGGCAGCACAGAAAGGATGGGTGAGTTCTCCTCCCAGTGGGAATCTCAGTCCCTTAAGAAGTAGCAGTAATAAACAGAGTTCTTACAACAAAGAAGCCGTCTCTTAGAACACAGGACGGACAGGTAAAGGCAAATACCCTGGCCTAGTACAAACTGCACGGCTGTGTAAATTAAAGCTGGCTTTATGAAAAGCCAAAGAGGACAGAAACCGTGCCAAAAACACATGTGATGGTTTTAGAACATGGTCCCCAAATTCTCTATCATGCCCTCTGCCAAAGTGATCCCTCTTTTGTACCTGAGTTCTGCAACTGCATGGCCAACAGAATAGAGTTGACATTAATCTGTGCCAAACCCTGAAGAGACAGAGCTTCTAGGTCCTGTCTCTCAAGCTCCGTGTAAAACCAGGACAACTGGAGAGGCATGCCTAAGAATTCTGGCTCAAAGACCTTGGGGGAGGCCCCAGTAACCTCCAGCATCAACCTCTGACATGTGTCAAGATACTACCAGCTAATATAGTCTGCTACTACATCATTTCAGCAGTGCTCAGTCTGAATTCCTAATTCACAGAAGATGAGAGGCTGACAAAATGGTATTCTATGCTATGAAATCAGAGGTTGACTACTTGGCAGTAGATTAACAAGGGCCAGACTATAAATGGCATACTACTAAAGCAAATTTCTAAAACTGGTGACTTAGGAACTGCCATTGGTGCTTAAAAGCAAGTAAGGAAAATGTTATTTAAAGCTGGGAGCAAGGAGATCCTTACTGTACTAAAACTTTGGCGACTGTGTCAGGCAAAGTGCTGAAGTTGCCGCCGAACTTCTAGCTGACAGCAGTAAGAGAGATGAGAGGCATTTAAAACACAACTTTCTTGGCTGGGTGGTGGTGGTGGCGCATGCCTTTAATACCAGCACTTGGGAGGCAAGGGCAGGTGGATCTCTGTCAAGGCTAGCCTGGTCTATAGAGCGAGTTCCAGGACAGCAGGACTGTTTGACAGAGAACTAGCATTTTATGCCAGATTTAAAGGATAGATAAAAAGGATTTAATTCATATTTATGGTCTTAGGGGTTTTTATACCTATCAGAAGTTTTCCCTTTATAGACTCACTGTGGTACAATCAGCTGCTCAACAGAAGTGCTCAGGTGGATGACTTTCCTGTCACATTCTTAGTGATGTATATACATATTCACTAAACCATCATCATGATGGAAGTCATTTTTTCATTTAAAACTCTTTTCTTGTCTAGAGAGGTTGGAGATGAAGAACATGTTTATTTTCTGACCCAATAAATTCTTATTTAGCTATCCTTTAAATTTTGTGTGAAAACTAGATAGTTCCCTTTTAAACTCATCCATCACTTTTTCTACTATCATCCAGAAGTCAGGTGGTGACTCTAGCACTTTCCCAACAGAATCACCAAACTTTTTAATTCAGTAAGGATCTGCTTGCCTCTTACAGGGAAAAGCCTTCTGAGTATCCTGAGGGCCGGTCTTACAAGCTCTCTCTACAAACAACCACGGTGTCTAAGAATCCTGTGACATCCTATTACATCATGGCAATTTCACAGGAAACCCAATGAAGAAAGGGAATCTACCTTCAAGTGACAGTATGTGTGCTGTCTAACTAGTTCAACAGAGTGTATGATTTGTAAGAAAACCATGCCAGCATGGTGGTGCATGCCTTTAATCTGAGGCAAAGACAGGCAGAGTTCAAGGCTAGCCTGGTCTTCATAGCAAGTTCTGGGCCACCCAGGGCTATGCAGTGAGACTGTGTCTTAGAAGAAAGGCAGAAACTTTTTAAGAAAGTACATCAGTTTGGAATGAAAAGAGCAGAGGACACTACAAAATGAAAGGAAGACTTTGAACCTCTGGAATACATTATAAAGCAGGCTGAGAAAATCAATCATCTATAAGAATGAGATATTTATTTTGATTTTTAATTTTGTGTGTGTGTGTTTGTATGTTTTCATGTATGCTTGTGTGTAGAAGTCCAGAGCACAGTTTATGGGAGTCATTTCTCTCCTTCCACAACATGGGTCCCAGGTCATTCATGTCACTGAGCTTGGTTGCATGCACTGAGGCACCTTGCCTGTCAGAATGAACTACTTTTTCATACATATATAAATTGTATGTATTTGATCATATCCCCCACATTGCCCTCTCTTATCATTCTCCACATCCTCTGAAAACCTCCTTCCTTACAAGTCAGTCTCTTACTTTCATTTAAGAATAAAAGATCACTGAGTGTGGATGGGAAGAACGACCAAAGTAGAGAAGGAACATCAAGACATTACCAGCAGATTATGCTCAATAAAGGAGGCTACCCTCCCTAATGGAGTGACCAACAAATAGGCAGTACCTTCTATAAGACAGTCAATGCTCCAGGCTTTGGGAATGCAGATGAAAGTCAAAGTCCCTGTCCTCAAGAAACTGGCATTCCTTATAAAGGATACCCAGGTTTCCTATAATCTACAACCAGAATCAAGGCCACCAAACACACGAGACTGGCAGTGTAACTTCTAAATGGCTATGACCTAGGTACTAGAGTTTCTAGTAGAAAAGTTCAGGCCCTACAGTACAAGTGAAATCTGAGAGCAGCAAGTAGCCAAACTGAACCCCATCAAAGCTGGTGAAGGAGCTCTAACTAGAATACTTCCTTATCTGCAAGTCTGATTCCACTCCAGGACATCAGCACCAATACAATCTGACCTCTGCAATTTAGAGAAGCTCTGAGAACCCCCACCTCCTCCGGTTGAGTTGGGCATCAAACTGTAGATGCTAGAGTGGGAATAGACTTCAGGGTTGTGCCTGTCAGGTGATGAGAGGCAAGTCTTCACTGGCCTCACCCACAAAGAGAAAAGGAAATCTATTCCAGGAGGCCAAGACACAGCAAATGACAAAGCTTATGTTTTCTTCTTACTACAGGCTCCCACTAAATCATGCCTGTGCATCAAAGGGGAAAAGGGGGAATAAATTTGCAGAAAACCTAATTGAAATCTTAGTAACAGAATCCAGGAGGCAGCATTAGGCACAGCCATGAGCAAGCTAAAGATAAAGCCTTGTAAATAAAGATCTGAACAGTAGCACTGGGGTCCCATATGGTCATACCCACTAGTTTCCAATTCCAAGAGTTCTCCCCACCCCTCACCTCTGTTCCAGAGCCAGACACAAATGCTTCTTAGTAAAGCAGTGAGGGTGTCAACCCCCACCTTTGTAAGGCACCACACCCCTGCCCTCTCCAATCAAATTTCTGCCCACACCAACATGTTGTGTTGTTCCCCTGCCCCAACTCTTGAGATGGCAATGATAAAAGGGCCCCAGGTCACTGCCAACAAATCTACTGATATTCAAATGCCAAGAGCATCAGACTGTAAATACCTTGGAAAGAGAGTAGATCATCCTTTCTTTGTTCCCCAGTGGTCAGCACAGAACCTGGCACTCAATGGAGCCCTCAGAGGTCATAGACAGTGATTTCCTAAATGAACCAGTGACCTCCTATTACATCCAGCACAACTACACAGAGACAGTGGCTAAGGTGAAGCCAGCCATAGAAACTACCAGATCACAGTGTTCATCCATGAAACACCTACAGTTTAGGGGTGACCTTTGAGGGAAGGACACAGCTAGACAAAGTCAGGTTCCCAGAAATGGAGGGAGGGAGAGGAGTGGAAATGTGGCAGGAAGGAAGTGAAGTCACAGAAGGAGACTGGAGAGGTGCTTTTTCAAAGGTACATCTGAAGCTCAGATATTTACAAACACTGGGCAGCATGTTTGGATGGCAACTGTGCTGGAAAACTAAAAGGAAAAGCAGTTCCTGAAAACATTTAGAAGCATGTAGGCGTGTATTCCAAATAGAAACTGGGGATGTGTCAGCAGTCCTGGTTCTGCTTTGCAGTTTAATGTAAACACTACACATCCTGCAACTCTGAAATCCCAACAAGTTGGAAATTAGAAGGAAAAAAGAAAAATTAGGGGCAGAGAGATGGCTCAGTGGTTAAAAGTACTTGCTGTTCTTCCAAAGGACCAGAGTTTAGTTCCCAACACCCACATCTGGAAACTCACATACAACCTCTCTAGGTCTGTGGGATCCTATGTTCTTTTCTGACCTCCATGGGCAGCCACATGCATGTGTGTATCTAACACACAGACACACGTTCATGTAAATAAAATAAAAGTAGAGGGCTAGACATATGACACAGTAATTCTGACCAATGGATGCTCTTGCAGAGGACTAGAATTCAGTTCCAACACCTATGTGGCAGTTCATAACTGTCTATAACTCTAGTTCCAGAGTATCTGATGTTCTGATGTTTGTATGCACCAGGTGCGCACGTGGTACAAATACATATAAGAATAGCACTATACAATTACAGGTGTTTATTTCATTCCTCATAGCCGTGACTTTTTTTTTTTTTTGAGACAGAGTTTCTCTGTAGGAGCCTGTCCTGGAACTAGCTCTTGTAGACCAGGCTGGCCTCGAACAACTCACAGAGATTCACCTGCCTCTGTCTCCCGAATGCTGGGATTAAAGGCATGTGCCACTACCTCCTGTCCCCTTCCTGGCATTTTTATACTTGATACTATAGTTAATTTCAAAGGGTCTTATGGTTTCAGATGTATGTATTATAATTTTCCCAACTGGTCTTTAAGTGTGGAGCCACATCCTGCACTTTTACAGACATAACCAAGGTATCCATGCAATTACAGCTATAAGACAGGCATTCAATTACTAGACAGACTGCTCTGCCCCGGATTAAGTTCTTGTCCATCCTATATTCTCCATCTCTCTCTCCTTCCTCTCTGTTTCTCTAGTCTGCTTATAAGGGAAAGGGCGTTTCATGTCCGAAGAACACTTTCTGGATTCAGAAGCCACCAACTTTCTTAGTGAGATGAGCCCTAATTATTACTGTCCCAAAGTTAGATCCATGCTCACCCGAGAGTCCCATCCCTTCCCTGTACCCCTATCCCACATCCAGGGATGCTCCATAGAAGATCTTATCTAGTTTAGGAGGGACAAGTATGAAACCTTCGTGTACCTGTTCACTGGTGGCTGGTGTCTCTAGGATTTCAGTCAGGGTGTCTCCTGGCTGGAACCGGATGACATCCACAATTAAACGTTTTGTGCTGCAATGAGATAGGAATTTTGTTTTGTTTTGTTTGTGGAGACAGGGTTTCTCTGTAGCTTTGGAGCCTGTCCTGGAACTAGCTCTTATAGACCAGCTGGCCTCGAACTCACAGAAACCCTCCTGCCTCTGCCTCCTAAGTATTGGGATTAAAGGTGTGCACCACCATTGCCCAGCAAGATGGGAATTAGTTTTAACATAGCTGTGTGTGTCACCTCCTTGACACTGGATCTAAGCAGAGGCTGAAGCACCATCACCACCACAACGCCTTGCTACAGCACCCACAGGGGCAGCAGTTACTGGCACAAGGAGCAAGGAACGACAACAGGTGGTACAGGGGAGGGTTTCCAAGATTGCAGCTGTGTGTTAGCAAAGTAAG
Source organism: Bramus lutescens (assembly GCA_001685075.1). NCBI lineage: Eukaryota > Metazoa > Chordata > Mammalia > Rodentia > Cricetidae > Bramus > Bramus lutescens. Next base: position 178,059 of record LOEQ01000247.1, on the reverse strand, counting down.
CCCTGTGCCAAGCACAATGCAGGGCGGTGAGAACTGTGATGGGCAAGGGAGGCCAGGATGGTCACTGCAGGTGAACTGGGTTCCAAGCCACTTCCTCCTCCCTTCCAATACTCACTTCAGTAAGATGGTCCGAGCGTCCATCTCTGCATTCTCGTCACCGGGTACATCAAACTTGTTGGTCAATGTGAGAGACACTTCTGTCTTAGCCAGTGCCTCTTTGTTGGGGTCATTTAAATTGCCGCAACTTTCCCCTGCAGTTTTGGGAGTGTAGGGAGAGTCAATGTAACAAAAAAACACTTTGGAAGGAAACAATACAAATAAACACCATGCAGGTCAGTAGGACTCTTGATGAAGGAGCACTCAAGTGTGGCAGGCAGTTTTTACTGAGGAGTAAAGGAAAATATGCCAAATGGTTAAGCAAAAGGGTCCGTAATACAGTAACTTCATAAATGTGTAAAAAAGTCATTTCACTGGGCACAGTGGTGCACACCTCCAGTCCCAGCCTTCAAGAGGCCGAGAGAGTGTGAAGCCAGCCTGGTCTTTTAGTGAGTTCCAAGCCAGAGAGGACCACAAAGTGAGACGCCCCTCTCAAAAAAATGTCAACAATGTAAGCTTGAAATTCTCCCTCAAAATAGCCTTTCCTTTATAGGTCTTAGACTTCCTAATTATATATGATTATTTTTGTCTTTGTATTAGAAAGCATCTATTTCACTGGACTCAGCTGCTCATAGATGGGGGCCTATGTTGGTTTTGTCTCCCACAGGGTATCTAGAATTCGATACAGTGCAAAATCAGAAAGGCGATGACAATAATCCTGACATGCTCCCCGGTCATCTTTGCAATAGCTAATGAAGAACATTACCTATGAGGGACTCAATGGTGGGCACCTCGCCAAGGTCGTCCAGCAGTTCGTGGATGGGGTCATTGTGCTCTGGAGCAATGGCATCCTGATGGTCCAACAGGAGCTGCAAAGACCCAGTGGTTGACCCCACGTTCACACTCAACCCTCTGTCCCCACTGGCATGGCCCAACAGAGATCTCCACAAAAGAGGCCAAACAACAAAACCACCAACCACAGCCAGGGGACAAACAAGTTAACCTAGTAAACAGCATGAGGGACAAAGTGGCACTGAACTTCATGGAACAGCATCCCACTGTGAAAGACCAGGAAACCCTGCCCTGGTCCCCTTTTTACCTCCTGGCCATAACAGATTCAAATGCTCCTATGTAAGAAAGTCATGGGGCACTAACTAAATTCATGGCTATGTCTGATAAGCACCAATATGATGAACACTGAGATTTGCTCAGGGTCCTGGGGACATAGCTTATTTTGGCTGTTTTTGTTATTGTTTCCCAATGCTGGGTTTTAAACTCTGCCAATGTACAGTATCTTTTTACTCAGAAAAGAAGCATCCAGATTCACACTAATATTATCTTAGTGCCATACAATGAAGTCTCATGCATGCTACTACCCCAGCTAATGTCTTCAGAGAGGACAGCATCGGAAACTCCAGCAACATTTTACACACATACTTTACGTAGTTTCCCTTCCCTTCCCTTCCCTCCCCTCCCTTCCCCTTCCTTTCCTTTCCTCTTTCCTTTCCTTTTCTTTTCCAAGACAGGATTTTTCTCTGTAGCTATGGAGCCAGTCCTGGAAGTAGCTCTGTAGACCAGGCTGGTTTCAAACTCACAGAGATCCTCTTGCCTCTGCCTCCCAAGTGCTGGGATTAAAGGCGTGGGCCACCACTGCCCAGCACATATGTACTTCTTGATGTAAGGGAGAAGAAAATTGTGCTTGAGAAACCTGTATAATAAGGGAGTTCCAGAAGGGAAAAGTCCACAGTCACAGAGGGACAGAAGCAGGTGCTCCAGGACGCATGAGACAAACGGCGGGTATAAAAGAGAGCATTTCACCAAGCCACTAAGTCTGTGCTCACGATGCACTTTTTGGAGTCCATGCCTAGGGATGCTGGGTCAGGACACTGTCATACAGATGCAAACATCACCTTTCACTGTCAGCATGGAGATCCTGATGCATGTGGCTTAGGGCTAATTTGCAGGACAGCGGATATTTGCAGTACGAAGCGTGGCTGGAGGGGGTAGCTCAGGGACAGAGCATTTAGCATACCCAGGCCCTGGATTTCATTCCCAGCACCACAAAGAGCAGCAGTAGAAAAGGATCCGAAAATACAAGGAGCTGTGGTCAATTAAGATCACAATAGGGTATTAGTGGTGGTGGTGCCTTTAATCCCAGCACTCAGGAGGCAGAGGCAGGCGGATCTCTGTGGGTTTGAGGACAGCCTGATCTATAGACAGGACAGCCAGGGCACAGAGAAATCCCGTCTTGAAAACAAAACAAAACAAGATCACAGCAAAATGAGATGCCTGGCCATCAGCGAGGAGACAGGTGCCAGGGAAGGTAATTGAGGGCAGTGTGATGAAATTAGGTCATTAAGTGGAAACACTTACGGTGTGGGTGTTGATGATTTCACCAATGGAAATGTAGATAACTGGCTTGGTGAGGGTGACCAGATCAGAATACTCGTCCACGTTAAATTTATCCTGCAGCTCTGGGACATCGCAAGCACTCTGGAAAAACCGTCTGAAAATAAGCAGCAGCAAGGGCATTGGCATGGAAGCTGTGGAGAGGGCACTCAGACCTTTCCAGCACATGCTAAGACACTAAGCAGCCAAGACAACGATATTCTAGAAAAATGGCCTCATGTTTGCTGTTCAATTCCCACCGGGCAGCCCTGGGATACTGATAGTCAGTTCTCTGGTTAGTTTTATTTCCACCCACAAGAATCACTCAACTACCAGGAGGTGGTGGAATACACCATTAGTCCCAACACTCGGGAGGCAGAGGCAGATGGATCTCTGAATCTGAGGCCAGCCTGGCCTGCAGAGTGAGTTCTAGGACAGCCAGGGCTATACAGAAAAATCCTATCTTGAAAACAAAACAAAACAACCCCCCAAAAAAACAACAACAACAGAGAAATGCAAAACTTCCCTAGAAGAGTGGAACATCTCTCAATACATTTGTGAGGTCAACACTGCCCTTACACCTAACAGACAAAAGTATCATAAAAGGTTAGGTTATGCATCATCTACTCAGCCCCTTACCTGAATTTCTGGTAGGATTGAGAAAGATACTCATTAATGATGCTTAAGTGGGCATTGTCGCCCAGGAACATCTTATTGGAAGCTGCGTGCTGGAGCATCTTTGCAATGGAGCCCAGATTCCTGCGCTGGTCTGTGGTGAGCTGGCCCCCAGCCGACAGGTCAATGATGTCGAAGGCATCAGGAGCCACGATAGCCGGGTTCATGTATCGGTAGTAGAGCAGATTACCAATAATCTGAAACAGAAGCATGGGCATTACACACCACACCGCCGAGGAAGCCACGCGGGACTGTGCTAGCAATGAACATGAGAAGATGCAGTCCTGCGAGGAAAAGGCAAACACAGAAGACACCGACATGCATGCATGCACATAGCCTTCCCTCAAGACCTGGAACTTGAAATAAGTAAATAAATAGTTCTGGGGCTTTAGGGGGATAAAAAAAAACCAAACTACTACTAACAGGGATCAATGGAAGAATGGATTCTGAGCTGGGCGGTGGTGGTATACGCCTTTAATCCCAGCATTCGGGAGGCAGAGGCAGGTGGATCTCCATGAGTTCAAGGCCAGCCTGGTCTAAAAGAGCTAGTTCCAGGACAAGCTCCAAAGCCACAGAGAAACCCTGTC
>LOEQ01000247.1:146088-170272 GCA_001685075.1 Bramus lutescens | reverse complement strand
GTTTATAACTAATGTAGACCTCTGTGTGATTTCTTTGGGACTTAATGACTGCAGTGGTGAACCAGGCAGGACAGAAACCCCAACAACAGACCCAGACACAGATCACCATCCACCCCACACCCTTTCCCCGAGCCCAATCTGCATGACCCTTCCCATTCAACTGCTCCAGTTCCAGTTGGGTCTTTTCAGGTCCTATGCCCNCCCCCGCCCCCATCACAGGGCATTACACTGGCACACTGTGCACCTAGCACATACCATCTTTTCCTTTAGGTCTAGCTAAAATTCCTGCCTCTGCTGATGTTTTTTTTCTAACTACCAGCCAGCATTAGCACTCTCCTGTAGCCTGATAGAATCCCTTGCAAAAAGCTTGGAAACCCTTTTGCTGATGGGGATTTGCATTTACCCTGTGTGATCTCTCTTCCCCAGTGAACATGAATAGGTAATGGAGTGAGCCTGTGTCATCGCTGGTATAGTTGTTATTATTTCTTTCTTTGTATTATTATGGGGGAGGTGTGTGCCACAAAGCACTTGTGGAGGTTGGAGGGCATCTCTGTGGAGTTGCTTCTCTCTACCTTTATGTGGCCTCTGGAGATGGAACTCAGCTCTCCAGGACTGCACAGGAAAAGCCTTTCCCTGCTGAGCTATCTCATGCATGCCTTGTTCACTATTGCTTTATTCTACACGTATCTAATAGTGCTGGCATATAACAGGTGCTCAATAAATATTTGCTAAATAAGTGAATTATCAACTTAACTTGAAGCACAGTCCTCAAAGGAAAGATTGTGTGTGTGTGTGTGTGTGTGTGTGTATGTGTGTGTGTATATATATGTGTAACTGAGTCTCATGTGGTCTACACTGGCCTGAACTCACTGACGTTGCCTCCAGATTCCAAACACTGAGATGACAAACTTGTCTGGCAGGAGGAGTTACTTGAACTATTCTTGTAAACCAAAAGCAACTGCATTAAAAAAAAAATACAGAGAACAGCAAACACATGAAAGAAAAGCATTATGATCATCTTACCTTGCTTCTCCTGTCTGAGACTCCATCTGATTAACCCAAGACTTGTAAATATCCACAGGATCGGTTTTGATGTTGAGCGATTTGTCATCCATAATCTCCTTTACCACAGGGGCCAAGATCTGCCGGAGAGCATTCTGGCCCCGGGCACCACGGTTGAAGCTTACAACCATTTTAATAACCGTAGGATTTCCTGTCACGATTTCTTGAATCTGATCCACCTTTGATCTATAAGATATCAAACACAAATTAAACTAATCTCAGAACCTATCAAGTTAAAGACGCTCCTCTGGAAGCCCTTCCCAATATTCACAGAACCATCTACTGATTCTCACCCAGCTGCAGGAGTCTTAACAGGACCCTTCCCATTAGGACCAAGTACTGTAACTCCATTTTCTTTTTCCTGAGATAAGGTCTCTCTATGTAGCCAAGGTTGGCCTCAAACTCCTAATCTTCCTGCCTCTGCCTGGCAACAATTTCTGTGTTTTGTTTGAGACAGGGGCTATGATTTTCTTGCCTCTGCCTCCTGAATGCTGGAATTACAGCTGGGACACCATGCCTGATCTACTCTTTCTTTTAAAGATTACATGTGGTTATTTATGTAGAATGTGTATGTAGGTAATTCCACCCATCAGGTCATCAGGCTTGGTAGCAAACACTTTGTACCCACTGAGCCATCTTGCCAGCCCCACCTGTCTCTCTCAAGAAGTCACTCATAACTGCAGTAATTATGCTACAGTAATAACTGTTGAGAATTAGCTACTGTCTAGTTTAGTTTAGCTGAAGGGTTAAAAGGTCTTTCATGCCTCTTTGTAAAGGGCAAACTAGACAGGGTTGGACAGGTGGCCACAACGGACACAGTAACGCTTTGCAAGGCCCTGGGTATGAAAACCTGTTCTGGCCATTAATTCCATTAACTATTAACCTCCTGCCCTAATCTCTAGAATGCTGGGATTTTAGGAGCGCACCACTATGCTAGGCAGTTACCAACTCTTTATACTAGCTATTTTTGAAGTGGATACTTTCAAAGAGTATTTCCCACAAATAGAGAGCAAGGAAAGGCAAAGGGTTAGTCTGAGTCTGAACTATGGGCATCTCCAGTGATGGAAGGGACCCACCTGCCTACCCTGTCCTACAGTCTGAGTCCAAACTACGGGCATCTCCAGTGATGTAAGGGGTCTACATGGCCACCCTGTCTGCACAGTCTGAGTCAGAACTACTGGCACCTCTGGTGACGTAAGGCCCCGCCCACCCCGTCCGTACTTGATCTCCTCCTGGAGCGCAGTCTTGAAGAGCCGCAGCAGTAGGTACTCCTCGCGCTGGTTGGATGCATAGTTGTACAGTGTGAAGATTACAGAGTCCATGAACTTGGTGGATTTGTTCTGAGGCATCTGAAAGATCAGCTTGGCCAGATAGGTCGGGTTGGTCTGAAGTAAAACCAATAGATCAGAAACTTTTAGATAATATAAAGGCTGATTTTTTAAAATTTATGTTTATAATTCTTTTGAAATTATAATCTGATCATTTCCCCCTTTCCTTTCCTTCCCATAATCTCACCTATATATTCTCCCTTGCTCTCTCAAACTTCTGACCTCTTTTTCTTTAATTGTTGATATATAAATATATAAATATAGCCTGCTCTATGTGCGTAACGTTACTTGTATGTCTATTTTCAGGGCTGACCATCTGGTGTGCAGTTGGTGTGCTCTTCCCTGGGAAAACTGTTTCTCCTGCTCTCAGTGTTCCTAAACTGCCCATAGTTCTCTGTCGAGGGTTGAAGCATCTTGAGTTTTCCCCTCCCAAGATCATGCTTTGTAAAACGCCAAGAATTACAATATACAAAAGGAAAACATGGTAGCCCTTCATATATGCCTCGCTCCCAGAGGGATCTGGGCAAGGCATCCCCGCGAGGAGGCAATTAGCCAGGTTTCCCACCGGGTCCCAGGAGCCACTTACCTGCAATAAATAGAACAGGTGCTGATAGGCTTCCAGCTTCTCCCGCTTCTCCTTGCTCAAGGCCTTAAGGCCTCCCTTCTGCTTGTTCAGCATCATCATGTCCGACAGCTGCTCTTTGTTCTTCTTGGTAAGTTTTTTACTATGAGAAACCACATCCTACAGACAAAAACCGTCACACAGATCAAAAGGCTGGCAGGGCAGAGGCCACACTTCTGCACCTGGACCCCTGCACAGACCACACCGGCCCATCCCTGACACAGCCTGTGTTATTCTATGTCTGCTACCTCAGTCTACCGCTGCCACTCAGCATGAAGAACCCAAGCTATGGATTTCTCCATGTGGGATCAGAGGAGATCCGGAAACCACTGTCTAGGACTTGACCTTAACACCATGACTCTTTTTAAAATAGGACCGCATGTACCCGCAGGCTGGCTTTCACTATATAGTTAAAGATGACCTTGAACTTCTGGTCTTCCCACTTCCAGTTTTCCAAGTCTAAGAACTAAAGGCATGCACCACGATGCCTAGTTTCTGCAATATGTGAATGGAAATTCAGGGCTTCAAGCATGCCACCAACTGAGACATGTCATAGCCTTAAACATGTCTTAGGAGTCGAGTTCAGGGCAGAGTACCTGCCCAGCAGGCCTAATACCCTGGTTCAGCTCCAGCTTCATAATAAACAGGCAAGCTCCTATAATCCTAACTACTCAAGATGAGGCAAAAGATTACAAAGTTGAACCGGGTGGTGGTGGCACAAGCCTCTAATTCTAGTACTCTGAGTTTGGGGCCAGCCTGGTCTACAGAGTGAGTTCCAGGACAGCCAGGGCTACATAGAAATCCTGTCTCCAAAACCAAACAAACAGACAAAAGTTTACAAGGTTGAGTACAATCGGGACAACTTCTCAGACATTGTCACAAATAAAATTCACAAAAACCTGGCAGGGAGGGGACAGGGAGGGAGTTGGGTATGTAGCCAGGCCTAGCATGTGCGAAGCCCCGGCTCAATTTCTCATATTGCCTAAAATGAATAAGCAAACAAACAAGCAGAAGGTTTAAAAAAGGCTATAGAGGGCTGAAGAGATGGCTTGGCAGTAGAGAGCACAGGCTGCTCTTCCAGAGGACCCAGGTAGGATTCCTAACACCCGTGTGGCAGCTCACTACCGTCTGTGACTCCAGTTTCAGGAGATCTGACACCTTCTTCAGGCTTCCTAGGGCACCAGGCATACATGTGGCACATAGATATATAAGCAGGCAAAACAGCTACATATAAAATGATAAATAAACTGAGAGCAGGGGGCTGTGGTGAGACAGGTCAGCAAGTAACGGCACATGGTGCTGAGCCTGGCAACCAGAGTGTGGTCCTCAGGTCCCATGTGGTAGAAGGAAATTAAGTTGCAATTTACCCTCTGACTCTCATACATGCCCAACCCCCAAATAAATTAAGTAATAAATAAATAGCCTGAAGTCTAGAATACCTAAAGTTTAAAACCCTGAAGGATAAAATCCCCCCATTATAATTCTGGAAGCACAGTTGGCCAGGCACAGTGGTGAGTCCATAGTCCCAGCTGCGCAGATGATGGCACGATGGTACCTTGACCTTAGCAGTTACACAGAGACCTTGTCCTAAAACAAACCAGGCTCCCGTATAGTTAGACACTAACTGGAACGTTATTTATAATAAAAACTTAGAAAAAACCTGAATCAGAAAATAGAGAGACAAAAGAGGTGACTGAACTATAACATTTAGAGATGGAGTCTTAGTCTCTAAGCAAACAGAAATGTGGAACACAACACGATAGTGGTGGAATTAGAAGAGGATTAGCTAAGAAGAAAGTTGGCCTTCACGGTCCCTGTTAGACTAGGCGGCCTCCACACTCCATTAGGAAGAGAGAAACAGGACATGGAGTAGCACAAGGTACCTATGCTGGCTGCAGGCATGCCATGTCAGCCACAGGCACACCATGACATTGCAGGCACACCATGCAGCCACAGACACACCACGCCGGTCAGGCATAGGCATACCTGCAGTGTGATCTTGTTCTTCACCAGCAGTCCGATTTTGATATCCATGAGATTAAGGTCATTCTCCAGCTGCTGGTTGGAACGGATGAGGGTGATGACCTCTTCCCGCATCTTCATAAGATCAAGTTCCTCCTGAAAGTCCTGGTCACTTTGGTCCAGAAGGTGGACAAACTTTCGGACCACAATCATAGGCGGATCCTCAGCATTGACTGATGAAGAAAATATGACTCAGACAAAGACCCAAGTTCCCAGAACACTCTACGTCTGAGGAAGGGTCAGCACTGTCTTGAAGCTCTAGTGACACATGGGACATCAACACTTAGGCCTGAGATGTGCTAGGACAACCACCAAGTTCCTCAGTTGTGTTATTGCTGGGTTACCACGGGGGCTCCGTCAGCAAGCAGCAAGACATCTAGCCACATGTTAGCAAAGGGGCTTAATCACAAGTGGCACCCTTTCCCCAAGCCTTGCCTTCGGGACAACCAAAGAGCTCCGTTGAGAGTGCCCAGGACCTGAGGGCTCCCAAGCACTGCCTCAACTCTTCACCGCTGAGCCATGGTTACTCACTGAGAGTCTTGTAGTCATCACGAGCTTTGTTTGCCCGAATGAAAGCCTGGATTTTGATAATGTCATTTATCTAAGGAACAAAGAGGAGAGTCCTTTACTCAATTGTCCACCAGATACAAGGAAGAGTACACCTGACCAGCCTGCCGTGCCTGAGGATACTCACGTGATCTCGGAAATACTGCAGGCGATCTCTATAGCGCTTTCTAGCCTGATGCATCCTGGCAAGGGACTGAATCTGTGGGGAGAGGAGCCTGGAACTTAGAGGGGGCTTTCTCAACATGTCACACTTGCGCCCCATGTGGACAAACCCTGCTGGGCTACCGTACCTTCACAACTTCATCTTTATGGGAGCGCAGGTAAGCCAGCCGATTTTGATATGCCTTCTTCTGTTTGTATCCTCTCCACTGTGACTAAAAGGATCACAATATACATGGCATTATTTTCAAAGCATCAGTGAAAGTTAAAAAAAAATAAAATCTTGGGGGCTAGAGAGATGGCTCAGGGTTAAGAGCATTGCCTGCTCTTCCAAAGGTCCTGAGATCAATTCCCAGAAACCACATGGTGGCTCACAACCATCTGTAATGAGGTCTGGTGCCCTCTTCTGGCATTCAGGCATACACACAGAGAGAATATTATATACATAATAAATAAATAAATATTTTTAAAAAAGAAAAGAAAATCTCATTTTGCTATTCTGCAGGCATGACTTCCTGATGTAGCTCTAGGAAGCACCTCTGCAGGCACAGACCAAAATCCACCTGGGAGGACACTACTTCCTGGGCATCAGTGGAACACTACCCATGGTCCCGTCTGGGGCTTTGGTGCTAGGGACCCAATCTATGACCTTGTGCACACTCTGCATGTGCTCTACCACTGAGCTGTATGCCTAGCCCACACCTGTCACCACCTTAAAACCAAGTCACACCGATTTGTCATCCTAACTGTTATCAGGCAAGGGAGATACACATTAATATGCCCATTCAGAGTTAAGGAAACTTAAGAGACACATGGTATCTAGTTAGCTATGGGGCCCAAATTCCTAATTCATTTTCCTGCTATTGTCACCGAAACACTATTGTTTGATTTATTGTGATTGTAATAGCATCACTTTTATTTCTCTAGAGGTGCACACGTTTGCCCCCAGAGCCACTGAAAGAAAACATGATGCAGAGCTGTCTAATGCCTCCTGCCACCACCGTTAAGCACAAAGATTATAATTTCCATTAAAGAGAAAAGAGGTCAGAAGAAACACACTCGCACATTCCGCTTCACAGGATGACAGTTTATTCCTCCTGTCTGAGAGGCATGCTCACTGGGTGAAGTACCTGAATGCAGGTGATGGCGGGGATCTGTTTCTTCAGGAAGTTCATCCGGGATCGAAATTCCTGTCGGACTAGGTAGCCACGGCAGCAGGCTTGCAGTTTGGTGATCAAGCCTTCGTTGGCCAGCCAAAGCTGCTCTCGGTTATATGCAGCGGTCACTCCAGAGATGGAGCTCTGGAAAAGCATTTGGTCACATTCAGGGACAAGAGAAGGTACACAAAGCCTCTCCCAGAGCACACAAGTTAACTTCACTCTCCTTCAATTATTCCTAATCTTCAGTTGAGTGAGTAAGGGGCAGGAAGACCTCAGGTGTGGTTTCCAGGACCAGGCTGATTTGTTAGTGAATTAATAATTAAATATTAAAGGCCAGGACTCTAACTTATCTATTTTATGTTTATGAGGGGTCCATCTATGTGAACAACTTTAAGCCAGAAGAGGGCACCAGATCTCATTATAGATGGCAGTGAGCCACCATGTAGTTGCTGGGAATTGAACTCAGAACCTCTGAGAGAGTAGCCAGTGCTCTTAACCACTGAGCCATCTTTCCAGCCCCCCAAAGACAGGCCTTTAATTCATCCCTATTCCTGTAACCATGACCCATACCCACTGGCATATGATGCTAGTGAAGAACCTAGAGCTAAGGTGTGCAGGATCTCCCACCCACCACACATACTGCGAAGGGTTTTGCTCAGCAGCCTAGAGGGTTTGGACCATTACTACAGGTGATGGGCAGTAGAAAACCTTCGAACAGAGGAATAAAACAACCAGATTTCTTTTTAGAAAATGGCACTGTTGGCAGAACAGCTAACAGACTAGGGGAGAGTTGTGTTCACTTGTGTGCCGCCACTCTCTTCCCTCCAGTTACTTCTAGTTTGTTTTTGAGACCAGGTTTTGGTATATATCCTGAGCTGGCCTTTAATTCTTAGCACCATGCTTCAGGTTCCCAAGTACTGGGATTATACGTGTATATGCACATGTGAGCACACAGACAAACACACACACACACACGGCATGTTGGGAAAGAATTTTGAAGTAAGTGCAAATGAGGTGAATTAGAATTCTACTATTTGTGATCCCAGTAAAAGGTCCTGGGCTTGTACGAGGCAGCATTGGTGGGAACGTTGAAGAATATATCCCCTTATCTGATTACCGGTCAACATGCCCTCTCTTCCTTTCCTTAGTATTGGACACCTTTTTCTGGGCCCCAACATGCACACCAAAAATACAGTGTGCTGAGTGCTTCTATTCTTCTGTCAAGCTGTGCCTAAGATGTCTGGGTTTCCAGATGGAGGGGACCTGATGGTGTGGGAAAAGGGCTAGGATATGGAGGTACAGAGCTCAGGCCACACCCCAAAGGTAGGAGTTGGAGCAACAGGCTTGAATAAAGGTCATGGTCATGTCATCGCTTACTGCCTGCAGTATCCTCTCTTAATTGTTTATAAGCACTACAGGGAGAAGAGGTGAGGGGGGCTGACAGCTGACTCAGGCAGAAGCAGAGAAAGGCAGCGAGGGATCATGAAAGAGCATCAGAAGCAGGAGATCCAGAGGGAACTTCATGGAGATGAACTGAGGGTGTGGCAGAGACTTCCTAAAGGCACCTGACAACTCAAAGGCTGTGCCAGATGCTAAAGAAAGCAATTTCACTAAAGACATCAGACAAGACGTTACTTTGCTGTGAGCTAAGAAGTGGGTGGAAACAGTGAGTTTGGGGCAGACTAACTTCAGGGCACTTAAGACAGGATGTGAATGTAGGTTAGGTCAAATCAGAAATCCTACAGGCTTTGCCTTTTTTCTTTTCCTAAAAGATGGTCTATTTCTATGTCTCCTTGGCTATCCTAGAACTCACAATTGATTGGCCTTGAACTGGGAGTTCCACCTGCTTCTGTCTCCAGAGTGGGATTAAAGGCATGCACCACCATGACTGGCTGCTTTCCTTTTTTTTTTTTTTTCTTTTCTTTGTTTTTGGTTAAGGAGGACATGATCTGTGTGGGGGCCAATACTGAAAAACACAGTCCTTAGAACAGTAGCAACCACACTGCCTGGGAACTGGTTAGAAATGTGGATGCCCAGCCTCTGCTTTAGACCCACAGGATCAATCTCCACGCCCTGCACTTGAAATTCAGACAAGTATAATAATGGAAAACATGAGAAGAGGAGTCAAGACTTGCAGGAACCAGGGAGGAAGGCATTAGGCAATAACATGACAGTGAGCTCTAGAAAGGACAGACTTCCCTCCTGAGGGCAAACGAAGGATCAAGTGGATATCCAGGAAGATGAAAAGCGGAGTGGGGAAGGGAGTCATACTTGCCAGCCACAGCTTTTGTAGGAGTAAGAGATTAGGTCATGTGCTAAAAGTAAGGGAACATCACTCCCTTGGGATTCTGGACCCACATGTAATGCAGGGTCTAAGCCCGGCTGTGCCTATGGGGATTAGAGACTCTCAAGGTTAGAAATCACTAGATCAGCCTCCACCCCTCAGCCCAGCACTAGTCCCTCCCTCTCCCTCACTGCGGTGGCTCCAGCTGCACCTGTCTGTTAGTCAATTACCTGTCAGTCAGCCAGCAGCATGTGTCTCTTTCCTCACACAGTCCTAGTTTTCCTACCCTCAGTGACGCCCCCCACTATATCCTTTCTGTCTAGAACATTCTTTGCTCTCTTCCTCACCTGTTAAAGATGTCACTGAGGCTGCTTTCCTCCAGGAAAGAGCTAAATTATCCCTGGCATTTCCACAGCTGCACTGTGCTAGAGCCCCGTCTCTGCCTGCACTCACAGGCTCTGCTCTGGGCCTGACATTCCCACAACACTCAGAGGCCAAGGGGCAGAGACGATGGGTACCCCCCACCCGAGTTTTCTTTAACAACCACACAACGTAGCTCACGGAACTGTGCAACTCAGATGTTCTCAGATTTAGACTTCAATTTCTAGCAGACCACCAAAACAGGATTTCTCCAAAATACTCATCACAAGGCCTGCATTTGAGTCCAAATGAGCACAAGTGTCGCCCTCTGACTGACACTAGCCCTGCAGCATTTTCTCTCAGACGCTTCTTGTGTGAAGAAAGGTGGCCTACCTGGATCTCCTCCCGAGAAAGCTGCACAGAGTTCTGCACAAAGTCCAGGGGCTCGTCCCAGCCTCCGCCTTGCGTCTCCAGATTGTGGTAGTAGTAGTACCCGCCTTTCACCCAGTGCTTCACCCACTTGCTGTTATTGTCTCCTGGCAGAAGACAGAGGGAAAATGAAGGTCGCCCAGGGCCATGCTCCCCTACTGATCTATCCAACCCCAGAGAGAGGATGTACTCTAGTCAGCTGTGAGAACCTGTTTCGTGGGTCTGACAGAAAAGGGCATCTCATGTGTCCACTAACCCTCAGCTCAGAAATGTCTCATTTATGCCATCTATATCATATTATAAAAACGGAATGCCTAGCCGATCCCATCCCAGAATCAATCATACTAATCGCTTCTCTAAGACCTGCATGATAGAAAACTATCCTAAAAAGATGGGTGGCCATTCAGCAATGCAGTTCAGGAAGGAGAATGCTACACACCAGTCTCTGCTCTGAACCGTCTTCAATTGTCCTCAGCTAAGTCTCTCCACCTCTCTCACACTCTCATAAAACTGGTCTGGTTAACACAGTTGTCTACAAGCATTCAAAGCTTAGGACTACTTCCCGAAAAGTGAGCCTCAAGACCATACATGAAAGTCTCTCCTTCCACCTGCCCCTTCCCTCTACTCCCGTGTCCTCGGCATGCTCACGGGTGTGTTTACTCCCCCATAACTCACCTGCTGCTAGTCTTTTTTTCTTGGCTTCAGCAAGGTCACTCAGGTATGTTTCCCCACATTCGGGGATGACTCCGTATAAGCCAACATCCGGGGAACGAAGGGCACTTAGAGTTCTGCCAACATCACCACTGTCGACAGCTTCATTGATGGCGAAGATTCCCAAGGCAACTGTCTCAGAAGAGAATCATTAATGTAGCAGTTTAGAAAGTGTCTACATTCATATGACTTCCCCCAACCATACCTACCAGCCACCTATCCCCTGCCCACCAGACCAAAGGCTTATGGCTCTCACCCTCCACCAAACATAAACAAAACAGCAGACACATGGGTACATACACTTCTGAGCTTCTTGGGTGTCTTTGTTGGACTGCCAGATTCCACCTTGAATTTCATCCAACCATAACACAGCAGACTCATCCTGGGTTTCCTACATAGGATTAAAAGCAAAACAATAATAGAGCCATTATGTCAGGGTATATGTGATGAAGGCCTTCTGGGATTAACTGAATGGAAAAAGCCAGGCATCAAAAACCTGCCCTAAAATAAACGGGAAATGGCTCAGATGGAGGCAAAGGATGAACGAGGACGAATCAAGCAGTTCTGGAAGTTGCCAGCAGCAGAGGGAGCAGGAGCAGATACACCAGGAAGGGATCCAGTGACTTGTACAGTATGACAAAAGCCAGAGAGTGTATATTAATTAACACAGTAAGTCGAGAAAGTCTCTTTTGCCCTTGACACACAGAGGTAGCGCTAATTCTCCGCTACAACCAATGCTTTCAAGACTGTCAAGTCTTATTATAACCAGATCCTTTCCTTCTCATAGCTAACAAAGCCTAGAGTTTCTGTCACTGCAGGTGTCACTAGATCATGTTTAAACCTTTCCGTTTGTTTTTAGGGTTTCTTTGTTTGCTTGTTTGTTTTTTATTTTGAGAAAGGGTCTCTCTACATAGTTCTGGCTGTCCTGGAACTTGTTAAGTATACCAGGCTATCCTCAAACTCAGAGATCCTTCTGCCTCTGCCTTCCAAGTCCTAGGATTAAAGGTGTGCACTGCTACATCCTGCTTAAGTCTTTCATTTTCAATCAGTTGCTGGAAACTAAAAACACATTTCAACACAAAATCATTATGATAAATGGTGAAGAGACGGCCAGCAAAACCTGTGCAGCCTGAGGTGACCACTGGAGACAGGGGTGATGGAGCAGACCTGAGGTGACCACTGGAGACAGGGGTGATGGAGCAGACCTGAGGTGACCACTGGAGACAGGGGTGATGGAGCAGATCTGAGGTGACCACTGGAGACAGGGGTGATGGAGTAGAAGTGGCTTGTTTCCTTCTTGCTATAGTTTAATGTTTTAAGCTAATATACAAAGGTTTCAATATGGCATTTTAACACATACATCATTTTGCTTTATTCACCCCCCCCATCTTTCCTGATCCCTTCTTGCTGGTCTCCTATCTCCTCTCAAATATTCCTTTCTTCTGCTTTCATGTCACATATACTGAAGACAGAAAATGACCACACAATCCCTGAGTCCTCCACCTAAGTACTAGAAATGCTAACCATCCATCCCAGTGTGAAGCCACAGTGAGTCAGCCACAGGCTTGCGAGTACAAAAACCGAGACATCCACAGTGAGAGGCCATGGTCCCAGTCTGCTAGAGAAACAGCCTCCAAGCCCTACCACTATCAAAGCAGAAGCACTTCCATGGGCTGGAATCCAGCTACTGCTGGGTCACAGCTAGGCTGATCTCACAGGGATCCCAAGCAGAATCAGTTCTCAGCAGAGCTGGGAGGCTGAACACGACTTCCCCAGCAGGAAGACAGAGCTGCAAGAATTCTGACCACTCACGGTCCTGTCTCCCTGCCCAGTGCAGGCTAAAGCAAAGAGGTAAACTAAACCTTTCTTTCACACAGAACCTTCTAAGAACCAAGCAATGGAACTAAGATAAACAATGAGAAGAGACTGGTGTGTTAGGATAGGTTAGCACTGGCTTGCACGCGAGCATATATGTGCATACATGCAAGCACAAGTGTGTGGGTGGGAAGAGTTTTTAAAGTCACTCATATACATAATGCAAAAATAATTTCCAAAAGCCACATATCGGCATTCAGACTACTACCCAGGGACTGGTAATTCATCTTTAGTAAGTGCTCCAAAGGCACTAATTTCAAGTAAAGGAAGAAAGAAACAGCACTGATAAAAATGCAGACTACCTCTTGAGAAACTGCCTGCCACAAATGCAACAAAATGCTGCCCAAAGATGGTGAGAGTTTTTTCCACACCGATGAGATGAACCGAAGGCTTGCAGAATTCCGAGCTTGCACAGAGGCAGGATCTCGCTCAGTGAGAACGTGAACTTCGTGGCTCACTGAGAGTGAGCTCTGCGCTCACATGTGCTGCTCTTGTTCTCATCTGACCTGACCAGGGCCTCACCTGCTGCTTAGCATCACTGATGGTAGGGCGACAGCTGACAGTCTGGGCAAAAAAGGAAGCACACACTAACCAAGAAACTTAAAGGGAGAATCTAGAGGATGGATATTTAAAGAAAGCTTTGGAAGTATATGTGGGAATAATGAGAATTTCTAAAAGTGATTGCGAGTTGCACAATCCTATGAATATAGTGGAAACAATGACACACATTTTAAAATGATGAATTATATGGTTCGCAAATTATATTCCAATAAAAGCATGTAAAAACAAACATGGCGGTCTCTTCTACTGCTAGTCTGACCAAGCCTGAAAAGAAAGGTGCACAGCTGTGCACACCTGCTGAATGAAGCACAAAGGCCCTGGGGGGAGGGGAGGCTGCACTGTCCCCCCTCATCCAGGGAAATTGTTAGCAAATCACTAGCTGATAAGGGAGACTTTAGTTTTAGTGCACATACATGACAAAGACACTTCACAGAATCCACAAAAGTCACTGACCAGCTGCAAGAATGGTGGCCTGCACCTGCAACTCAGGAAACTGAAGCAAGGCCCTGCCTCAACAAAAACCAAAACCCTAAACCCCTTAACAAGTGATTTATGAAAGCGAGGAATCTGACTTCTGGAGTTACCACATTATCATTAAAATGTGCTAACATTAAAATTAAAAAACATCGGCCAGGCAGTGGTAGTACACACCTTTGATCCCAGCACTCAGGAGGCACAGGCTGGCAGATCTCTGTGAGTTCGAGGCCAGCTTGGTCTACAGAGGGAGTTCCAGGACAGCCAAGGCTACACAGAGAAACCCTGTCTCCAAACACCAAATGTATAAAATAAAAATAAATGAAACATATAAAAAATAAAGATCATCAAAACGAAATAAAACAGCAACAGCAACAAAGACAGGCAAAGAGACTAAAAAGAGCACACACACACAAAAATAAATAAAACAAACCAAAACCACAGAAATCATTGCTGAAAAGCCTACCGTTGAACTTGTAGACAAAGACTCAAATCAGGTATTTTATCTAAGTTCAAACGAGAATCATCTAAGTTTCTAATTATTGAAATAACTTATCTAAGTTCTACTGGGAATCGTGTCTAGAACTGAAGTGTGAGAACATTACCAGACAGTATCAACCAAGAGAAACCACATTCCTAAACATGCCAGAACGGAGATCCCAGAACGGAGCAGCAGGCACAGTAACTGAAGAGGACCTGTGGACTGAACTGCAGATTTGCGCATGGAAAGGGTGAGGAGGTCAACTTGAAGACAGGTCAGTTTTGACGTTCTCAAGTCGGAAAACTAACAAGAAAAAGGATGAAGGCGAAGCCAAGATGTGACTACTCCATTAGGTTAGTGTCAACCACCCGGGTTCCAACAGAGGAGGGATCCTTGCCGGCACCAGTCAAAGGATACACCACAAGCAAACCTGTGTTTAAAGGGTTTGCTAATCCGTCAGAAACTTTTCTAAGTCTGAGTGGCAGTGTCATCCCAAGACCACCAAAGACACGAAGACGCCACCAAGAGGACTACACACTAAATTCTGTGTGGGTCTTTTTATTGTTTTTGAGACAGTGTCACATACAGCCCAAGCTGGCCTTGAACTCACTAAGTAGCTGAGGGCAACCATGAATTCCTGATTCTGCTTCCACTTCACAAAGTTGGGATTCCAGGCATGTGCCACCCCACCCAGGGACAGACTAAATTTAAATTATGATCTTGAGCTCGCTAAATTTAGAATTCAAGGATAATTATTTTTAAAACTATTCCCTAAATGGCTTGTAGGACTTGGAAGCTAAGTGGTTGCCTAAAAAAAGACAATTCTACCCAAAGCACAGTCTACCCGCTTGGTCCTGTGATGTTCTACAAGGCTGTCTGTAACTCTCCCTTTCTCCTAGGTTTTTGGTTTTTGAAACAAGGTTTCTTTGTGTAGTCCTGGCTATCCTGGAACTTTCTTTGTAGACCAGGCTGGCCTCAAACTCATAGAGTACTGCCTGCCTCCCGAGTTCTGGGATTAAAGATGTGCACCACCACGCCCAGACCTTTCTCCTACTCTTGATGAACTTTGCAAAGTTATTCCACAGCAAAATGAAAAGCTTTAAACTCCACTCGCAGACTATGGCTTGAATAAATAAAGCTAAATGAAGTCAGTCACAAAAGTCAATATATCACATGATTTTATGTATATGAAGTGTTCTGGATGTAAAACCCATAGAACAGGAGATTGCTGGCTGCACAGAGCCAGGGAGACTGAGAAATGATGAGGTTTCTTCTGGGAATGATGAGAATGCCCTAAAAGTGACTGGGAGTTTTACAACTCTGTGATTGCAATTCTATGATTGGAAACCACTGACACATTTTAGAATGGTGAGTTGTACTCCCAGCAACAGAAAGATCATCATACAACAAGATCATACACCACAATGGTCACATGGATGAATAACACTTGCATGTTGGACACAAGAAGCCTGACATAGAGGCACACATGATATGTCGATGCACTTAAATATAGGGCAAAAGTCAACTATGGTGCCTGAAACTGGGATCGTGGGGACCACCAAATGGGGAGGCATGACTGAGAGTTTTGGGGTCCTGATAACTTTTGCTGTATAGTAGGTACATTCACTTCTGAAAGTTTATACAACTGAACACTTCATATGATTTGTCTTTTTCAGGATCTTATATTTCAATTAATCTGAACAATATCAGCAAGGATGAGGGATAGAAATGAGAGGGCAAGCCAATCAAAACCACATATTTACAAAACTGCCAAGAAGAGTCCTGCCACTTTGAAAGCAAATTATGAACATTAAATTTAATTTAAAAAAGAATTTTGCTAAAGAGACACCTGCAAGAGAGGAATACCATGAGTACCCCGAAGGTGGAGCGTTTGTCTCTTTTGAGTCTCTCCAGTGGTCAATGATGAGACAGGGCAATGTGGCTATCCCCCACCTTTGCTCCAGAAAGGTTGACTGCTCCTAGTCAGAACAAGCCCTGCGCCACTCACCTGGGCCTTTTCTCTCTTTGCTCTGATCAGCATGTCTTGATAATGCTGTGCCACTTCTGCAAGGACCCCCTCGAGTTTGGCTGCAGGGATCTGCAAGGCCTGCAGAGTCTTCTGAGCGTCCCCTTCATCCAGGGCTTCATTAATTAAACCGATGGCCAAAATACCTACATGCAGAGAAACAATTTTAGCTAAGAAACCTAGAAACCAATCAATCCTATAGTCTTAGCTACTCAGGAGGTTGACAGAAGGGAATTGTTGTGTGCCCACAAGTTCAAGACCGGCAAGAAATGGTGCCAACTCCACAAACTCCCCTAAGAGTAATGATTCAAATTGCAACTGTATTGCATATATTTCAAAAAATAATTTAGTTTTTATTTCATCTACACTCCCTTACCCTATCCATTGCTTTAGGAAGCTTGGGTTCTTTTGCTTTGTTTTTAATACATTAACTTTAGCGATGAGGGTTTTGCTTTTGTTTGAGATGTCTCACTACAAAGCTCAGGCTGGTTTTAATGTCCTGAACGCTCAGCTTCCAAGCCTGGGCCACCATATGCAGAGGAAGTGAGGAGGGTCAGACAAACTGGCTTCACAGCTTTCAGAAGCGTTTAGATGTGCCACCAAAATCATTCATCATTTTTATTGAATGAAACAGGAGGCTTGAGGGCCTCCTCCCTAGGATTACATAACAAATGAGAGGCAGATGGAAGATCTAAGCCCAGGATTGCCCATTCCAGGCCCTTCCCACAAGTCACTTGAGTGTTTCCCACAGGAAATACAAATCAGAAACACCCACTCAGGCAGTTAGGCTACTCTGGGGAGGACCATGCCGTGCATTGCAGCATTTGGCTGATCTCTGTCCCTGGTCTCTGAGAGGAGCCTAGAATGTTCAGAAACATAGAGCACCTGTCTTTCATGGCAGTACCTCCCACCATCCTGAAGCTGTGCCAATGGAGACATCCTATGGTGGGCCTCAGGGTAATTTCAGGGTGGGCTGGGCAAGTAACACACAGGTTGAAGTCATGTAGTACCAGCCTGGTGTCCTGAGTACCAGATACACAGACAATAAGTCTGTCAATTGTATGTAGGTAAAGAAGTCAGGTCTGGATTCCCAAGACTCAGGCAAGCTTCCCTGCTCACATAAGCACGAGGACCACACATCCTGAGTTCAGAGCAGCTTTGCAATGGGCTCAGACACAGGCCCTGGCTCCCCTCTTTTGCCTCCTGATTTATACCCTTTATAATCAAACTGTAGTCCCAAGTCTAGCATGATTCTGATTTAGAAGCCACTCTGGCAAACCATTAAGCCTCAACTTTGTAGCTAGCTGTTCAGAAGTGAGATTGAGCTTGAGCTTCCAGGTGATGTCTGACCAAGAAGGGTCTTGTGGGGGACCATACCCTCAACCTGTACCAGATGACAGAGTTCAGGCAGTTTATGTTAGAAGCACTTGCTATAACTATCTCTTACAGCTATAATAGAGCATGTAACATCACCTCCCCAAAAAATGGATTTATAAGGCACATACCCAATTATAATAACTGTCTGGTGTACTGAAAACAGTATCCAACCATAGCTATTCAAGATAATTGTGTGTGTGTGTGTGTGTGTGTGTGAAAATAAAAACATACATATCTCAATGTTGCATTCAAAAGCCTTGGGGGAGCACTACTTAGAACCAGTTCATGTAGTGATGTACGTGTTTATATGTGTCTGTGCCAGATGTGTGTGTGGGCATATGTGCAGGTATGTGGACATGCATTTGGAGGTCATAGGTTGTATCAGGTACTTACTTTCCCTAATCACTAGGTTGGCTGGCCGATGAGCTCTCAGGAATCCTCTTGTCTTTCCCTCCCTCCTCCCTAGTATTGGATTTACAGTGTACACAATGCCCCAATTTTTACAAAGGTGCTAGGGATCTGAACTCATGACTTCATGCCTGTGGGGCAGGCACTTTAGTGACGGAGCCATCTTCCCAGCCCCGAACCGCATCATCTTTAACGGGAACCTTGTCTGAGGGGACACAGTGATCACTCACGCTCATGTTCCTCATGGACCACCAGGTTGACATGGTCCACACAAGCTTGGATGTCATTCCATGTAATGAAGTCATTATTCTCCGCATGTGCCTGAGCTTTCAGCTTCATTAACTCATCGAGATACCTGTCCCAGCCCAAAATTAAAGAGAGAGAGAGAGAGAGAGAGAGAGAGAGAGAGAGAATGATTATTCAAGGAACAAAGGTCTCTAGAAGATGGAAGTGTTGATATAAGCCATGGCCAAGGTCTGGAACTGCAAAGCAGCCTTAAAATGCAAACACCCAAGAAAACCACTAGTTCCTATTTCTAGAGTATCAGAAGATCAACTCTAGAAGGAGGGGACTCATCTAAAGGCAGACAAGAGGGTCAAGCCAGAGACAGCACTTGCCTCATTATGTATGAGGCCCTGGCTCCAACCCCAACTCCAACCCAAACCGGCTTCACAGCTTTTAGAATGTAATGTACTGACAGCACAAATGAAGACACAAAGCCTGGAATGAAAACACGCGTGTAGACACAAAAAGGCAGAGGGAAGCGCCACGCCATGGACCCAAGGCACACGCACTGGGGTCCCACCTTTGACAGTTTTCTTCCTCAATATTGGTGAGGCCCGTGACTGCGCTGCTCAGCTGTTTCCACACTGTGTTCATGTCTCCTGACTCCAGAGCCCTGTTGATGAGGGCCACGGAGGACAGCATCTCCACGGCAACAGTGAGTTCAGGATGGGTGAGGCTATGCTGTACAGGAGAGGAGGGGAGGAACACAGTGAACAAAGACGATCTCCAGCTCCAAGGGAATTGGAAGTTCCACACGAGAACCTGAGTTTCTGGAAAACGCTTCTTCTACCCAAGTGCACCGAGATTATGGGTATTAAATTCACTTCCACCCTATTCTGCTCCCCCAAAAATCCAGGCTCAGTCAACTTACCTCAGGACTCTGTTGCTGCAGAGTAGCCAACTCCTTCTGATAAAGATCAGCCGCAAACGGATACACCTGGGGCAGCTGGGCTTCAGGGTTCATCAGCTCCAAAACGGTCTTCTCGGCGATGCCCTTCTGGATGGCAGCATTGATTGCTGCGACTGCTGCCAGCCCTGGCAGAAAATAGGTCAACATGCAGTGGGCTCAGGGCTCTGTGCACAAATAGTGTCTCGTTTTTCTTTTGAGACAGGGTCTCATTATGTAGCTCTGGCTGCCCTGCAACTCCCCTGGCCTTGAACTCAAAGGCATTCACCTGCCTCTGCCTCCCAAGTACTGGGATTAAATGAGTGTGCCACTATGCCTGGCTGCTTTTATTTAAAAAAAAAGAATGAAAATACTTTTATGTTATGTGAATGACATTTTGGTTGCATGTATGTATGTGAACTGCATGTACGCTTGGTATCCATGAAGACCTGAAGTGGGTGTCAGATCCCCTAATTGGAGTTACAGATGGCTGTAAACCACCATGAGAGTGCTGGGAGCAAAACCTGGTCCTCTACAGAATGGCAAGTATACTTAACCCCTGGGCCAGTAGCACCACACACATCTCTCCAGACCCCCCACAATCTGCTTTAAAATTTGTGTGGAGTATATGTGCATATACATGTTCATATATGTGTAGACACATGTGGCAGGACATGTGTGGAGGCCGTAAGTTGAAGCTGGGTGTCTCAATCTCTCTTGACCTTAGACACTGAGGCAGGGTCTCTGCTGAATCTGGAGTCTGCTAATTTCAGGCTAGTCTGGCTATCCGTCTCGCCTGCCATGCAATGGGATTGCAAGGCAGCTGCCACACCCACCAGGCTTTTACATAGATCCTGGGAGTCAGAATCCCGGTCCTCATGTTTGAGCAGCAAACACTTGATCAACTGAACCATCTCTCTAGTACCACCACACACGCCCATTAAAAAAAAAAAAGGTTTCACTGAGTTGCAGGGATTATAGGTGTAGGCCACTAAGTCTGGCTAGAAGACACCGATTTTTATAGAATAAAGTTCTATTCTGTACCTAGAGTATCAGCCATGATTCTTGAAGTGGAACCCTCACCTCTGAGAACCCAGCACTTCACTGAAGATGGTCATAACAGCCCTGCAGTGGGGGTGCAGCACAGTGGCAGAGCAGGGTATAGCTGGGCAAGGATGGAGCAGAAGGTCAAAAAATGGCTTTACTAAAGAGCACCTAACTGCAGAGGCCATGGCAGTAGACACAGACCTCTTGCTGGTGTAAGAGCTCAAGATCTGGGGAGCCAAGCACCCACATATTAAAGTTGCCTATCATAAGGACCCTTGTTCACCGAACTCTGAGCCTATGGGCTGGACTACAGTCCCTGAACAAGAATTCACCCCAAACTTGAATGTGCAGGGTCCATAGGCAGCATGGGAGGCTGTCCAGTCCAGTAGGCAGCCCATCATGCTAGGTATCTTGTGCCAGCTGGCTACCACCACCCAGTATGTTCTCTCAGGCAAGCGGCTGATTTACCTGGCACTCAATTTCAAGCAGGACTATGCCAGGCTAGCACTGTCTTGACTGTGGTTGAGGGGCAACTTTAGCAGACTGAGGTGACAGGCACTGGGTAATATGTGTTTACAAAGATGTCTTCATACCAGTGTTTGGGTTTGCTGCAGGCTGATTCTGTCCTTCCATGCTACAGGCATTAAAGACCTGTTTACCTACATGCCAATGGCCACCCTACCTACCTGGGTATCTACTGAACTATCGACTGGCACCTGAGAGCTTTATCAGTTTGCAGACAATGCCTTTCTTACAAGTGCTAGCCTGTGCCAACAACATACAACTCATACAGCAGGGCCAGGTCAGGAAAAACATCTCCCACTGCTGGGGGCAGGCAGCTCCTCCCATCTTCCTCTTCCTTATCCCAGGAAGGCCAAACCCCCTAGTTTAGAAAACTAGTTCATTTGAGGGCTGCCTGCACCTTTGGTTCCCCAGAACTTCTGCCCCCTGTACAGGACTGACTCCACCCCCTCCCCCACAGGCCTGGCTCTCAGCCTCCCTTTTCAGCCTGCTCCCTGAATAACCCAGGACCTCCAGCTGAGTGCACCCTAGAAGAGGGCCTCCGGTCTGGGGACTGCACCTTTTATTCTCCTGCATTCCTCCCGTCTTGGGGGACAAAACCTGCTTCCAGTGCCTGACCTAGGAACAAGATAGCCCAGAGGCAGGGGCTCTGCAGGGCGGAGCATGCAGTGGGGGAGGGAGTGCAGTTAGTTGTGCTTACTCCTGCCCTGGCTGACAGGGGATCAGGACCATGGACATGGGGTTCAGTCACCCACCACTTCACAGCTCACACCTCTGTCCTCCCTTCCTTGACTACCCTGACAGGCACTTGCACGTAGCACTTCAACAAAACCCAGCTTGAGTCTAGAACAGACAAGAGTCACTCACTTCCTTCTTCACTTCCATTTTCTGTCTGCACTGGTCACCAGGTGTGCTACCACCTCCCCAGGGGCCTTCCCAGGGGCACCTTACACCACTTGGCCCAAAACAAGTACAAGAATTCATTCCGCCAGCACTGGTCCTGTCAACACTGTCTGCCCCCACTCCTTTTCTCCTTCCGGCTACAGTCAGGAATGTTCTCTCCTTTTCCGCAATCCACACATCTCAACCCTCTCCAGCTACATCCTAACTATCCACCTGGAGTTTATTAACCACAGTGAATCTGCCTGGACTCCAGTTCTGCTTCTAAACTAGAAGAACCCCATTGCCACCAAAAGTACTTTGCTTTCCATGGTATCAGGTGACACAACTTCAGACCCTTAACTGACAAAGCCACAGCTCCCCGCTCCCCACATTTCCATGGCCTGGGGCTAAGGGACTCTTACTTCTTTGGTATTGCTGGGCAGCGCTGTTCGCAGCGTCCACTCCCGCCTGTACCTCCTCCTTCTGCAGGGGGTCAGTCTGGCCACTCTAGGGAAAGCAAAGGACATTGATGAGATGATGGCTCATGGGTTGGCCTCCAGGGTTGAAAGTTCTCCTAACAGCAGACACAAGGGACAGAGAGCCAGAGATGTAAGGGACAGCTCCAGGCTTCATACAACCAAGCCCTTGGCAAATCTAGGGTACAGTGCTTCCATATTCTAGTATATTAGCATGTGCACACATGTGAATGAGGTGTGTGTGTGTGTAAAGCACTGACAGGCTCTATAAATAAATAAAATATTTATGAACTTGCAAGGGCAGTAATGCGGCTTATTCCAACCAATGTGCGCTGGGAATTCGTAAGACGTATACTTGTCTTTAACTAGACAAGAAAGAGGAGCCTACAAGTCGAATCCCACGTGATCCACCCTGAAACACTGGCAGTATTCTCCAGTGCCGGCCTGAAGTAAGAATGGAAAACCACAAAGATCTTCCTTAGAGGGAGGGGACCGGAGGAGAGGAAAATGGAGAGCAGAGGCATTATGTATTTTAAAAGAGGATTCACGGTGCTTAAAGTGAACCGGGACTTTAAATAATGTGTATGTTCACTAGCTGAAATTTAAACCACCACCAGCCTAAGCTGTGTGAAGGAAGGAACACAGTTGCATTAGAGAATGGCTGCGTAAACACCTGGGGGACAGAATGGAAGGGAAGGCCACACACCTGGGGGACAGAATGGAAGCAAGGGACAGAGATACCTGCAGGAATAGCATGAAAGCCAGGGTCAGACACCTGGAGGGGCAGCGTGGAAGCAAGGGACACAGACACCTGCGGGGACAGCATGGAAGGCCCAGCAGCAACCCCTCCCCCATCCCTGTCCCACCCACCTGTCTCTTTTGCTGCTGGTCACTCTGGAGCTGCTTCAGGTACCAGTCGCTGTTCTGGGTCTGCAGCCCTCGAAGGCCCAGAGCCGGTGACTGCAGAGCCTTGAGCAGGGTCAGGGCACAGCCCTGCTCTAACGCCAGGTTGATGTTGGCCAGAGCAGAGAATGCTGAGGGGAAAGGCAAAGAAAGGCTTAAGACCAATCCAACCACAACACAACAGCCTAGCGAATCTTCCTTTCCCCAAAACAACCACAGCTCCAAACTGCAGAAACAGCCCAGTCCTAGGGTGGCTCAGAAGCTTAGATTCTAGTCAGAGAACCCAAAAGCCATTAAGTTGAGGGGTCTCCAAGCAGACTGTTCCTCAATCTACAGACTACTGCCACATCCTGGGCCTACTGAAAAGCTGATAGCTGGTCTGGTACCTTGGTGGGCCCACCAAGCCAGACCTACAATTCCTACAATGCTCAAAATGTCACATCTTTCCCAATGATGCTTCCAAACTGTGAAACAAACAGAAGAAAGGGGCTTCTGTGGCAATTTATAGCTTTGGACAATCTTGATTTAAAAAAATCTTGAGTTCTCACCCTGGAGTGAGACTCAGTGTGAACTGCATACATGTGACAGCATACACCTCACTAACAGCCTTGGTTCCTTCAACTGTTTCTTCCACGGCAGAATCCACTAGCCTGCTGTCTCCCTNNNCCCTGTGCTGGCGGGTTTTATGTCAGCTTGACACAAGCTAGAGTCATCTGAGAGGAGGGAAACTCCATTGAGGAAATGCCTCCATAGATCCAGCTGTAAGACATTTCTTTAGTTAGTGACTGATGGGGGAGAGTGGGTGGTGCCACCCCTGGGCGGGTGGTCTTGGGTTCTATAAGACAGCAGGCTGAGCAAGCCATGATGAGCAGGCCAGTGAGCAGCACCCCTCCATGGCCTGTGCATCAGCTCCTGCCTCAAGGATCCTGCTCTGACTTCCTTCAATGATGAACGAGCCGTGATGAGGAAGTGTAGACCAAATAAACCCTTTCCTCTCCAAGCTGTTTGGGTCATGGTGTTTCACTGTAGCAATAACAGCCCTAACGAAGACACTCCCCAACACCCAGCTGCAGAATGGGACAGAGGCAGTCCAACTGGCAAAGAGGAGGGGGCTGTCTTCCCCCTCAATACTCTCTTTTAGTCACAGAACTAAAAGGCACATGACAGGGGAACTCAGATGTTTCTTCATCAGACAATGAGAATAACTCTCATAGGGTGATTGGGGATGGGGTGTCTCAGTGTGTTGTCCAAGCTGATTTTCAACTTAAAGGCTTGAA
>LOEQ01000247.1:123283-134249 GCA_001685075.1 Bramus lutescens | reverse complement strand
AGCCACATGGCTAACATAGACCAGAATAATGGGTTAATATAAGCTACAAGAGCTAATAAGTATCCTGAGCTAATGGGCCAAATCAGCTTTATAACTTATAGAGATCTCTGTGAGATTTTCTTTGGGGCTTGCCAGCTGTGGGGAACTGGGCAGGACATAAAACCCAACAAACAAGCCAGCCCTCATGTCCCAGAGGGACAGATGATTGGTTGGTGTGGAGAATAATCTTACAGGCTGAATGTAAATGCATTAATACCATGATGATATGAACACCAGGGACATTACCTTGGGCAATCCAATCTCATCCATGGCGTTCAGCCACTGGATCACATTGTCCGTATGTCTGAAGTGTAGGCCAGTGGCCTGGAAGAAACACAAAAGTATTAGGTGCTGTAGCAAACACCACATAAACTCTTCTTGTGAATCCCCTGTGAGACTCCACAATGTCCCCTCCCCGAGGCATTACACTCACACACCAGTATCCGAAAGTACACTCTCCTGCCTCTCACTTACAAACTGTCCAGAGAACCTCACATACCCGAGACTCAGTTCTCGGGCTTGGCCAGCTACTGGTGGCAGTGGACAAGTCATTGACCCTGCAGCCTGAGCTACTCCATCCAATACAGCTGTGAGTCTGTATGATGAGACAGTGAACACACAACCACTCGGGTCAGTGCGGTGTCTAAACAGTCTCCAAAATGACAGCTAGTATACAGGATATTGATGAAGGTTTCCAAAATATACTTAGAAATAATCCCCTGCAAATGCGCACCTGCTTATTTTTTAAACAGTGCTAGGCATCAGACACAGGGCCTCACAGATGCTAATCATGAGTTCTACCCTTGAGTTATAGCCCCAACCCCTACGTCAGTTAGTTTGGGCCAAGATCCCTTTACAAAGGAAGAAAGCAATATACATTTTTTGTTTGTTTTGTTTTCTGAGACAGAGTTTCTCTGTGTAGCCCTAGCTGTCCTGGAACTCTTTTTGCGACCAGGCTGGCCTCAGACTCAGAGCTCTGCCTGCCTCTGCCTCCCAAGTGCTGGGATCAAAGGCACACGCCATCACGCCTGGCCACAAAAGGATATGCGAATGGAGCTTTTTAAGAAATCGCTCCTGCAAATCATTTTTTAAAAACTAATATAAGGGTTCATGTGATGGCGCACACCTGTGCCACTCAGGAGGCAGGAGCAGAACTGTCACAGGTTCCAGGCCAGCCAGGATTACAAAGTGAGGCCCTGTGTCAAACAAAACAAGCAAACCCCTACTGTGTATTCATGAGCTGCTGGTCTGTCCACATGAACCACGCTGGTGCTGGGCATGTTGGCACGTGTGTGTGTGGTTAACCCTCACACTTGGGAAGAAGAGGCAGGCAGATCTCTGTGAGCTTGAGGCCAGCTCGACTTACACATCAAGTTCTGGACTAGCCAGGGACACAAAGAGACCCTACAAAGGGGAGAGGTGGCTCTAAAAATGTCTTTAGCATAACTGTTTACTTAAAATTCAAAATATTAAAACCTTCATTTCTGAGAAGTTTCTAGGTAGGTATGGTGATGTTTACCTTTAATTCCACACTTAGAAAACATAGGTAGGTTGGATCTATGAGTTCAAGGCTAGCCTGGTTTATATGGTGACTTCCATGCCAAGCAGACATCAAGACCCTGTCTTCCACATCAAGTCTGTGTCTTAAGAAGAAGAAGGTGGAGCTGTTTCTGTTTAGGGTCTCATGTTTAGATCTAGAATATTCCTCCACTATCCTGAGTTACAGGGTTAGTCCCCAGCTAACAGTGCAAAGAGGTGGCTGTAATGTGAGGTGCAAACCCCATCCATGATTAATCCACTGATTGAGTTCACAGCTCATTGGCCGAGTGGGGTGGGAGAGGGTCACTGGTGATACATCTCTAAGTCTGTCTCCTCCTCTTTCCCCTTTCTCCTTCTCTTCTCCCCCTGCCCCTTCTCCTTTCAGTCTCTGGTCTCTTACTCCCTGACTTCTCAGCCTGCATGAGGTGAATCTCCTCGTGAGCTTTGCTCCACTCCCTACTATGATGGTTACCACAGTGAAGAAAGACTGGAGCAAAATGACCACAGACTGTGCCCTATAGGCTGGAGTAAAATCTTTCCTCCTTGGACTGTCCCATTTCAGATAATTCATACAGATAGTGGCTTTGGCTGAGGATCTATACCCTGTCGACCTGAAATTCAGTATAAAACATAAAAACCATGTTCACAGTCTGTGCTTTAGTTCATATGGCTTTGGGCCCAGTCCTAAAAGTCAACCCCTTCCACTCACTCTGGTTATGCGGTCCTCCACTGCCTCTTGGACAGGAATTCAGGGGCAAGCTCCTGTGAGGGGCTCTGGAGATGGGACTCTGGTCCACCCAGAATTCCCACTGCCCTAGCCACAGGAATCGATCCATTCATTTACCTGTGCTTTCGGGAAGTAGTCTCTTTCCCATTTGATATTTGATCTCGAACTCCAGTACTGAAGTAAGAATTTTCCCAAAGTCACTATAGTTACACATCAGTGCCTAGGTCTAGTGAGACTAATGGTGGTAATTCCCCTGCTTACTTCCTCTACTTTCTAAGAATTAAAAAAAAAAAAATCCAGGGTTGAGAAATTCTAGAAAAATAGCCCTGTCAGAAGCATGCTACAGAAATGCACAGCTAACGACGTGACCAGCTACTATGCACACCTCTGCACTACTCCCTGTTACCCTGGGCTCGTTCAGAACAGACACAGAACAAGTGTGCTAACCCCTCTCAAGCACACAAAATAATCTAAGCACCAAGCAAGTCACCCACCTTGTATCTGGTCTGCTCTCGATCATAGATTTTTTTCAGGGACACCACTTTGGGAGAGAAGAAGTTCCCCAGTTTGGCAAGGTAGACTCCATTCCTAAGCCCCTCCTCCAGCTCCGTCGTGGGTGGCAGGTCCTCCCCTAGGCATGCTTCCATCCACCTGCACAAGAAATAATAAGGGTCAGGAACTTCTTACGGATTTTCATTTCTATTCTCCTAAACCAAATGCAACAGCACTCTAACACATTACACACAGCCACACTTCCCAGCTCAGACACGTTAACAGCAACCTTAAATGCCGAGGTCAAATGCCACCTTTGCCACCAGGGTGAGGCTGCTCCAGGAACCTCCAACTCTACCTCATAGGTCCCCATTTGCAATTGAAGCCACTGTCCTGGTCACTGTCACTTTTCAGGACAGTGACTTGCTAGGCACACTAAGGTTGCACTAAGGCTGCTTTCGGAACACTCAATCGGCTAAAATCCCAAAGGGAGGAAATGCCGAAGGAAAAACGAATAACAAGCTTCCCCCCCTTCCCTTTTTTATTTGTTTGTTTTGTTTTTTTTTTTTTTCAAAGAAAAGGTTTCTCTGTATGGCTTTGGCTGTCCTGGAACTCACCAGAACTCAGAGATCATCTGCCTCTGCTTCCGAAGTACTGGGATTAAAGGTGAAGTGCTGGGATTAAAAGCATGCCCCACCATTGCCAGGCTGGAATAATCAGTCTGTAAGTGTGAGTGTACCCAAAGAAGTTTACATTAAGAGCCAAAGAGAGAGGGGGATGTAGCTCAGAGGCACAACACTTACAAAGCAGGCTCTAAGTCCTAAGTTCAATGTCCAGTATCTCCTCAACACTAAAATGATAGGGGCTGGAGAGATGGCTCCGCAGGAGGACCTGGGTTCCAATCCCAACACCCACATGGCAGCTCACAACCATCTGTAACTCCAGTCCCAGGGGATCCAAACCCTATCTGAACTCCATGGACACCAGGCAAATATATGGCACACATACATACATGTAGACAAACACTCATATACATAAAATAAACCTCATACACCCACATACACATTAAATATATGTAAAGAGTTTTCCTAATCTTCTTAAAAACAGGAAAGATAACCATTCTCCTTCTCCCCCTCAGATACTACAGATCAGTCACTCAGTTTCATTTCCAAGTCTACTCTCTTTTAGTAAACCTCGCACTGACTGATTCATAGTAGGCAATATGGGATGGCTACATGGATGGACCAGAGAACCTTCTGCTTGTCTACTGAACACAATGACAACAAGCTTTGCTTCTGACTTTCAAGTATTAGAATAAAAAAAAAAAAANAAAAAAAAAAAAAGAGGCAAGTTTCCCAAAAGAATCGCCATGGAAACTAAATTGGCATTCAATCTGCCAGCCACAAAATTCAACTATACCTTTGCTGAACCCTAAAGATCGGGACAACAGTGTGGGAAAGAACAGCAGCTGCCAGGGTGGGAAGAGCTGTAAGCAAAGAACACATGGCACATATCTTCTTTCTGATATTTTACTCTAGGAAGGATGTGGATGGTCAGGCATGGTGGCACACACTTTTGATCCCGGCACTTGGTAGGTAGAGGCAAGTGGATCTCTGTGAGTTCAGGGTCAGCCTGGTCAACACGCTGAGTTCCAGCACAGTCTAGGCTACGCAGAGAGACCCTGTATTAAAAACTAGCAGGGAAGGAAGGAAATGAGCAACTCTGACAAGCAGCTGCTGGCAACCCTAGGCCTGGGCGACCTTCTAACGTGGGTTCTCATGAACAGGGACAACCTCACAACAGCTGAAACCAGAAACAGAACAGCACCAGAGACAAAAATAAATAAATAAATAAATAAATAAAAAGCATTTATTCTTTGCTCCGTATGATGCCGAGCCATCGGGCGAACTGTGGGTAAAAGCACAGTGGCCTCATCTGCCCTAGTCAGAAACGGTTCCCACAGGTGGAGGATCTTCCTCCTCTCTGAGGTTACCGGACTAACAGAAAATAAAAGACAGGACTTAGGTGACCTTTTCTTTGCCTTCCCTGCTCCAACAGCTATAAAGCCGTCCTGATGAATGCTTACGCTGACAAGTAGTTTCCTGCAGTGAGGTGGGATACCAGGCACAGCACCCACACACCAGAGACAGAAAAGCCAGCTGTGATCTGGTGACAGGGTGAGCACAGGAAGAAGCTGGGATAGGAAGAAAGGGAAACGCCGGCACTGCTTCCCACTGCCGCACACTTGAGCCTGCTATTCCTGGATGGCTTGTTTCCAAGAATAAAATCAATCAGATTTGGAGAAAGCAGGGCTCTGTGTGTCTTAGTTTGCTTTCTATTGTTGTGATAAAACATAACCAAATGCAACTTGGGAAGGAAAGGGTTTATTTCACCATTATTGTGAGAAGTCAAGAACTCAGAACAGGAACCTGGGAGCAGGAACTGGAATTGGAACTTTTCTCATGGTCCCATGTTGCTGTTGGGGTCACTTAAGACCCTAACAGAACTGGGCACCACAGGGGTATCTAATCAGGGTGAATTTTCAGAAGTTCCATGCAAGAAAAAAAAAAAAAGGCTGGAATTCTTCCTGGCCTGTCTCCTTAAAGCTGTTTTAGTTTAGATCAATAGTAAATACACCAAGGACTCTCAACTCAGACACAAAATCTCCTGTAAAATACATCATTAAGGTTGGCAAGATGGCTGAGTGGGTAAAGGTGCTTTGGCACCAAACCTGACAACCTGAGTTTGATCCCCAGGACCCACACAGTGGAAGAGCCACTCTAGGAAGCTGCCTTCTGACCTCCACACACACATTTGTGGCACATGCACCCCTCCCCCAAATCGATCATCGATAGACAGATACAATTTTTTAATCTAACACTTTAATTTATCTTTATATAAAAGCATTTAAAAATTAACAACTATGGCTAGGGATATAGCCCAGCAGATGAGTGTAAATGGTAAAAAAAATAAAACTAATCATTGAATAAAAGATAATTCACCAGTCAATAAAAATTTTTCCCCTACCCCAATGATGCCTCAAACAATGTTCCCAAAACATCTCAGCCAAAGCATTAAGCAGGAGCCTGTGCCACAGCACAGATAAATCAAAACCATTCAAGGGAAACCATTTCATTTCTAAACACAGTAACCAGAAAGCATTTGTGACGCCAAAACAGTTTTCTGCAGGTCACTCAGGCTGCTTTCTGCAGCAAGATGACATAAGAATGAGGGCATCATGTGACCAGAAATGGAGACAGCAGGCTGCCTGACCAGTCCCCTTCTCTAGGTGGTCAGTTTGAGACAGAGTCTCATTGTGTAGCCGAGGAGGGCCTCAAACCTATGGTTCTCTTCAGTGGTCCTGCCCCAGCTGCCTCTGTGCTATGGTCAAGTGACGGTCAACAGAGAGACCTAAGCCGTGACACTCTGAACGTCTTCATTTGCTGATGGGAGAAGAGCAAAGCCTTCCAAATAGGTTTGTTGCTAAGACTTCAGGAAGATTGTGAGTGCAGTCTAGCATGGTGCTTGGCTGATGATTAAAGATATTTGTGCCTTTTCCTCCTCTGAGTCACACATTTGCCACTTGATACTTCCGTTACGAACAACGACTCCAGTACCTTCAAGTGTTCTCGTAAAAAGAATAATAATAGCATGTACCCATAGAAGGTTCTGGATGGCGAAACAGTATAGATAAGTGCTAAGAATACCCCTGGTGCAGAGAAGCCACTCAAAAATGCCACCTGGCATTAAGAGGAGTGTGGGACCTGCTCTTCGTGCCCCTCAGTCTTTCTCCCTCATCTCTGCCATCCTCCAGATGGACACTACCATCCCGACCTAGCATCACAAGGAGGCGGACCTCTATACACATCTGTGAGGGAGTTTCTCAATTGGGCTAACTCAAGTGAGAAGACCAACCCTAACTGTGAGCAGCACCATTTCATGGCTGTGTCCCTGGCCGACTAAAAAGAGAAAGCCAGCTGAGTGCCAGCATTCATGGCTCTACTAACTGAGAATGCATGCAATGTCACCTCATGCTCTCGGCATCATGACTTCCCGCCATGATGGACCGTACCCTCAAACTGTAAACGAATAGACCCTTCCTTCTAGGCATGGTGGCACACACCTGCACCACTGGAACTCAGGAGCCAGAAGCAGGTGGAACTCTGTGAGTTCGAGGCCAGCCTCGCCTATGGCGTGAGGTCCAGGCTAGTCAGGGCTACAAATGAAACCATATCTTAAGAAACAAAAAAAAAAACAAAACAAAAACCAAAAACAGAACAAAACAGAAAATTCTTGAAGTTCAGAGACTTCAAGAGCTCTACAAACACCCTGCATGGGGTCAGGATTCAGATAAAGCTTGGTGACAGAGCTGCTGTTTCTACAGAAAGTGGAGCCTCTCAGCTCACAGAGGTTTGAACATTCACCGCATTCTCCCACTACCTGCATGAAACTTAAATGCAAAATATTATTCAAAGCTCTATCAGATTTGGAACTACTTCACAGCATGTTAGATTGAGAGGCTTGTTGTCGATATAAACAAAACTTTAAAAAAGCCGGGCGGTGGTGGTGCACGACTTTAATCCCAGCAATTTGGGAGGCCTGGTCTACAAGAGCTAGTTCCAGGACAAGCTCCAAAGCTACAGGGAAACCCTGTTTCGAAAAACAAAAAACAACAACAAACTTAAAAAAAAAAAACTAACCCTGTTTGGCGGCTATGAAACTAAATATATGAATTATTTCACGTGATCTTTGCATCACTCCAGAATAGTTAGTAGCATTGCCTTGCTTCACAGAGTAGATGGAAGTAACCCAAGATCATTCATTGGTCCGGTCACACTTGAGCCTAGGCTGGCATGATCCAAAGCTCACACTACTTTCTTAAACCTATCTTTTTATATTATGTGTATGATGCTTGGCATGTGCGTCTGCGCAGTGTCCTTGCAGTGCCTGTGGAGGGCATAAGATGTTGTCAGATCCTCAGGGACTAGAGTTACCCACGGTGGGGAGCCACCATGCCGATACTGGGATTCAAACCCAAGTCCTCTGTGATAGCCACTAGTGCTCTTAGGGATCTCTACAGCCCCACAGTCCACGCTCCTAATGACGATGTACTCCTCCCTTCAAAGAAAGTAACAGGTACCACCTACTGAACACTCGCGAACCAACGCAAGCTCAGGCACTGGAGCTGGCCTTCCTCAAGCCTTCGGCAGCACAGTGCTGACCTCAGTAACAGGCTTTGCTCTAGCCAAGCCCTCAGAGAGGAGCTGAGAGGACTAAGCCTCAGTGGCTGCTGCGGACATAACTAGGAGGAAACCAAGCGCTTGTATAATTACATAATAATTTTAAGGAAATCCTTTATGGGGGAGGTGTGCGGGGACAGGGTCTTGCTTTATAGTCCAAACTAGTTTCAAATTCCCAATCCTCTCAACTCTGCCTCCTAAATACAGGGATTATAAATGACTGTCGCTGTGCCCAATACATAGAGCCGGTTTTTGACCACATGCTTTACAATTAACATGAATACCGAAGCTGACTTAGAGATATAAGTATGTGTCCATGCATGTGTGTATATGCATGTTTGTATATATATTAAGAGTTGTATTATCTTGGCCGGGCATGGTGGCGCACGCCTTTAATCCCAGCACTTGGGAGGCAGAGACAGGCAGATCTCTGTGAGTTCGAGGCAAAACAAAAAAGAACGAACAAAACAGAGTTATAGTATCTTAAAAGAGAAAAAGAACTTACAGACAACAGTACCCAGAAACCAGAGAGGAAAATATAAACAAAGCGCCTACATAGAAAGTCTTTTGGGGCTGATGAGATGGCTCAGCGGTAAAGGCATGCTGACCAGAGTTCATTCCCCCAACCCTCTGGGTGGACGAAGGGAACTGACTTCCTGCAGCTGTCTCCACAGAACAGATGGCAGTGCACACTTACACCCACACACAAATGTAAAAAATATATATTTTTAGGTATATTTTAGGCAGGTGCAATGATGCTGGCCTATAATCTCAGATACAGGGAAGCAAGAGGTTCATAAATCCCAGCTGTACGAGCAAACTGAGGCCAGTCTCAAAAAAACAACTAAAAAAAATAAATAAGCAAAGCTGGGTAGCATGGCACATGCCTATAGTCCTCCTCTAACCCTGCACACAGGAGGCTCAGGCAGGAGTACCAGCCAGCCTGGGCTACACACCAAGACTGTGTCTCAAAAACAACAACAACAACAAAAAGAAACTGAAGAGGTAAAGTTACAACATGGGACAAGAACAATTACTAATAACTTCCTGTATTTATACACTATTTTCTTTCTTTCTCTCTTTCTTTCTTGTTTGTTTGTTTTTCAAGACAGGGTTTCTCTGTGTGTCTCTGGCTGTCCTGGAACTCACTCTGTAGACCAGGCTGAACACACAGAGATCTGCCTGCCTCTGCCTCCCTGAGTGTTGGGATTAAAGGCGTGCGCCACCACTGCCTGGCTTATACATATTTATTTAAACACTTAAAATACAATGACAAATATTTCCCTAGAAAAATGGGCTACAAACACAGTAGGCAACTCATAAAGGGAAAACCAGAAATCGCCAGTCCTC
The DNA here is from genome assembly GCA_001685075.1 of Bramus lutescens. Lineage (NCBI taxonomy): Eukaryota > Metazoa > Chordata > Mammalia > Rodentia > Cricetidae > Bramus > Bramus lutescens. Next base: position 124,862 of record LOEQ01000247.1, on the reverse strand, counting down.
ACATGGGGCTTTTAGTCTTCCCAGCCATGCACGAAATGCAAATTCGAGGAACAATATCACCATCTGCCAGACTGCCAAATGGCAAAAATAATAACTTATTATTCACTTTGTGGGAAAATCCCACATTATCACACAGATCCAGAAAAAAAAAAAAGCTGGCACTAAAAGTCATCTATAGCAGCTTACAGAAGCATCTATAAAAGGAAAGAGAAAGGCTTTATTTTTAAAAACTGACTTGGTGACTTGTGGCATGGATGACTAAACAAGAGATGAAGCCATGAAAGGAGACTGGGGGGAGACAGGAGGAGGACAAGTGCAAACTGGGCCTGAAATGTCAACGAGTCATCCAGAGAGTGACATACCGCAGGCACCTGGAAACACCAGCCGAGGGAGGGAAGGGTTCTCCCGGGAGACAAGGTGCAGAGACAGATACAGGGGGAAAGAGCGCCTGGAACAGGAACTTCCACAGGTGAAGTCACTGGGGTAAGATGAGCAATCAAGAGGGAATCACGTGGTGGCCATCAAGAAAGGACACACTCAGGCAGTCACTACCTTCAAATGCTGCACAAAGGGACAGCAAGAAGAAAGGATACAGCAAGGCAAAGAGGGTGTGGCAAAAATAAAAATGAAAAACTCAGTGGCCTTGGTAAAGGACTCTCAAGCAGGAGTCAGCTTACAGTAACCAGAAAAGGCTGACAGCCAAGTAGAAAAGTACTACGAGTCATCAGCAAGACAAATATTTCTCAAGTTTAAGCAGACAGGATTTTTCTAATCAGAGACAGGACCCAAGTTTTCACTTAAAAAAAAAAAAAACACAGGAAGTTGAACGCTCAGACCCTAAAATAGGAACATAAAGGCCCAGGCCCAGGGTAGGGACTCCCTCCTAATCCAAAATGGCGGAGCTTTGCCTTGAGCAACGGTAGAACTGATAGCTCCACCCTTCACCCACTACCAAGACTTCAGGACACTGAGATAAACGGGAAACAAGTCCTAAACCGAGGGAGGAAGTAGCTCAATCCTAGCACTAGCCAGGCAGAGGCCGGCGGGTCTCTGTGAGCTCAAGGGCAGCCTGGTGTACACAGCAAGTTCCAGGCCAGACAGGCTACACAAAGAGATCCTGGGGGAGGAGAGGGGAAAAGGGGGAGAGAAGGAAAGAGAAAGGAGGGGAGGGAGAGAGGTGAGGGGGAAGGGGAACGACAGAGTAAGTTAGTTCAACTGGCCATCCTGAAGCCCTGTGAGGTAGAATGTAGGCTTGCCTTTTGGATGAAGGCTGCTGGCCAGCCACCTTCACGGACACTAACTGTGTCTAACTCTCTGCTTCAAAAGTCATTGTGTATCAGTGGATAAAAGACATGAACTAACAAAACGAAGAGGGCAGAGTGCAAGGAAAGTTGGTAAAAGGAATGAAGATTAGTCCAGGATGGTGGAAAATCCAGGGAAAGAGAGTGCTCCTTGGGAGGAAGATGCAGGCTTGCCTATAAAAAGCACAAAGGATGGGGAGACTGAGAATTCAATAAAGAAAGCAAGACTGGGGGCTGGAGAGATGGCTCAGAGGTTAAGAGCATTGCCTGCTCTTCCA
>LOEQ01000247.1:108650-122909 GCA_001685075.1 Bramus lutescens | reverse complement strand
AGAGAGAGAGAGAGAGAGAGAGAGAGAGAAAGTCCCAGAAATAAATCTACTAGAGACCAAATCCAGGGATTATATAATATCTGTCTACCTACTGATAACATTTTTCGATTCTCGGCCCTACCTATTCTGCCACCAGCAAAACAAAGTCGTGCCTATCCCCTAGCACTACTGTGGTTTAAGGCTAAAACAAGCCCGGACCAAGAGCATATGCAGAAAAGAATCAGGGTGGGAATCTGAATTAGGGGTCTGTAAAGAGGAAACCAGTTGAACAAGTTCTGCAGAGCACGTGACTTCAGCGGTTTCCCAGCTCTGTGCAATACAGAAGGGGAACCGACCAATGCCGGAACTGACTGCTCCAACCGCTGAGATTCAGTTCCTCCAGGAGCAGAAACTGCTACCACACCCATCCTGCCCAGAGGAACCCCATGCCAGGATTGTTCTACTTTTAAAAAAAAACCTCCCAAATATGGTCACCTTGCCCTGCCCTGGGGATTCCATTACGCCATCCCACCTCCACCTAGGCGAGTACAGCATGCGGCAGGTGCAGCCCCAGGAAAGGCAACAGCAAGCATAAGAAAGCATTGTGTGTCGCAGGAAGAGGACAGGCAGGCGTCCCGCTGCTCAGGGAAAGTGCAGCGATTTGGGTATTGAGACTTTGGGGCTGAGGGGGACGAGGACAAGGGAGGGTGAGACGGGAGAAACACAGCAGGGCGAAGGAGAGGAAGAAAATGGACAAGGCCTTTGGGGATTTGAAATTGCAACAAAGGGGTAAGATTTGATTTAAAGCTGGGTGTGGTGAAAGAAACACCTGTGCTCCCAGCACCGAGAGAAAGAGAGAGAGAGAGATCGGCAACGGGCCAGTCTCAAAAAAAAGAAGAAAGAAAAACGTCCACGTGTACACACACACACACAAACACACAAAAAGCTTGTTTCCAGGTTAACCAGCAAAAAGAGAAGTTTTGATAGCATCTGTTTTAAAAGGAATTTCTGAGTTCAAGTTAAAGCAATTTGGGGAAAAAAAACAGGAATAAGTTAGAAACAAACCTAATACAGAGCTATCCCTAAGCAAATCATTTTATTAATTTTATTAAGAGCTGAATTGGAAGCCCAGCGGTGGTGGTGCTGCTGTCTCTAATCTCAACACTCAGGAGGCAGAGGAAGACAGATCTCTGCAAGATTGAGGTCAGCCTGGTCTACACAGCAAGTTCCAGGACAGCCAGGCGACACAAATAAGCCCTGTCTTGGGGGAAAAAAAATTAGAAACTGAATTAAGCCTAGAAAATAGCTACATTTCAGCAGGTTAGCCTAGATGTTGTCATTTTAAAAACCTGCAAAGAGAAGTAACGCCACGCAATGAGGCTCACATAGTAGGTTTATTGGAAGAGGAGAGAAGTGGGCAGAGACCAATCCCTGGGGACAAGAGTGGTGGAAGAGAAAAGAGAGAGAAGAGAAAGGGAGGGGGGAAGAGACAGGAGGTGGGCAGGCCCCCCTTTTAAAGGGGGATGTAGAAAATGTGCACAGGGGTGCTCTTAGTTGGCTGCAGCTGAGGGCTTATCCTGTCAGGACCCCAAGGGCACATGCTTGAATACTAACACTAGTGATGGCAGTGACCCTTATAGTGCAAGCCAGGGACTCAGAGATAAGATGCTTGCCTTAGCATGTGTGAAACATTGGGTCCGAGCCTGAGAACTCTTCACAAAGAAGAGGAGACTGGAGAAAAAGAAAGCAATCTTCTCTAGAGCCCTGGGAATAGGTTAGGTCACTATAGTAACATACATCAACAATTTTCAAATCTATGACATAGCTAACTATGGATCTTAGAAGGACACAGCCCCTCCCTCAAAAGTTCATAGCATCTTTGGGGAGATAGAGGGGTGTGAAAAGCTGGAACGAAGCTCAACCCTCCCTTAGTGTGTCCACAGAATTCCAGAGCTCATGCTCTCAGAAAGGAAACACACTTTTCAAACAGTTCAAAACCCAGAGCCTAGAAATTTTTTCTAAAATAAATAAGCCAGGCGGTGGTGGTGCACTCCTTTAATCCCAGCACTCGGGAGGCAGAGGCAGACGGATCTCTGTGAGTTTGAGAACAGCCTGGTTTACAAGCGCTAGTTCCAGGACAGACAGGGTTGTTGCACCAGAGAAACCCTGCCTTGTAAAATCAAAAAAAAAAAAAAACCAAAAAACCAGAATTGGGGTCACTGCTGATCTTAGCAAGAATGCCAGTGAGAGAGAGGGAGGAAGGCCCACCAGCTGCACCCTCGGGATAGGGCATGGCGAGCACACAGAGGACAGCTTCCCTGATGAACAGGAGACACTCAGCACAGGACAGTGTCAGGACTAATGGGCATAGCGAACGGCTTCCGATGTCTGTGTGCTAAGACAGCAGAGTATGCTATATAGTTAGGAAAATCACCCTGGACAACAGTCCTAAAGACAAGGAAGAGCAACAGGAAGGAGGCCAAGACCGCGCAGTAAATGAAATGGAATTCTGAGGAATTTTTTGGAGCAGACAAATGTCATCAAGCCATGATGTAGGAAACTAGAGATGGAGGCGCCTGCCAAGACTTCCGGATCAGCCTCACCCATCCCAGTCAATTCCAATGAAGGCTCAAAAAGTCACCTGTCCCATGATCAGAAATCACAACACCAAAACTTCCAAACTTTCCTATCCCAAGAGTCTCTTCTCATCTTTCGCCCACTGAAACCAGTAACTACCCACAGAAGGACCCTCGCATGTCTCTCTGGTCAAAGTGCTCTAACTACTGGAAGATCTCAGTCGCTCTTTCTTAGGGAACACAGTATCCCTGGCCTCAATTCTAAACAAACAATATGAAACAAGAAACAAACAAAGCCCAGAAAATGACAGCAACTTCATAATGCCAGACCCCTAGCACACCACAACGTGTCCGAGCTGTACTCGGAGCTGAGCCACGATTCCGAGCACCTGCTTAACAACAAACACTGAGGTCCACAGGTGCTCCTGAGCACCGACAGTAACTCAGGGAGCCAAGAGTATGGACGCCATGTTTTCCTCCTCTCCTCCACAATTTTCGCCTTTCTTGCAAAGCCCAACCAACAAATGACCTCCTCCTCATCTAAACTTTTACACAGTGACTGTTTGCGCCATTCCCTCAGCCACCAGCTGCTGCCTTGTGACACTCAGAACATTCATTCTTTCATGTTGGGTAACTTTTCGATGCTTATGTCTTTGTCTGTCCAACTAATATGGATAGGGGCCTCTTAAAAAAGAAAAAACAAAAAAAAAAACAGATTCACTGTTTTTAATTATGTGTGGGTAGGTCTGTAGACACCAAAGTGCAGGTACAGAGGAGATCAAGAGGCCATCGATTCCCCCTGGAGCTGGAGTTTCACACACACGGTGCTGGGAATGGACCTGAAAGAGCAGCAAGCACTCTTAACTGCTGAGTCATCTCTGCAGCCCATACCCAGAAGCCTCTTAGTGGCAGGACTGGTTTAGCGGTTCAGACCCTCCCTGGTACAACAATGCTTTTCACTTGTCTTAAAGTAATAAAAACACTCTTTTTTTTTCTCATCCCTTCTCCTCCACATCAGAGAAAAAGGGCAGTGGAATATTATCAAGTCATTCAAAACAGGGTTTAAACCTGCAGTGGTGTGATGCATGCCTTTAATCCCAGCACTCAGGAGGCAGAAGCAGGTGGATTTCTGTGAGTTCAAGGGCAGCCTGGTTTTCAGAGTGAGTTCCTGGACAGGCTCCAAAGCTACAAAGAAACCCTGTCTTGAAAAACCAAAATCAAAATCAAACAGACAAACAAACAAAAAAGCAAAAAAGCAGTGTTTAATAAAACAGGAAATGAAAGTAAAACTTATCTTTAAATAATTTCAGAAATGGGCTGAAGAGACGGTTCAGTTGTTAACACTGGCTGTTCTTCCAGAGGCCCTGAGTTCATGTCCCAGCACTCACGTGGCAGCTCACAACTGTCTCTAATGGGATCTGATGCCCTCTTCTGGTGTGCAGAGAGACAAAGCACACATACATAAGGTAGACAAATAAATACATCTTTAGGCAGCTTCAGAATAGGTTAAGCAGAATAAGAAGCCTGAAAATGTTCTACAATGTAGCTTTCAAAGTGGCTCTGACAACTTCATGTGTGTGCAGTTGGAAAGGGTGCATGCACATGACTATGCTTGCACATGCATATAAGACCAGAGGTCAACCTCACGTGTCATTCTTCAGGTCTGTTTATTGTTACTGTATGTGCATGTATTCCGGGCCACAAGGCACACAATGAGGTCAGGGAAGTCTTGCCCCTTCCACCTTTACAATAGCTCCAGGGGTCAAATTCAGGTCACCAGACTCAATGATCAACAAATATGTCAGATTTCCCACTAGGCTCCTCTCCTATTCTGTGCTTAGAGCATTTCTAACCACAACGTAGAAAATTATTATTACATTGTTGATAAGTCAGTGCATTTTTAAAACACAATTTGTTGTATTAACCATTTCCCTAGAAATTCAAATTTAATTGACACATCACTTCTGTCTACTTGGATCCCACATCTGACACGGAAGATGCCCTCAAGAGCTTCCTTTGAGTGAAAAGTCCAATAGCTGAAGCTGAGCGTGCAGGCAAATACTCAGAATCCCAGATCTGGGAGATGGAAGCAGAAGGATCGAGAATTCAATGTCATCCTTGGCTACCCAGTGAGTTTGAGGCCATCCTGAGCTATAGGAGACCCTATCTCAAAAACCAAACAAACAAACAAAAAGAAACAAGCCAGGTGGTGGTGGCACAGGCCTTTAATCCCAGAGGATCTCTGTGAGTTTGATGCCAACCTGGTCTACACAGTAAGTTTCAGGGTTACACAGAGAAACTCTAGTTCAGGAAAAAAAAAGAAAAAGAAAGAAACAAGCAGGGGCTGAGAATACAACTCAGTTGGCAGACTGCTGACCTGACACATGCATGAACTCAAGGACTTAAGAGGTAGTGACAGAAAGAGCTGAGGGCCAAAGCCACCCTCAGCTACATAACATAAATTGGTGTGAGCTGTACAAGACCCCATCTCAAACAAAACAAAACAAAACAAAACAACAACAACAACAAAACCCAAACAAACAAACAAAAAACCCTACAGCTCTTTTTCTGAGATAAACTTCAAGTTCACTGTTTTTAACGATTTTAAAGCAAGCACTTTCGTGACGTTGCTGCTATACTCTATGCTGTCTAACCATTGCTAGGACATAGTCCCAGGCCACTTCCATCACCTAAGAAGTCCTTATACCCTTCAAGCAGCCACTCCCCTCTGCACCCCTTGTAAAGTTCGTCTTACTCAGGCAGTATAAATCACCTTAATTACCTTGCAATCTAATTCCTATTTATCCAGCCTTCCTGCTGGACACTCTTCCGAATGCCCTGCTGCAATCTAGACACTACCTGATTTCTGGCTCACCAATGTGACCCTGCTCAAGAGAGGCTTCTGCAGCACAGCTCTGAAGGAGTTCTCGCTGAGGACTGGGTGTCGGTCCTAACCTCACGTCTGCTCTTAGGAAGTCCTCAGATGCAGCCTATCTGACACTACACCCTGGGGTCTTGTCACCCTGTGTTTTGTCAGAAATTAGTTCCCAAGTTCAGAATTCGTGATAAGTTTTCTTTTCCTTTGAATCCCAACTTTTAAAAAGCACAGTTCTGTCCTTGGCACTGACTTAGAGGGCTGGGTGTGACAGTGCACTCCCTGATGGGACTTGTAGTCCCAGCACTTAAGAGGCAGAGGTAGGAGGAGAATCAGGAGCAGCCTTGGCTACATGAGATCATCTCAAAAAGCAAACAAACAAAAAAACAATGTCCTAAAGATCGTGGACAACAGTTTAGCAATTATACTCAGCTAATTAGTGAAAGTCGTTAATTTAAACTCTGTCAGCCTCCGGGAATGAGGACTCGATGACAAGGGGAAGAATTTATTAACACATAAAGCAGGAAAAGAGATTACCATAAACATCACAGGTTCTTAGTGAGATCGAATCCCTAAGACAAAGGACTGTGCTTCCCAGACCAGAGGAACTCAGAGCACTGGTTCCAAGACAGTCGATCCCTGTGGGGCAACAGCAAACTGAGCGGGTTTGAGGAAGGCTGTATACATCATCATCCTCTTCCTTAGCCATACACACACACACACACACAAAGGTACAGCACATCCATCCGACTGTTTATTAAGACAGCTATTAGTGATGCATAAAATTTAAGGTATTGTCCAAAAACTATCTGGACAAAAGTAGAGTAAACTATACTGCTGGATGTGGTGACACATGCCTTTAATCACAGTACTTAGGCACAAGCAGATCTCTTTGAGTTCAAGGCCATCCAGGCCTATGTAATGAGTTGTTGGCAAGCCAAGGCTACAGAGTGAGACCCTGTTTCAAATAAAAGATATCCACCCAAGTCCTCATGCCAAAATTCTAAATGAATCAGAATTAAGTGAAATGCTAAAACTCTACAAATATATATACCGCTCAATTTCCATTTACATATATGTATATATTGCATATATTCACATCAAATATATAAATATATTTTTATTATATTAGATGATACTACATAAACATGTCTGCATATATATCTTAAAATTACCATTAGCCACACTGGCCTGGAGGTAAAGCAAAGTAGAATACTTGCCTAACATGGTCAAGGCTCTGGGTTCTATGTTCTTTAAGACTTAGTTTCTAGCAATTCCTAGTAATGTGTGTGTGTAAGTGCGCTATGTTCTTAAAGAGATATGTGTGCTCCCTCTTTGACTGAAAGAATGGACTCCAAGAAAGTGGAAATTTTTCTAGGACTCTCTTGCCGGGAGAGGAAACAGTGCAGCTGCGGGGCATTCAGAGAGGACTCAGTTTCCAGGACAACACCTGGTCAGACGACCTCGGGAGCTGAGACTGTGGTGCACTCAGACCTCTCAGCGTTGGGTTGTTTAGCTGGGTGTGTCTTGCTTCCCACTCAAACCCTACCCCTCAGGTCAGGCCCCTGAAAGTGGACTTTGGAGACCATGCAGGCTCTGTTTGCCCCTCTTCCCAACGTGGCTACATTGACAAAATCCCTTTTTTCTGCTTTTTGCTATTATTTTGGCTCCATTCATTGGCTTAGTGAGGACAGATGGCTGGACCTGGCTTGTTGAGGGTACAGAGCATATGGCCCCTGAGACCAGCACAAAGTGCGCACACATTGAGTATGTGCCTTAAAGGGCCAAGGAGTCAAATCCCCATGGATCTGACTGGAATTACGGCAACTGTGAGTCACCAACACAGGTGCTGAAAACCAAACTCGGATCCTCTGGAAGAGCAATGTGTGCTCTTAACTGCCCAGACGTCCCTCCAACCCCAGAACGATTTTATATCATGTCATAGACTTTAGGACTATATAAAAATGGCCTGAAGAGGAGGACCCCAGAAGCTAAAAAATAAGATTAGTAAATTCAACCTTGTTTTCAGATGCTGTTATTTTAAACACTGTTCAGTCTCAAACCTTCTTTGAGATCCACTTTGATACATTAAATAGGCACCTCAGTCATTTGTCCCAGGTTTGCAACTTAACACCTTACACAAAATAAAAGTTTAAATGCCAAATGGAATAAATACTTACAACACCATGCCATAAAAAGGACCAAGTTCCTCAATATATAAAGAGCTCTTATAAACCAATGGGAAAAGATTAATAGAGTACCACAGTAGCACATGTCTCCAGTCCAAGTTTTCAGGAAGCTGAGGTAGAATATAGCCAATGCTATACACACAGTGTTACTAACTACGACACTGTTTATAATAACAAGAACTAAGAGGGGCAGGAAATGCTCATCGACAGTCAAGCCCAAAACTGAAATTCAGCAAAGTAACTGAAGAACAAGAATGAGGCACTTTGTTGCATTTGTGTGGAAGAATTGAAAAATGCAGAGTGCACAGGCACTTCTAAAGGAAGGTAACTCCTGTCCATCGCCAGAGAGGCTGGGAAGAGGACAACCTAACAGCCTTCTCTCTGGAAAAGACGATCCTGGTGCAGAAGGAACAGGACCAAGGAAAACAGGCAGGTTTTCTTCTCCTGTGTATCCTCCTGTACCCTCTGAATCACATACCATATCCATGTATTCTCTGGTTTTGAATTAAAAAAAATAATTCCACCCGGGTCACAACTGTACTTTAAAAAATTTCCTCTTATAATAATATCAGTGTTTCCTTCGTTCTGTCTTCAAAACTCTCACAAATCTTAGAACTCAGTGCTCCTGAGTACCCTGGAGCATCTGCCTGGCACCAGCAAAGCCCTGGGCTGGCAGCTGCCTCTCCAGTCTTCCTTCTCCTTTTCGTCATGATTTCCAGTGAGTCAACAGGAAGGCATTCTCAGTAAAGAAGAAATAGAGGCCTTTACACAAGTCCTTCCTCCACCCACAACCCCCACAANCCCCCCCCACCCTCGCCAGGCAACTCTCTCGCCAAAACTAAGTAAGGCAATTTCCAATCCAACTTGCCACTCCTGTCTACATGAGGTCACCATTTAGCAAATGACGGTCTGGTGGGGCAGCTAAGTCCAAAGGCAGAGACCAGGTTAGACAGTAGAAAAATGTTGAGGAATAGCCCAACAAACCAGTTAAAGACAAAAATAAATGACGGAATTGGGTGTGGTGGATTGTGCCTGTAAATCCAACCTGCTCATGAGACCAGAGCAGGCGGACTGAAATCTGAAGCTAGCCTAGACAACTTTAGGAGACCCTGCTTCAAACTGTTTGTTTTAATCACTAGGGTGTGGGGTGTGGTTTAGCAGTAGGCAACTTGTCCAGCATGTGTGAGACTCTCAGTTCAATCCGCAATATATAAAACAAACAAGAAGAGAAACTGGTCATTAGGAGGTGGGCTAGACCGCAGTAAGCAGCTGATGCACCAATCGTCGGCCATTTGACAGCAGGACACCAGTTGTCTCGATACTGGGCCTTACTGTGCCCCTTCCATGTCCGCAGAGGTCAAGGAGGTTGGTGTGACACAGACCCAGGCTTGACTTATGCAGACAGTTAAGTGACCTTGTGACTGGTATTATTAATTCATTTTCTCCTCTTAGGAATAAAAACAATGCCTATATCACAGCAACGTTCGACTGAAGCTTCTTCAGCATTCAATGTAATTAATGACAGTTACTACTGTTGTAATTATTTGTACAAATACCAGCAACATCAAAGTAGTGAGGACACAGTGGTTAAGAACAAGGGCTTTGGAGTCCTTGCCAAATTTGAAATCTACTACATGAGTGATTAGCTTCTCTGGGCTTTGCTTTATCTGCTAAACATAAATAATAAGCACCTCATGGGGTCACCAGAATGGCTCACTAGATCAGGATGTGATGGTGTGATGTACTCAGCACTCTTTGGACAGAGAGAAAGACAGGGAGAGAGAGACAGAGAGAGAGAGAGGAGAGAGACAGAGAGAGTACTCAAGAAATGGTATGGATAACCACAAGGGAGAGGGAACGAAGCAAGAGGAAGTCACTGACTTTGGGACATATGGGAAATATTTCAATCATTGCAAATGGCAGGTTTGGGGGCCCTGGGGTTTCATGGGGATTCTGTTGTTTCCTTTTAGCTCTCCTAAAGGCAAAGGGTTGACTTCCTATAATATAATGCCTGATTGAAACAACCAAGTCTTCCCAAATAATTACAAGTTTTCTGAAAATTCAAACTTAAGCAAATTTTTACTTTTCAAACTAAATCATTAACCAAATCTTTTGTTTATGTTTAAGTTTTTTATTAAAAACACTGCTAGGCCACTATAAGGAGCCTTCCAAAATTAAAATGAAGAAGCAGAGCTGCAATTTATTTGCTCAGGTAGGCCCTGGCCCTTGACATTTAACTAGTACTTCACACTAAGCCTGCTCAAAGATATGGTCTCTAAGCAACGGAGTCCCAAATTACACAAACAGCAGCCGTAATATGAATCACTTCCGGAAGGTCTCATTTTGCCTACCAGCACTTTCTTTACACAAATACTTGTCACAGGGTTTATTTAGGCAGCCCCAATTAGAAGCAAGCAGAGGTCCATCAAATACCACATAGTTTAAAAATACTCGAGACCAGTCCTGCTACCTACCAACAGGTATCTCTAAATTGCTACACAGTGAAGCAGAAGAAAGGGTACAGAATCAGAGATAGGCCACCAAGCAAAGCCAAGAAATGAAATTCCTAGAATAAGCTAACTCGGGACTTCAAATACATTTTTACTATTTTGCAACTGGGATTTAAAATACATGAGTGCAATTACTGCTTTGATGTCTAAATCCAGGAGAAATAGATGCCAAATTAGGTCAAATGAACAGGCTGCTTAGCACTCTAGGACTGTCTCAATCCTGCCTGGTGAACAGTCTGAACACTCAGCAGCCCGGTTAGCACTGGTCTGTGGTCACGTCCACCTCTACACCACGGTCTGTGAGGAGAACTGGGAAGTGTCAAGCCCACATCTCCCATGAGACTCCTTTTCTCCACCTCCAAGGGGGCTTCTGTATACCCCACTCTTCTTCATGAACTAATGAAAGCCCACTTTGCTATTAATAAGAGTCGAAGGACTTAAGAGATCAACTTGAAAACTCTAAGAAGTCAGGCAATGGAACCAGTGAGAACGAAAATCAAGACAGTGGCGCATCGAGCCAGACGTGTGGCACGCACCGAGGATGAGGGCAGCAGATGGTTTACGATACATCTCTGTTGCTATGACTTTACATAAACAAATGAGATGAAGAGACACCATGAGGAGATTCTGCAGCGCTCACCCTCAAGACAGACGTCATGAATCAGGGCAATTATTAAAGGTAAAATGGATAATGTTCTAGAGCTAAAATAAATAAAAAGATATTACAGGATGGGACAAGCCCGGGGGGAGGGGGGCAGAGGACAAGGGAAGAACAAAGTCAAACAAAATCTAATGACACCTGGGCATGGAAAAGAAACTGCCCCAGTGACCCACGAGACTTTGTGTGCTAACTTCAAAATGAATTTTAAGAAAGAAGAAAGGGTTGGGAAAAGACTTTTAAAAAATGTCTTATAAATCAAGAAGAGTCTTCGACTGAGGGCTGTGTCCCTCACAGCACACCTGAGGCCATGGGTTCAATCCCCACCACTGAAAAGAGTCCATGTTACAGACAAAACTGCGAAGACAGCGCCAATCTAAAAGGAACAAGAATTCTATAAAAGTTAAAAAACCAAACAAATCACAGTACTTGTCAAGGGGCCAACCCGGGGCTACTTCAGTTTCTCAGCATGAAGGAGCAAAGCGCACGCAGTGCTGGGTATTCGGAGAACAGTACACAACTCACAGCACAGGCAAATCCAGAGCCAGACTAAATAATTTGATATTTATCAAATTAGACATAAATTGCTACCAGACAATAAGAAGACTGCTTTGAGCTGCACATTTATGGTTTGGCATTTTTTGTTGTTGTTTTGATTTGGTTTGGTTTTCACTTGTGGGAGATACTCTATGCAGTCCTGGCTGTCCTAGAACTTGCTCTGTAGACCAGGCTGGACTTGCTGCCTCTGCCTCTCGAGAGCTGGGATTAAAGGCATGTGTCCCCATTCCTGGATAACTTGCATATATTTGTAATTCCAGAACTTGGGAAGTAGAAACAGGAAGAACAAAGGTTCAAAACTAACCTGAGCTACAAGGATTCCTGTCTCACACACACACACATAAACACAAAAAGACAGGCAGTAACAGAAAATCTGGATATGAAAATAAAAACTAGAGACAAAAATGTAAGAAAATGTTTAACTTGATCAATAATCAAAGCAACATAACTTTAAACTGGATAAATCTAAATAAAAATATTATGTAGATGTTGAAAACAGAAAAATTTGAATTTGCAGTACTGGAGAGATGGCTCAATGGTTAAGAGCATATACTTACTGCTCTTGCAGAGAACCGGAGTTCAGTTCCCAACACCCATGACAGAGGCTCACAGGTACCTGTAACTCAGGCTCCAGGACATCCAACTCATCTGTCCTCCCCAAGCGCCTGCATGCATGCTCACACACCTACCCACACAGAGACAAACACTCATACATATAAAAGTCAAGTGGATCTTTTCAATTTTTTTCAATGTGATACAACTATCTAAAACTATGTACGTACACAGGTGATCCTTAATCCCTCTCTTTTCTTTATTATCTCATTGAAAGAGGACTTTGGCTACAATAGTACAGTAATCAATAAAAAAGCCACCTCTTTAATCCCTCTCCCCTCTCCTCCCCATTACTGTGTTTCCTTTCCAAAAACATACAAGTCTCCAGTGGAAACTGTAGGACCACCAACCTTACGGGGTATCTAACTTCTGACACGGGGATAGAAGGTTGTTGTGTACACATGTGTTGGATCACATACATGCAAAGCTATGCATCCTATGTCACATATTGGTCACAGCTTACTGGGGACTCTGAAAGCGTATTAACACTGCTTCAAGTTCTTACCAAATCTTTAAATCTCTAGGCCAGAGACAAGAACACAGAATGTATTCACTGGGGCTGAAGAGATGACTCTCTTTACATTTTGTATTTTGCTTTTTTTTCCCCACTGCCAGTTCAGTTCCCAGCACCCACATAGTAACTCACAACTCTCTGTAACTCTAGGGGATCAGACAACCTCATGTAGGCACAACACCAAAGAACATAAAAATTCAATAAAACAGAATGCATTTACTGAGTGTTTCCTGTATTTCCCTGGGCCACCACTTAACCCTCCAACAACTCTGTAAAATTCAGAGTAAGGCAGGCCACCACCTGAAGCCAAGCAGCTTGCAAAGCCAGAATCAGAATGCATACCTTCTCAAACCCAAAGTCCCTTCTTTTCCATGGCCCAATCACCTCAACAGTCAAGATTTTCAAAGTTTTTTTTTAAGACCTTTTTCAGTTATAAGAATCATGGGGGCAGCTCTGTGACTTTTCTTAGTAAATATGGCAACTACTAATGACTTGACTGCTTTATATCAGACTTATTTGAAGATTGTTCCATTTGTTCTGCTTTCTGTTTTTGAGGCAGGTCTCAAACCCAAGCTAGTCTCAAATTCTCAATCCTCCTGCCTCAGTCTCTAAACCCTGAGATTATCAGAGTGCAACCCACCTGCCTTTTGTTTTGCCACTGAGGCTGGCCTCACACACAGGAGCTTCCTGTCTCGTCCTCCCTGAGCATTCAGACCCCATCTTGCCCCAGCTCCGTGCTTCTTTGTGTCTTGACACTGAGTCTCATGTGCTCATGCTGCCGACTACGGTGCTGACAGTGACTCTGCACTCCTGATCCTCCATGCCTCCACCTCCCCAAGGCTGGAGTTACCATTCCAGCCACCCATATGCCTTCACGATTTTCATTTTGTTTTTTTCTCTCTCAAACTTTTTTTTTTCTTCAAGACAGGGTCTCTCTGTGTAGTCCTGGTTGTCATGGAACTTGCTCTGTAGACCAGGTTGGCCTTGAACTCACAGAGCTCTGACTGCCTCTGTCTCCTGAGTGCTGGGATTAAAGGCGTGTACCACTACTGTCCTCTTTTTCCAATTTTCATGTGTGTTTATATATGCATGTTTATTTTTGTTTGTGTATGTACATACACATGGGTCCATGTGCACATGTGAACATGGAAACCTAAGGTTTTATCACATGAATCCTTCTCCACCATTCTTCCACCTTATTCAGTGAGGGAGGAGGAGCTCTCAATCAAATCCAGAGTTTGCCAAGGTGGCAGTCTTACTTGACAGTTTTCTGGGGCTGGAATTACAGATAGGCCCCACCCACCTGCATTTCCATGGGTTTCTGAGGATCTGAACTCTAACCCCAATAGCCATTCAGCCATTCCCCAGCCCCAGATTCACTTTTTTTATTTTCTTTTGGGGGATGTGGTAACAGTCTCCTTATGTTGCCCTGGCTGCCCTGGATTTCACTATGTGGACCAGGCTGGCCTCAAATTCACAAAATTTGCCTAGCTCTACCTCCTCCTGCAACCCCAGTGCTAGACTGAAAACCTATGAGACACCATGCCCTGCCTCTGCTTCACATCAGCAAAGTTTCCAAGGGAGTCTGGTAAAAAGTGACTGGCAGTCATACCAGGACAGAAAACTCACATTTGTAGCACTGTTACCGTGTGCACAACACTGTTATTGTGTGCACGGCACCGTTACCGTGTGTGTGGCACTGTTACTGTGTGAGCTGCACTGTTACTGTGTGGGCTGCACTGTTACTGTGTGGGCTGCACTGTTACTGTGTGAGTTGCACTGTTACTG
>LOEQ01000247.1:88041-100408 GCA_001685075.1 Bramus lutescens | reverse complement strand
CATGGTGGCTCACAACCATCTGTAATGAGGTCTGGTGCCCTCTTCAGGCATGCAGACATACACACAGACAGAATATTGTATACATAATAAATATTTAAAAAACAAAAACAAAAAAAAAACAACAAATACACACTTTCAGCTGCGCCTCCCACAGACACCAAACATTGATCCCGTTCCTGCCCCGATCTCTGTAAGTAGTCAGTCACCAGTCACACACACCCCATGTTCTTGTGTCGCCTCTATTTCAGAAGCGTCTAGTTTTTGTTTCTGTCTCTGCCTGTGATTACACTGTTTAGGTTATCAGCGTCTCTCTCTTCTCACTTCTGCTAACCAGATTGTCACAGTTACCAGCTTGTTCTTCTTTCCAAAATAAAACAGACAAAGTTCTTTTTGCTAATTCTGTACCTTCAAGCATTTAAACTAATATACAAAACTGTATTTTATTTTCTTTTTAATTCCTCCAATTACTTAATGGCAAGCAGAGAACCACCTGTTGAGTTCACTTCAACTTTGGAGCATCATGTAACTTCTACTCTTGGAGAATACTGGAGTGAAGACGGCCAGGCAGTTAGCAGGGTCACAGTCACGTGCACACACCTGCCTGCATCTTGTTTTCTTGCAGCTTCCTCACAAGCTCTCAGAAATCTCACACAACTACATTTTTGGCCTGGGTTCCAACAATAGAGAGAAAGGAGGAAGAAGGGAAGAAGAAAGAAGAGAAAACAAAGTCAGGAGTAGTGATGCACACCTGTATACCCATGAACTCATGACGCACATCTGCATACCCCTGAACTCATGACGCACACCTGCATACCCCTGAACTCATGACACACACCTGCATACCCCTGAACTCATGATGCACACCTGCATACCCCTGAACTCATGATGCACATCTGCATACCCCTGAACTCATATGCATATCCTGAACTCAGGAGGCACACCTGCATACCCCTGAACTCATGGTGCACACCTGCATACCCCTGAACTCATGACGCACACCTGCATACCCCTGAACTCAATGATGCACACCTGCATACCCCTGAACTCATGACGCACACCTGCATACCCCTGAACTCAATGATGCACACCTGTATACCCCGAACTCAGGAGGCACATCTGTATACCCCTGAACTCATGATGCACATCTACATACCCCTGAACTCAGGAGGCACACCTATATGCCCCTAAACTCATAATGAACACCTGTATACCCCTGAACTCATGATGCACACCTGTGTCCCTCTCATGTGCCATGTGGTGGCATGGGTGAGGGAAAGACACCCTTCTCCCCTTGCTTCCCGACACTTGCAGCAGGTGCGGGACCTGACCCAACCCCTCACCAGCTGTAGCACTCGGGAGAACAGGCCCTGTACCTCACTTGGGCATGACAGTAGAGTTGACCCTGTAGCTAGGGGTGCAAGTGAACCAACCCTGAGGACACAAGAGGAACATGGCTGGTACCGCCTCCTACACCTGTGGTGTGGTGGTAGAAAAGAGGCAAAGAAGCCTTACCCCCTCACTCCTACTGCCCCCAGGTGGGGAAGACACTGATCTTCCCTTTACCAGCTGCAACTCTCAGGAAAGCAGGCCCTGCACCTCATTTGGGCATCACAACAGATCTGACCCTGTTTGTGGGGGTGTGGTTGAGCCAGCCCTAGAACGTGAGCATGAGAGATCTGGCCCTGCCCTCATCTGCCATGTGGTAGCACGGGTGGGAAAAGAGATGCCTCCCCACCCCTTACAGCCTGTGGTGGGTGGGAGAGCTGGCTCTGAGGTCGTAAGAGCAGAACCGCCCCTCCCCCACCAGCTGTAGCACCTTGCCTGAGCCTGATGGTCCAGATGGGGCAGAGCTGACCCTGAGGGTCTGAAAACCCCTTGCTCACTGCTGCCAAGGGGGAACTAGCTGGGGGCAATGCTGGAGCGCTCACCGTGGTGCTGAGGACAGATGGAGAAGACCTGAAGGGCTGCCCAACTCTGCAGCTACCCAGGCCCGGAACCAGGGTTGTGAGTTGACCCACACCAACATCCATCCCATCTATGATCCGTGGGAGCACGTGAAGCAGGCCCAGAGCTGCAGGATCTCCATGACACAGGACAGCAGGATAGCTAAGAGGAGTCCTAGAGAGCCCAGCATTTAGAGTATAACAGAAACCAGAGGCCTCGAACCAGACCAAGGACTCTTTGCGATGAACAATTGCAAGTAAAGATATATGGACAAAAGGGGAAAAGAAAAGAGACCCTCCTTTGGGCAGGTCTGTAGGAGAACTTCCACGAAGGATGGACGGAGGGGAAGCCCTCCCCCAGAGTGGGCAGTACTTTCCAGGGTGGCCCAGCTCTAAGGAAGTCCTAGGGTAAGGATTGCTCCTTTGCTCTGGTTGCCGCCATCCTTCCCAGCCCTCAGCACACAGCTACCTCAGCCTCTCAATGGAGACCGAAGACCAGCGACTCTCCAGGAGTCAGATTGCGATGCTGAAGCATCCCCCTGTTCAGACTGAGCAACCATCCTGCTGTCAGTCTCTCCATCGTTGGACTGTAGAGCCAGCGTCGACCAAAACAATCTAATACACCCACTTGGTAGTATACATCTGTTCTACCTGCTCTGTTCTCTAGGGAACCCTCACATTCAAAGTGTGGAGAAAGGGGAAGTAGTTGGGGCCAGAGATACCACAGTTCAATGAAGATTAGATTCGGAGACAAGGCTCCCCAGCAGATTTCCAAGAGTGACAATGAGTCATGAGTACCAGTAACTAACTCAAGGGGTGGGTCTCCTAGGTGCAAGTTTTTCCGTGAGGCTTTATTGTCTTGGCAGTCCTGGCCATCAAATCTAGGATCTCATACATGTCAAACACGGACTGTACCACTGAGCTACATCCCCAGCCATCTAGCTCCTCGGTATTTGATATGCATCATGTCTCTTTTTAAATATTTATTTAACTTTCTTTTATGTGCATTTGGTATGAAAGTGTCAGATTTCCTGGAACTGAAGTTAGAGACAGTTGTGAGCCGCCTTGTGGGTGCTGGGACTTGAGCCCAGGTCCTCTGGGAAAACAGCCAGTACTCTTAACCACTGAACCATCTCTCCAGGCCCAACATCATCTCATGTTTTTTAAAACATTTTGTTTGTTTACTTTTTATTTATCTGTTTAGTGTGTGTGTGTAGAATTCTGCAGTTCAAGGGACTGAGACCTGACAAGACTAGCTTATCTTCAGAAGATTACACACCTTCTTAGGGACATCACCAGGATTCAAACTATACTTGGCCCAGCGCCTCCAAGAGAGAACTCTTTTTGCCACTAATAAACTACTTCCTCCCAGGCAGCGGCCTCCTGGCAGAACCCTGTTGACAGATCTGTGAGGCATCAGCAAACAAAGAATGTCATGGTCACAAGCCTGACATGGTGGTGTCTGCCTTAATCCTAGGACTGTCACAGATTTGAGGCCAGTGATCTATATAGTGAGTTCTAAGCCACCAGGCTGAGATAACCCCTGTCTCAAAACAAAGAAACAAAAAATGCAATGGTCACAAAGGTATCAAAGCATTCTCAAGGAACTTCTGGATTGTGTGACAGAAATCTGGGAATACAGCAAGCGAAATAGATGGGTTTTGAGGGTGGTACTTTTTTCAGTTTTCTGATTTGTTTTGTTTTTACATCACTGTTATTTTAATACCGCACATGTGTACATGTGTGTGCGTGCGTGCATGTGTGTGTGTGTGATGTATGTGTGTACTTGTACAGTCATGTGGAGATCAGAGAACAGCTTGAGGGAGTCAATTAAGTCTCCGCTTTTGCCATGGGGTCCTAGGAACAAAACTCGGGCTCTCAGACTTGGTGGCTCGCACCTCTACCTGTTGAGCCATCTCACAACTCTGCTTTGCTTTGTTCTTTGGGTTTGTAGGTTTATCTGTTTGTGACAGGGTCTGGCTATGTAGCCCTTCTGGCCTAGAACTCTCTATGTAGACCAATCTGGTCTCAAACTTGTGGCAATTGCCCTGCCTCAGCCTCCCAAGTGCTAGGATTACAGGTGTGTGCCACCACACCTCAGTAAAAATTATGTCATATGAGGAGCCTTCCTAGAAGTGTTGCTTAATAAGGAAAGACACAGAAAAGGGTTAGGGAAGTGATGTCAACAAAGCCTTGAAGTCAGGGGGTGCAGGCAGGTGTGTGCACGTGACTGTGACCCTGC
The DNA here is from genome assembly GCA_001685075.1 of Bramus lutescens. NCBI lineage: Eukaryota > Metazoa > Chordata > Mammalia > Rodentia > Cricetidae > Bramus > Bramus lutescens. The sequence goes on along the minus strand of LOEQ01000247.1, from coordinate 96,223 downwards.
TAACTGCCTGGCCGTCTTCACTCCAGTATTCTCCAAGAGTAGAAGTTACATGATGCTCCAAAGTTGAAGTGAACTCGTTTGGAAAGTTGTCCTGCTCCTGGCAGAGAGTGTGGCGTCCTCTCTTTTTAGGTACCACAGGCTGCTGGGTGGTGGAGAACACTTGGGTGGGAGGAGCTAGAATACTTTCTTCCTTTGTTACTTTCGTTCTCATTAGGACTGAGATTGGGTGACTAAACTTGGCATGCTACTGGACATGATGGCATAGGCCGAACACGCAACCACAGGGCTTCTCAATCTTCCTAATGCTGCAACCCTTTAATACAGTTCCTCATGGTGTGGTGACCCCCAACCATAAAGTTATTTCATTGCTATTTCATAACTGTAACTCATAACAGTTATAAACTGCAATGTAAATATCTGACATGCGGCCTCCAAAGGGGTCAAGACACACAAGTTGAGAACCACTGCCCCAGTGCTTGAGAAGTGGAGGTTGGAGGCTGGAGAATCAAAAGTTCAAAGACAGCCTCAACTACATCGCAAGTTCAAAACTAGGCTGGGCTACATGAGACCCTAGCCTCGTTACCTTCCTGTTGCTGTGAGGAAACATAGACCAAGGGGATGGGAAAGTTGCTCAGCTCAGCAGACTGCTCTCACAGAACCCAAGTACAATTCCAGCATCTACCCGTGTAGACTAGCTCACAACTGCTGATAACCCCAGCTCTAGGGAAGGCCTGCTCCTCTAACCTCCACGGTCATTTTCACTAGGGTTCACACACACACAAACACACACACACAAACACACACACACAACCTTAAAAAAAATCTTAGAAAAAGAAAAGTAACAACAGAAAAAGGAAAACGCGTTGACCAAAACCAACTTGGAAAGGAAGGGTTTATTTCATTTTATGGGTCGCAGTCCATCTTCAAGAGAAGCCAAACCAGGATGTCAGACATTCCTGACACTTGACTCCATCACTCTTCCCCTTTGAACGAGAAAAATGAGGACGTGACTGCTTCTAGGTATGGACTAAGGAGGATTATTATAGCTGAGGGAGAAAACAGCCAGAGGCATCTGGAAGGGTCCAGACTGGAAGGGCCAGAAGAGGAGAGAAGGGGGTGGAGCAGCAAGAGAGGACAAGAGGAGAGGGAGAATTGAAGCTACTTGGGAACCCCCTGGGGACCCAGAGAGAAAGAATATTAAAAAGTCCTTGTAGCCAAAATGGCTGAGGTTATTTGGAATCAGAGAAACTGGGGGAGCCTCGCTGCTGAGAGGGTCAGGAGGGTAGGTGGGGGGCGGGGTAAAAAGTGCTGCCAGGAGCCAGGACTCTGTAAGAAGTATTGGTGAGCCTGAAAGTCTGGCGGACAGCCTCCGCTATGATATGTTACATAGGCTCCTCAGCTCTTTGTCCCGGGTTTCTTACACCCTTTGGTCCCATTACAATTAGCCAATCACATCGGACTATGAGGTCCAGCTCCCACCAATGGGGTGTTAGCATAAAAACTAAGTGAACTTCTGGTCCAGTGTGCCTGCTCTCCTGGTTTTACACCCTTGGTAAAAATAAATTGCCTTGCTGAGTTACTTTCACTGTGTTTCTCTTTGTGAGACATCAGGAATATTCTTTTCCAACAATTTGTGGGTTTTGGGTGGGTGGTGGATCCTCTCTGGGATTTCAAATCCATCTGGGAAGGTGTTCGTATCGCTTCCCTTGGAGGAGGCACATTTAGTGGTCCCACTGCAATGATTTAGTTTTTAATTTTTATGTGTATGGGTGTTTTGCATACATGCTTGTTTGTGTACCATTTGCAGGCACTGCCCAGTGAGGCCTGAAGAGGGCATCAGAACCTCTGACAATTGGAGTTAGAGACTGTTAGCCGCCATGTGGGTGCTGGCAATAGGACCCAGTCCTCTGAAAGAGAAGTCAGTGCTCTTAACCAGTCCCCAAGTGAGCTCTTCAGGGCTGGTTTTGGGATTCCTTCTGGGATGGGAAAAGCCCTAGCAATATAAGGAAGGGCCCAGGAGAGCGCTTCCGTGACCAAATGACAAAAGTATTTCCTTGAGGGTCATGACATATTTTAGCAGTTGTGTGCGAGTGAATAAGACATGTACTGAGCACAAAATAAGAGTACAGCCGCATTCGGGTTCCATGGGTTGATGACCTCACATGCCTCAGCCTCAGTCCCTCAGACCTAGTCAGAGCTTTACACCAAACTGCCTCTGCCAAGACGTGCCAGCACTGAACACCCTAAAAAGAAACTGGCAGGTGATGGGCAGGGTGGTTGATTTGGAGTGCAAGAAACCTCCACTCCAGGGAAAGGAATTGCTTTCTAAGGGACTCTCAAGACTGAAGGCTGGAGTGAGAAACAAACACCATTTCCCACCGTTGGAAAAAATGAAAGGAGAAACCAAATTCCCTTTGATAGCCCTTTGAGACTCACACTTAACAATTGGAAGGATAATGAGAGAACCAAAAACCACTGTGAAAGGAAGCTCCAAACCTTCCCTTTCTTTCCGCCCCAGGAGGCTAACTTCAGACCTGCTTTTCCCTGAGAGAGGCCTTTCAGCAGGAGGGAGAATTGGGTTTGTTAATCCCTTCTGACTAACTCTGAGGTCAGGAGCCCCAAACGCCTCTCCCCCACGTGTCTGCCCTCCATGGGACATAAGTGGCACAGCCTCCTATTCTCTCTCCCATTCTTCTCCTCAGACAATAGCTACGATGTGTGGCTTGCTGCTTTGGGGTCTTTTCTTTTAAACCCTACTAAAATTGTCATTAACTTTCTTTGAGTCCATTTTAAAGTTATTGTGAGGTTAAAATCTTCAGGAGGGGACCCCGGTTTCCTCTGTATTATCTGACAGCCACAAAGTCACACCACAATTCCAGTAACAGCGGTGATGTGCACCCTGAATACGAAACAGGTAATGGCCTTTGTCTTGCCTTGGGGCTATGGCGCTCCATCTTCCTGGGAGGGAAAACCAAACCAAACCAAAATAGAAACAGACCTCTTTTTATTTTCTTTATTCCCCTTCTCTCTCAGGTTTCTGTGGCTAATTGACCATCTTGTGCAGGGGGCTAAATAATGCCAAGTTTATTCCCTATACTCTCTCCCTGGCCCAGGTTTCTCTCTTCCTTCCCTCAGCCTGGGAGTCTTTGGAAAAGGTTTAGGCAAGGGAGAACAGGCAGGCGCATGGTGTGGTTAGTTCAGAACCTGCCTTAGACTATGTGGTTCCTGGCATGTTACTTTTCTGCCTGGGTAAAAGCACCGCACGGTGATGTTTAGGTTTTAAATTAGGATTAACTAATTTTAACAAGTTGGTTTCTAAAGGACTTAAATTTCCACTGACAAAGAGGATCGGAAGTCACAGGGCTCCAATGGGGCAAAATGATGCTAAGGACACTTTCTCCTCACTCAGATTTATTGTCATTGCCTTAGAAAGGTAGGGTGGAGTGACTGCCAATATTAAACTTGTGCCCTGATGAGAGATGTGGTTTTTTATTACTGAGCTGAGCTGTCAAGCAAAAGGTGACCTCACAGCTTTGTCACCGGTGACTCATTAACGTAGTGAAAGCCATATGACCTCGCTGCTATCTTGGTTAATGCAAATTACATGGTAGAAACAAGCGTTTAGCACCCCTAAAACTTCAGAGTACCAAGGATTATTGAACCTCTAGAATTTTGGCACCACAGGCTTTCAGTCACACATTTCAACATTCTCCTTTGGGTTTCACCTTCCTGGTTGCTTAATGGGATCATGGGAATGAGAGACTCATAGGAGATTCAAAAGCAGACTTTATTGCCCAAGTGATAAGGTCAGTTCATTTTTACATCAAACTAAGGAGGTTTATATCAAACTATCAGACTTCCATGGAAGTTGCATTTGTTTGTTTAAATTTTGACAATTGTTTTTGCTCAATGTTTACCTGGTGTCTAGAGGAGACTTTTCTCAGCCAATGCTTCCAACACTAACCAGCAGCCACCAGAAGCTAACACTTCCAGGTGACCCAGGGCTGAGTCCTGGGACACACAGAACCAATCAGGACCCAACGGATAGATTGCCAGGTGCAACTCCAATGGCCTGAAGCAAAGAGTTTATTCAGGTAAGGGGCTGGGCTGGCTGGAAGCCTGCTCTTTCTGCCCTGCATCTCCAAGCTTGGTTTTCTTTCATTGAGTTAAAATAGCCTTCCCTTCAAGATCCCTTCGCTCCATGCTGGTTGTCTGCTTATGTTTCTGCCCCTTGGAGTCCTGGGTACTTGGTTGTTTCTCCTTTGCAGTTACAGTGACATAGACTGGCCAAAGAAGAAGAGGAGGCCCGTGCTATCCCTTTCCAGGCTCTGGTAGCTGTTTTCTGTAGTCTCTAAGTTATAGGGACAAAACAACAACAACAAAAACAACAAAATAAACAACAACAACAACCAGCTGTTGACAGTCCATGGGGAGGACAGAGAGGACCCTCTGCCAAAAAAATCTCTTGGCGGTAATTCCAGTGTCACGATTTTAACAGGGCTTCCTGACATAGTTTCTGCTGGATGATGGCGACAGCTTCAGTTCAGCGAGGTTTTACTGTGTACTGTTGCTTCTGGCTGCTATTTGCACTCGTTCAAAACCGAGAGCACAGGTATGGTAGCTCACTCTCTGGACTCTACAAAGCACAGAAAGGATTTTGAGTGTGTGTGTGTGCATAAAAGATTTTGAGTGTGTGCGTTTCCAGAAGGGTTCCTCTGTGTAACCCTGGCTGTCCTGGCACTCAGAGATCCGCCTGCCTCTGCCTTTGAGTGCTGGGGTTAAAGGCACGTGCCACCACCGCCCGGCTCATAAAAGATTTTTGATTGCCTCCTGTTTTCTGAGGTTTTCCGGAAACTTTATAAAGCCTTACAGCTAAACGATATTTACACAGGTAATATTCTTTACTCTAGCCTATGTATGTACGTAATTAGAGTTCAGTTTTTTTTTTTAATTAAGGTGGTGTTGCGTAGCATAGGCTTCTGAGCCAAAGACTGCCGCCCTCATAACTTCAGCCTGATGTTCTTTCTGGGAGGAAGGGGTGGGGAGGGTCGGGGGACCCTCCCCTGAGTATCCAGTTCCTCTTCCCAGCCAGTTGTGTGCAGTTCTGCCCCACTTCCAAATGACCTTAAAGTGTTTGGGAGAAACTAGAGTACACAGGATGGGAAGTATTGCAGGGGGGTGGGCGGGGGGAAGGGGAGCACTCTACCTATGTGGCTGTGGGAAAGCCCTCATGTATACTGGGTGGAAGCTTTCTCACTGAGGCTGTTTTGGGGTCACCTATACTGCTTTCAGTAACTCCTCATCAATGCTCCCTAAGAAACATTGGTCCTCTGGGCAAACTTTGCTAAAAGGGAACTTTGGTTTGTCATCAGGACCTTATAAGGAGGAAGCAGACAATGCTTAGCTTAGCCCCACCCTCACTCCCAAGAAAAAATTTCACAACTGGTGGTAAACTATTTGTTAATATTTCTATGCTAATAGTGTGTGTGTGTGTGTGTGTGTGTGTTGGGGAGTAGTAAGTTAAAAAAAACTAAAAAGGATATAAAATAGAAATACTTTTAGTAAAGGAGGGTTTGGGTATGAAAATTAAGATGGCTGGATGTTTTTCTAAAAACCAGAAAAGCTTAAACTAGCTACAAATAGCAAGATACATAAGGTATGTAAAAGATGAAACTTTATGTATACAATATTAAACTTTCTAGGGTCAAAATTCAATACATTGATGCCAAACATGTGCTTGAATCAATGAAGTTATTAGGGGCTGGAGAGATGGTTCACTGAGTAAGAACACTGACTGCTCTTCAAGAGGACCTGGGTTCAATTCTCAACGCCCACATGGCAGCTTACAACTGTCTGTAACTCCAGTTCCAGGGGATCCGATGCCCTCTTCTGGGCTTGTCTGACACCGATACACATGGTACATATGCATGCACATAAAAAACACTCATGCACATAAAATAACCTCAAAAAAAATCTTAAGCCAATGGAGTTATTGATCTAGTCTTGGTAAAAATTACAAGGACTAATTTAAAGACCAGCTTAAAGCTCAAAAAATAAATGTCTAATTCAAGCTTACATAGTGTTTGGGTTTTGCCCAAGCTTTATGTGAGCATTACCCAGGAGTTAAAATTACCTGAGAGGTGTAATTCACCATCTGGATCTTCAATACCCATATAATGACCTGCACTGACCCGGTCAGAGGAATTAAAAATGGGGTGAGACTTTGCCCCTTGCCCTCTCAGGTCACTAGGTCCTGGGAGACTGGGAAGTGTTTCTTGAAATGTCCTGTAACTGTGAGGAGTCAGCTATTCTATTGTTCAGGGAGGCCATGGCGACACCATGCACTCTTCTTACCAGATTACAAAGAGGAGAGTCAACCCAGAGGAAAGATTTCCTCAGTGCTTCTCCGTGAAGCCACAGTCAAGCAAGACCCTTGACTTAGCCTCACACTAACAGAACAATTGGTAAGAACTGCCAGGCCCCTCCAAGCCCAGGAGACCCCCGAGGACCAGATCCTCAAATAGTCTTGACAGTAAAAAAGACAATGGTTGACTTGGGCCACCCGCATGGTCTTAAACAGCCAAAAAGAAAATATAACCAAGGTTAAAATGACCGGTATATATTTTTTGTTTTATTTTGAGACAGCAGCCCTGGATAGCCTGGAGCTCACTATGTGGACCAGGCTGGCCCCCAACTCACAGAGAGTTGCCTAACTCTGCCCCCCAAGTATTGGGATCAGAGGTGTGTCCTACCACATCTGCCTTGGAAAAAAAATTTTTTTTAACAGTTCAAAGGATGATATTTCTCAAACATTAAGTCCATATGAACTGTTTAATGAGTTATTTTCTTGATAAGAGAAATACCCTCTGTGAAAGATTGTAGTCGCGAGTGACCCTGGCAGGTCCCACTGCAGGTGGGAGAGGCCGCGACGGGTGGGAGACAGACAGATACACCATGCAGAGAGAGGCTGGGTATAAAGTTTACTTAGTGGGTATTGGGAGGGTAGAGGTTGGGGGGCCAGAGAGAGAGAGGAAAGAGGAAGGGGGAGAAGAGGACAGAGGTTGCCTCTTCAGAAGAAGAAGGGACGGAGAGGGGAAAAGGAAGAGAGAAGCTTGAGAGCAGCTTGAGAGAAAGGAGGAGATTGGGAGTGGGCGGGGCTTGTCACTTAAAGGGACAGGGTACCCAGGTGACAGGGCAGGCCAGCATAATTAAACCAGTTAGACCTTGGCTCAGTTTAACAGTATTTACCTGTAGCCAAGAGAGATACTTTTGTTTTAACCTAAAAATTGAATGATGGGGGGCTGGAGAGATGGCTCAGAGGTTGGGAGCATTGTCTGCTCTTTCAAGGTCCTGAGTTCAATTCCCAGCAACCACATGGTGGCTCAAAACCATCTGTAATGAGGTCTGGTCCCCTCTTCTCGCTTGCAGGCATACACACAGACAGAATATTGTATACATAATAAATAAATAAATANAACCACATGGTGGCTCACAACCATCTGTAATGAGGTCTGGTGCCCTCTTCTGACGTGCAGGCAGACATGTGAACAGAGCACTATGTAAATAATTAATTAATTAATTAATTAAAAGAAAATTTAGGGGACTGGAGAGATAGCTCAGAGGTTGAGAGCACTGGCTGCTTTTCCAGAGGTTCTGAGTTCAATTCCCAACAACCACATGGTGGCTAACAACCATCTATAATGAGATCTAGTGTCCTCTTCTGGCCTGCAGGGATACATGCAAGTAGAACATTGTATACATAATAAATAAATAAATCTTAAAAAAAAGAAAAGAAAATTTAATGGTCTTTGATTGGACATTTAAAAACAGTCCTCTGTTCTGGCTTCTCTTGATTCCTTGCCTAGGGTTTGCAATGCAAATACTGCTTACCTTCACTACCTGTCTTATTAAGGGTTTCTATTGCTGCTGCAAAACACCATGACCAAAAAGCAAGTTGGGGAGGAAAGCGTCTATTACACTTCTGCATTGCTGTTCATCACCGAAGGAAGTCAGGACAGGAACTTGAACAGGGTAGAATACCGAAGGCAGGAGCTGATCAGAGGCCATGGAGGGTGCTGCTTACTGGCTTGCTTCCCATAGTTTGTTCAACCCACCTTCTTATATAAACCAGGGGGGCTGGAGAGATGGCTCAGCAGTTAAGAGCATTGCCTGCTCTTCCAAA
>LOEQ01000247.1:18561-29229 GCA_001685075.1 Bramus lutescens | reverse complement strand
GTCCTCGTCCGGCGGCTCGCGGCTCAGCTCTGTACCCCAGTTCCTCCGGGCACGCGGAGTTCTGCTCTCGCCAGAGCCCCGCGCACACAGCAGCCCAGGAACGCAGCTTTGCACTGGGAAGGGATGTTCGACCAGATCCCGCCGAGCCTCCTCCTAGTCCGGATGGGGAAACTGAGGTTCCGAGGGGGCGTGTCGGCTCCCGCTTTAGCGAATGGGCTGTCTAGGTTCAGTGTGCCGGTGCTGCCAGAATTCCGATGTATTTGTTTTTCACGTAGCCATTTGGACAAATTGACATTAGAAGCGCCAGTTTGTTGCTATTTTATTGCTGTTTGGTTTTTACTTTTGTTATTTTCATGAGGGTGGGAAGGCATGTTATCTGAATCTATGGTGTAATGATTTTTTTTCCTTTTTTTGGTTTTTCGAGGCAAGGTTTCTCTGTGTAATAACCCTAGCTGTCCTGGAACTTGCTCTGTAGACCAGGCTGGCCTGGAGCTCACAGATCCGTCTACGTCTGCCTCCTGAGTGCCGGGGTTAAAGGCGTGCACCACCACCGCCAGGCTGGTGTAATGATTTTTAAAAATAAATATAATCGCTTTCATACTATTTAAATAGTTTTTAATTTGGTAAATCCTAGGTAATGAGACTTGGTATCTTAGTACTCGGGAGGCGGGGCAGGAAGATCAGGAATTCAAGGCCATCTGGCTACTTAGGGAGAACTTGCTTCAGAAACAAAAACAATGTCTGAACTGAACCTGTAGGAACTTTTTCCTATTATTCCCGAGCAGTACAGTGTAACAACTGCTTACATAGTATTTACACTTGTATATGTTGTCTAGAGATGACTGAAAGTATATAATACACCATTTTCTCTAGGGGCTTGAGCATTAACAGATTCTGGAATCTCTGAGATTCCTAGAACCTGTTCCCTGACAACTTCCTTCGAAACATTGGAAAAGGAATGCCTTTTCCTGGGAAGTGGGGCGCGCACTGACATATGCTCCATTGCTAATCAGTAAGATGTCCCATGTGATAAGGATGAGTGTTATCATCTATTTATTTATTTATTATCTATCTATTTATTCATTTATTCAATGGTCATTGAAGTTGAATGACTGACCTCTGTTGACTTCGTCTGAACTGATTTAGGGCCGGATATACTAGTTCTGTTTCCCTCACCTGGAACGTTGCTTTCCTACTGCTCATTCTTTGGCCTTCTGAAAAGAACGATGCTGCGTTATTATCTCTGTGTGTTTCTTTTGCAGCTCTTTTGAGAGTCTCTGTGTTCAGGAGTAAGGTAGCAAGCCTCTGTTTTGAATGTAAGGCGGCTGCTATGAGTTAGGAGGTCGTAGGATAGCGTCCTTAGTGATTCTGGTTCTCTGTCTTGTTTCTCAGCAGCGTTTCTGGTTGAGCGTGGAGAAAGGAGTTGCTTTCTTTGAGAGTCTGCCTGGAGACAGGTGTAAGGCTCGAAGAATGGCAGCCGAAGAGCCAGCAGTGACCACTCCCTTCAGCCTTTTGGTTCAGGTACCTCAAGAAGAGGAAGATGAGCAGGCAGAGGTCACCACCATGATCCTGGAGGATGATTCCTGGGTACAGGAAGCCGTGCTGCAGGAGGATGGCCCTGAGTCTGAGCCCTTTCCCCTCTCACGACCTTTCTCGTCGGGGGGCCTCCTCCCGGCAGCCTCAGGACATCAGGGTGCCCTTGTCCGATTTCGGGAGCTCTGTCGGCGCTGGCTGAGGCCAGAGGTACACACTAAGGAGCAGATGCTAACTGTGCTGCCAAGGGAAATTCAGGCCTGGCTGCAGGAGCATCGGCCTGAGAGCAGCGAGGAGGCTGTGGCCCTGGTGGAAGACTTGACCCAGACTTTTCGGAACAGGGGTAAGATGCAGAACCTCATAGGGAGGGGGCGGGAGCCTCCCGAGGTGGAGCGGTGTAGGTGTAATGTTTGCGTGGGCAACTGGTCTTCACACAAAGTAGAGGATGGCGCTTGTCTCTCCCTGCTGTTTGTGGCATTCAGCAAGATCTTAGCTTTTTTAATACCTTCACTGTGTGCAGTGGTAACTCCAGAATTCAGTAAGGGGCTTGGAGGGCTGTTCTTGGACCTTCATTTGCATACTAAGCAGAGCTTTGACTTCTTTATGTGGGAGGTTGGGAAGCTGATTGAGATCTTGGGGTGATCTGGAATAAAGTTCAATGGTAAATAAAATGTTTGCCTAAATGACAGAGGTTATCTGGAAGCTATTTTTGTGCTTGTGATTTTTAATTTCCCTTGTATAGAAAGAAAGTGGTAGATTTTTTTTTTGGTTGTTGTTGTTTTATTTTTAAGATAGGGTCTCATTATGTAGCCCCGGCTGGCCTGAACTCCCTGTGTGTAGACCAAGCTGGCTTCAGATTTACAGAGATCTGGCCTGCCTATGCCTCAAGAATAAGACATTCTTCCCTTAAGAAGAATAGAAAATTTCTGTTGGTTTGCGGGTGTAAGCACAAAAATGACTTCTGTAATCCACCCCTTGGTCCTTTCAGTTGTCTGTAAGCATTCACAGAGTTCCAACAATTAGAAAAATGCAATTTTTTCCAAAATGGCCATTGAATGAAACCATGATAAACAACAAGTAAACTGTCTGGACTTTCTGTTATATGAAGTTATCGTTAGACCCTTAAAAGTTAGTTTTTGGTCAGGCATGGAGGAGCCTACCTATTATCCTAATACTCAGAATTGAGGCAGGAGGATTGCAAGCTAGGTCTCTGTATATAGAATAGATATCATCTGGAGAAAGAAAGAAAAAACAAAAGGTAATTCCAGACAAGGTCTTTACAGAGGTTTCTATATTTGTCTACTTTGTTAGTAATAAATTCTGGATCCTTCGTCCATTTAGCTATTGTGTTTGCATTTGGCTCTGGGCTGTAATCTGTGCTCATTTAGTTACCAAGTATTTACTTCACTTCTGCCTTTCCCCTAGGACCATGTCAGCACCTGTAGGGTGTGGCTGCTTTGTGCTCTGAAGTACTTGAGTTTAGAAAGGAGTAAGTAGAGGACAGGCCAGATCAGAAGCCGTGGACCAGAACAGAGTAGAATTTGGGAAGTCACAGGGCGAGGAGGAAGCTGTGACAGCTGAGAGGAGCTGTGTTCAGCCAAGGCTCTGAAGTGGGAGAGCCCAGGAAGGTTTCTTCAAGTGACAGTGAGGCAGCTTGCTGATTGGAAAGTGTGTTTTTAGGAAGTGGTGGGAGTTTGGGGGAAGGGAAGACAGACGGAGTTTGAATTAAACGTCATTGGCCTTCACAGGTTCTTGAACCAGGGCCTGTGGCGCAGGAGAGGAAGCTGCGTTTGGCAACAGGATATAGGTTTGATTAGATTGGGGTGGGCTAGAGAGCAGCCAGGAAGCAGCCTGTTCATGGGATGTGCAGGGATGGGGTCAGGAGGAGGTGGAGAGACCATGGTGATTGAGGACAAGATTGGACTTGACATGTGAGAAAGAAGTAGTAATATAATAGCATTTTTGGAGTTCTTTCTTCAGATCCACAGTCTGCTTAGCATCTCATGTAGAAAACTTGTATAAATGGCCACCCTCTTGGAAGGTAAGTGGATTATTGTCATCGGAGTAGGTGACACTTTAAGATCATGCAACTGGTATGAGGTAAAAACCAAGATCTGTGTTCCTTTTTTTTTTTAATGTGCAGGGGTGTTTTTGCCTGCATATATGCCTGTGCAAGGGTGTCAGGTTCCCCAGAACTGGAGCTGCAGACAGTTGTGAGCTGCCATGTGGGTGCTGGCAATTGAATCAGATCCTCAGGAAGAGCAGTTAGTGTTCTTAACTGCTGAACCATCTCTCCAGCCCAAGACCCATGTTCCTAATCATTTCATCACATGCGTGGTCCTGAGAATTCCCAGTGAGATGCTAGAAGGAGGAGATTCCAATCAGGACTAAGGCAGTGACTCACACCATTCAGTCCAGTGGACTGAGCAGACTGGCAAGGAAACGGATGAGGAGAAGGTAGTTTAGGGCAGAGGGCGTGACCTTAGCCAAGGACTGAGAAATATAGGTAAGTCTGTCCTCAGGGAAAGGGTCCTGACTTCGAGGATTGACTGTGGCCCAGCCCTGTACTGAGCACCTTGTATGGCACTCACATTCAGGATCTTGTAAGGTGAGTGGGGTTGTCACTTGACAGATAGGAAGCTCAGCAAGTTCACACTGTGGTCAGGTGGTAGAGCCAGGATTCAGACTCAGGTCTGTTTGCTTCTGCACAAATATCACAGATCCTAAGTTTTATTTGAAGTGAAGTATTTAACTTAGGAGTATGCTTGAGAGCAAGCCTATGGTCTTGACCATGTGAGACAAGCACCATATCACTGGGCTACACCTACAGTCTAGTAAGTAACTTATATGTGATTAATTAATCATGGAAACAGGATTTTGTGTATTCCAAGACGCTCTAAAGTTGGTATGTAGTTGAGGATGACCTTGAACTTATTTTTGTTTAACTCATTCATGTTTATGTGTGTGGGTGTTTTGCCTGTATTCTTGTCTGTGCAGCATGTGTGTCTGGTGCCCTCAGAGGTCACAAGAGGGCATCAAGTCTCCTGGAACTGGATTTAGACCTTTTGAGCTGACCAAGGGGTGCTGGGAATCAAACCCTGGTCCTCTGGAAGAGCATCAGTGCTCCTTGCTGCTGAACCATCTCAGCCCCACAATGAACTTTTGATCCTCCTGCTTCCACCTCTGGGATTTTAGATGTGTGCTGCCATTCCTCGTTTTTGTGGCACTGGAGAATCAAACCCAGGGTTTCCTGCCTCTTTGGCAAAACACTCCACCAACTCCACCAACTGAGCTGCATCTTTGTCTGGTTTTTGTTGTTTGTTTTGTTTTCTGGGACAAGGTTTCTCTATATAACAGCCCTGGCTGTCCTGGAACTCACTCTGTAGACCAGCCTGGCCTCGAACTCACAGAGCTCTGCCTGCCTCTGCCTCCCACTAAGGTTAAAGGTATGCACCACTACCACCCAGCAGTCTGTCTGTTTCTTTGAGACAAGGCCTCACATTGTAGCCTAGCTAGGCCTCAGTCTCCTGAATTCTGGGATTATAGGATATGACATTCAGCTTAATTTTATTATTTGTACAAGGAAGAAAGGAAAATTTTCTCATCCCATTTTAGACTTCACTTGCCTTCTTTTATTTTTGAATATATTTGTGTACATTGGTGGTTTACCTTCAGGTATGTCTGTATGAACTACAGACAGCTGTGAGCCGACATGTGGGTGCTGGGGATTGAACCTGAGTCCTCTGGAAGAGCAGCCAATGCTCTTAACCACTGAGCCATCTCTCCAGCTCCTTTACTTGCCTTTTGATGGCTGTGGCAAGTTCAGGATTTCCAAGCTATCACAGAAGTTTGGGCTGAGGAGAGGTCTATCTGGGGGTTATTTACCTGGGGACGTCACAATTGGTGCCATTTCTCGGCCTGTATCTGACATGATCACAGCGCTTACTGTTGGCTTCATGGTGTCTTAACTTTTTCGCTGCTCATCTAGGTGGGGGTTCCCCCTGTGGAACCAGGGCATCACCCCAGACTTCTGTCTTAAGATTATCTCTGTTCTGTTCGCCTTTGATCCCAGCACTCCCGAGGCAGAAGCAGGCAGATCTCTGTAAATTTGAGGGCAGCCCAGGCTACACAGAGAAACCCTGTCTTGGAAAAAAAAAAAGATTATCTTTGTTGGTCTTCATTTGAAAGAACATGTGTGCCCTTCTTCCTCATAGTTGCTCACAAGAATCTCTACACTTTCCTTCATTTCTTCTCAAACATTTGCCCTACCCTGTACCCTGTACCAGCCCGGTCTCTATTCTGTTTGTTAAGATGAAGGTCTTAGGGTGTATTTACCCAGGAAAGGGCATTTCAAGGCCTGGTTAGTCATTGTTTAATATTTGACTAAGAGGCATCTCTGGGTGTTCATGGTTAAAGTGTCCTGTAATTCCAGTTAAAGCCATACCTCTAGTAACAAATAGTTTACATGTAAAGCTCGTCTCTGTTTGTCCATGTCTCCTGTGGGTGTTTTAATCTTGTTCCACTCCTAAATCAGACTTTTGGGTTTTTTGGCTGAATTTTTGCTGTCCTCACCTCTAGACTAAACCTCCTTCTAGCCTCTTCCCCCTCACCTGAGCTCCTCCACATCTCCCAGAGCTGTCTGCTTGAAACTCCCTAGGCTTCTACCCTCATCTGTCTAACCAAGTGACCTCCTTTTTCAGGACATTTGCACTCTCTTTGAATTTTTGTTATTTGCTGGCTTTCTGTTTTGAGATGAGGCCTTGCTCTATCGTGTGTCTAACCCAGGCTGACCTTGAACTCATCATTTTCTGCCTCAGTCTTGACTTTTTACCAATCTTTTTATTATTATTATTTATATGCTCTTCTTATTTCTTTTAGGAACTTAACAAAATTCCCAAAGGCCAGTGACCTTGTTCTCTCTTCTTCCTCTTCCTGGTTCCCTCTCACTGTAAGAACTCAGTATTGTTGGAATGAATATAGGAAACTTTTTTTTTTCAAGACAGGGTTTCTCTTTGTAACCCTGGCTGTCCTAGAACTCACTCTGTAGACCAGGCTGGCCTCAAACTCAGAGATCCACCTGCCTCTGCCTCCTGAGTGCTGGAATTAAAGGTGTACACCACCACCACCTGGTTAAGCTTTGATTATAAAGACATATAAAGATTTTATTTTCACTTATATATGCAAGTGTTTGTACAGAGGTGTATATAGATGAGTACAGTTGCCCATGGAGTTACTCTAGAGGAATTACAGGTGGTTGTGAGCCTCCTGACATGGGTGCTGGGAATCCAACTCAAGTCTACTGTGAGAGCAGCCTGAGCTCTTAACCATTGAGCTACCTTTCCAACCCCTAAGCTTTGATTCTGTAAAACAAAATGGGGTCAAGTTCAAGTCTGGCAAAGCATAGCCAGGGATACTTCTGACTTTTCGAAGGAGGATGGGTAGAACGTCCATTAGGGAAATGTTCAGGCCAATGGGTAAGCCAGGCAGCTTAGCCTCATGAAGGAGCTCTCTTAGCCTGCAGTGTTTTTATTCCCAGAAGCCCCCCAATCAGACAGCAAACCCAGTGAGTCGGTAACATGTATCAATAAAGATATTTTAAAGCAGCATCTTTGTGAGTTTTGAAGTGTTTTTCCCACTTCTCAAATCAGAAAGACTCAAGGACATGGTCCCTATGTGGCTAAGTATCATTTGTTGGGTCACCCTTTCATCTGGTGCCCTCTAGACCAGCCACAGGTGTGATACAAATTTCCTTGATCAGACAAGATTGGAGCTGGAATCTGAGTTGTGGAGAATCCACATTGGTTGGGGAGGACAGTGAAAACCTCTCAAGCTGAAGAGCTGACTATGTAGGTTACAGTGTCCCTTGATGGAAAACGAGACTGGGAGGCTGAACGGCCAAATCTCAGAGTACAAGGCTGAGGAGATGCCCGCAGTCAAGAGCACTTACTGCTCCTGCAGAGGACCGAGTTTGGTTGCCAACACCCAGATGACAGTTTATGAACATCCATAACTCCAGTTCCAGGGGCTCTGGTACCCTCCTGTCCTCTCTGGGACACAGGTATGCACGTGGCGCACATACGCACATGCAGGCAAATGCTCATAACATAAAGGTCACAGGCTGATCACTGCTCCTGGGGGAGACTATCTCTCAGGTGACTTGAGGCTTGCTGAGTGACCACATTGTCCTTGTTTGATGCATGTCTCAGTTTACTGAGGACCCATGGGAAGACCACTTATACAAAACAGAAGTTAACTTCTCTAACTGGTTACAGGTTATTGATGTAAAAAACAGAATGTGTGTGTATGTGTTGGCGGGGGAGGTGCTTTTTTGAGACAGGGTTTCTCTGTGTAGCCCTGGCTGTCCTGGAACTCTCCTTGTAGACCAGACTGACCTTGAACACAGTCACCCGACTGTTGGGCATTAAGGCATGTGCCACCACTGCCTCTGTGTGTTTGTGTTTCCTCCTTCAAAGGCTTTGGTGAATAAGACTCAGGTTTTCCAGAAAAAAAAAAAAACCCTGACTTTAAAATATTTGTCTTTTGGGGGCTGGAGAGATGGCTCAGTGGTTAAGAACACTGACTGCTCTTCCAGAGGACGTGAATTCAGTTTCTAGCACCACATGGCAGCTCACAATTGTCTATGACTCCAGTTCCAGGAGATAATACATCCTGACACAGACATACATGCAAGCAAAACACTAATGCATATGAAATAAAAATAAATTAAAAGAAAATAGAAGATCTGTCTTTTGGTTGAAAAGTTGGCTCAGTGTTTAAAAGCACTATTGTCCTTGCTGAAGACCTAAGTTTGGTTCCCAGCACCCACATCAGATGGCTCACAACCCTTGTAACTCCAGTTCTAGGGAGCTAGGTTTGATGGCACACTTCTGAAACCTTAGCATTCAGGCAGAGCAGGACGGTTCAAGGTTAGAGGTCAGCCTGAACTACATAGGAACTTGAGGTCCTTCACGGGACCTAGCATACTTGAGACCCTGGGGTACAGCCCATCACCTTGGTCCCCTCCCAAAATTGGCCAAACATTTCACATTCCAATAGTTGGCAGTTAAACTATTCCACATGTTTCATACCTGAGGTTAGGAGTCATTTATCAAATCTATGGTCCAATTTTTGGTTCCAATAAGCTTAGTGTAAATTGGGGACTGTTTGTCTCTTAACTGCTGTCCCAGAATTCACCCATCTTTTTGTGAGATGATGAGACAGAGAAAGACCTGTAGGATGGAGGAGACCAGTGAACTCATGCCATGACTACATCCTCCACCCAACTCTGTTGTCTCATCAGATTGGAAGGGGAGGTAATCCTCTCTTGACAGATGAATTGGCCTCATGGTATCCTATCACCCTAAATCATGCTGATAGATATCATGGGGAAGGAAATGCAAATTATTAGTCTCAAAATGATACATTCTTGACATTGGTCACACCTGGAAGCACACACCTATAATCCCCACACTGGGGAGGCTGAGACAGGAGGATCATATATTCAAGGGCAGAGTGGGTTACATAGTGAGTTCTAGGCAAGGTCTTCAGACCATTAGTGCAGGGTTTGTACCCTGGTCCAGCAGTGTCAAACCTGTTAAAAGTGTAAATCCCACTCCACAGTGAAATGCATGGTGGTCATTTAAACTGATAACTGAATTCATTGCTGTTTTCAGGCAGCTAGGTTGAGGCAGAACATAGCCAGTTGTGGTGGCACATGCCTTTAATCCCAGCACTTGGGAGGCAGAGGCAGGAGGATTAAGAGTTTGAGGCAGAGGCTCTCTGAGTTCAAGGCCAGCCTATCTACAGTAATGAGTTCCAGGACAGCTAAGGGCTCTGTAGAGAGACCCTACCTCAAAAAAANAAGAAAGAAAGAAAGAAAGAAAGAAAGAAAGAAAGAAAGAGAAAGAGAGAAAGAAGTTATTTAGAATTTGTGACTTCTGGAAGTTTCACTTAATGTTTTGAACTTTAGTTGACTCGGGGTGACCAAAACCTTGGAAATTGAAGCAGGAGTTAAGGGAGAACTATTCCAAAGCAAAACTGAAATTTATCATCATCTCCACATCAATTTTCTTTACTCATCCTGAGATGTTTTTTGTTATAGGAGAGGAAAGGCCTGGAGGTGGGCAGGAAATGTGTAGGCCCTGTGGAAAGCCATAGGCTGCTGTGTACCCGAGCCTGAAGAATGTCAGGGCTGAGGAAAGTCGAGAATCATTGCTTAGATGAACCTATGGTTGCAGCTCTGTTAAGAGAGGCAGTTCAACTGCTGAGTGGAAAACTCTCAGCCAGCCACCTAATAGTTTTGGAAAAAGAACGCCTAAAATTGAGGCCAGGTGTGGTGACACCTGCACTTAGTCCCAGCAGGACTATGTAGTGAGTTCCTGGACAGCCAGGGCCATACAGAAAAACCCTGTCTCAAAAACAAAACAAACAGCAACAAAGACAGAAAACCCTAGAATTGAAACCCTACTCTTCAACTTAAAGAAAAATAGGCACACAAAACTAGATTCTCCGTGGATTGTAGACCACCTGAGGTGATATTGTTTGGGAGCCGGCACCGTCCAGCTCTCCTGGCTTCCTGCCAAGCTTCAGGTCGGCTGCCTCAGTGCAGAAGGGACTTAGAAAATTTCTAGACTAAGATAATGGAATGAACTCACGTGCTTGCAGTTCCAGTGAGGCCTCCTTATTGTTCTGTTTTATTTATTTATTATTTTATGTGCATTGGTGTTTTGCATTGGGTGTCAGGTCCCCTGGAACTGGAGTTACAGACAGTTGTAAGCTGTCATATGGGTTCTGGGGATTGAACCCTGGTCCTCTGGAAGAGCAGCCAGTGCTCTTAACCCCTGAGCCATCTCTCCAGTCCCTATTGTTCTGTTTTAATTCTAATTTTCTTGTCTTAATTGTCTGCGATTTCTTAGCTCTAATTCTCTGTCTCAATTCTAATTTCAATCCCAATTCTCTAACAAATCTGTTCCAGTTCATTCTTGTTCTAATTATTCTACGTTCCTTTTTCTCTCTCCTGCATTTTCCTACATTCTTTATCCTTCTGCATTCTTTAATCTTCCAACATTATTTCTTCTGTCATTACAAACTCCCAAGCATGCATGTGTGTGTGTCTCTCTCTCTCTCTCTCTCTCT
>LOEQ01000246.1:384679-394731 GCA_001685075.1 Bramus lutescens | reverse complement strand
GATAGCTTGGCTGGCCAAGCCTAGCTAAAATGGTGGCGTCTGGTTCAGTGAAAAACTCTGAATTGGGCTATGAAGAGCAGAAATAAACCTGAGATCCTGCTCAAGCATTTACTTGCATGTGTGTGTTCATGTGTGAACAGTAGTTTTATGTGTGTCCAGATGTGTGTAAATGTGTGTACAGGCCAGAGGCCCCTATCTGTTCTCCTTCCTCAGAATACTACCTACCGTGATTGTTGAGACAGTGGCTTAGAACTCACCAAGTAGGCTACAGGCTGGCTGGTGAGGCCCAAGGTCTCCTCCAGTCTCTGCCTTCCACCATGTGCGGCTTTTTAACATGGGTACTGGGGACTGAACTCATGTCCCCACACATGTAACATGAACGGTGTATCAAGTGAGCCATCTCATGCCGCTTTCCTCTTCTATGCTATTTTCTCAGGTATTTCTGTCACAATGATGAAAACCTGACACACAATTTCATCTTCTTCAGTGTTTTAAGGGTAACAAAACCCAACAGTGAAATAACTTGTCATAAGTATGGTTTAATGGATTATTTGTGACAGCGTGCTTGTGTAGGGATGGGGCAATGTGAGGGATGCATTGCGGGGATACACTAGGATTCTGTACATATGGGCTGTGCCCAGCAATGCTCCTGGGCAGAGAACAAGTTTCATTGTGACCTCTTGGGTCTGGACCTGGAAGTTCAAGGTCAAAGAGTCACTGAGCTCTTCTTGCCAAGCCATAAATTCATTATAGAGAGAACACAAACACAGAAACTATAGTCTTGGGAAAAGCAGCCATTGGATGCAGATGTGTTTTGAGTCTTAGAGCTTGGTGAATTGTATAAATAAAGGGAGCTTTATAGCATCCTTTTAAGAACTGCAGATTTGGTAAAGCATTTGCCTTGTAAGCATGAGGAGCCAAATTTGATCCTTGGAACCCATATTAAAAAAAGAAAAGGGCTGGGAATGGTATCATAGGCTTATATTCCCAATGCTGAGGAAGAAGACACTGGAGGATCTCAGAGGGCTCACTGACCAATCAGATTAGCCCAAGCAGTGAGTTCTAGGCAACTGAGAGGCTCTGTCTCAAAAACTCCAAGGTTATCAACATCTGAGAAATGACAGCTGAGGTTATCCTTGGCCTCCACACACGTGCACACAGGTCCATGGGTGTTCATGTATCCACATGCACAGGCACACACAAGCATAGACACAAAACCTCCTCTGAAAATATCTAGAGCCAAGGACGTATCTCAGTTGTGCATGCTCATCTAGTATGCACAAAAACCTGGGTTCCATCCCTAGAAGTGCATAACCCAGAGTGTGATGGCACATGCTTGTAACCCCAGCCCTTAGGAGACGGAGGCAGGAGCATCAGAAGTTCAAGGTTATCCTTAGTTACATAGTGAGTTCAAGACTAGCCTGGACTGCCCAAGACCCCATTGGAGCATGGGGAAAGGTTTGCATTTGGAACTATGTTGATTTCTCTCCACCTGATCCCCACTGTGTTGTTTTGTTTTGTTTTGTTTTGCTCTGCTTTGTTTTGTTTGAATTAGAGACCTTTTCAGAGACTAGCAGCCCACTATCAGATTTGTTCAAGCCCTCTGCTCACATCTAAAGGAATGTAAAAGTTTTGCCTCCTTACATCCCATTCCTTAACCATTTAAATTTACAGTATGCTAAATCATGGGATGATACAGAGACCTCCAAAAGGAATAGTCCAATTTCCCCTCTTTCCACAGTATCTCACAACAAAGGTGACCGACAGAAAGCATCGGGATCACCAAACAGCTGATCACTTGGGAGGCAGGACTGGTCACCGCGAGAAAGCCATAGAGCTCTGCTCTGGAAGAATTTGTAATTCAGTGGTGACCTAACAAGGTGGAAAGGTAATGCCAGGCGTGATGGCACACACCTGTCACCCAGCACTCAGCTGAGACAGAAGGACCATGAGTTCAAGGTTAGCCCAATTGTTATATTTACACTCAAGTGTCTCTATCAGTTTGTCAGGATAGAGTGCCCCATTGTGGATCTCCCAGCTCCCCTGAGCCCACGCTCTGTGGTTTGAACGTGATCCTTGCCCTCCGCCTCAGGCTCATGTGTTTGAACACTTGGTCTCCAGATGGTGGTGCTGCCTGAGGAGGCTGCAGACTCTTCTGGCTGCAGGCCTGGCTTTCCCTGAGAGGAAACCTTTGAAATTTCATAGCTCAGATCTGCTTCCCTCTCACTTCTAGGCCAGCTCTCCACTTCCACATCTATTAAGATTTCAGGAATGATATAATAAGATCTCGCCACCATAAATGAAACTGCCCCATGGTGTCATTTTGCCTTCCCTGCCCTGATGGTCTATGTTGTGAGAATTCTTTCCATGGGGAGATTAAAGCAACATCTGCCCCTTCCCAAAAGGTCTCATTATCAAACCAAAGTTTGATGCCACTCAAGTTCCCTCTGGAGAACTAAGTAGGGTATTGGGCTTACTTTACAGAGCGTGGGTGAGAGATTATGGATAGGAACAGAGAAATGCAGAGCAGGCTCACTGCAAAGTCCGGCATGGGTGTGGCGTAAATGGAGTTCATTTGGTTAACATTTTCTAGCCTATGTTCTTTCACACCTACTAGATCCCAAAGTCATGTATAGTTAGGCAGAATTGCCTATAAACGGCTGTGGGGAAGCAGCTGGAATCTCAGGGGAGAGTCCAGTGACCCTTCTCAACTTCTCCTTTGAAAGAACATCAACAGTCAACATGCTTGCTCCAGACTGTATCCTGAGCAGACACAGCTGATCAGAAGGAGACGGTGGCTGTTTTGTTTGGAAGACTGAGTTCTACAACAGACTGACATACCCTAAGACCGTGAACCAAAATAACACCTTCCTCCCTTAAGCTGTTTCTGTCAGACATTCTGTCATAGCCATGAGGAAAACAACCCATATTTCCCATGTGGCAACATTGGTTCTTCCTAGTATTGGAATGGAGTGTGATGGTGTGCCTGTTCCAAGTACAGACTCCAAAGATGCCCATGGTTTGCTTTCTTCTTTTATCTTCTGCCTCAGCATGAGTTGAGCATGCCTAGAGAAATGTCTCAGGAGGAGGGGAGACATTGATAAGAGCCATCTTGGCCAAGTCCATTGTTCTAGTTTTATTTCTGTTGCCATGGTAAAATACCCTAATCCCCCAAAAAGCAATTTAGAATAGAAAGAGATTATTGTAGCTCACAGTTCCAGGTTACAGTCCATCACTGTGCGGAAGTCAAGACAGGAACTTGAAGCAGCTGGTGGCATCCCACTCATGATCAATAACAGAGAGAGGGTGGATGAGGCATGCTCCTTTGCTGTGCTCAGCTCACTTTCTCTGCTCTCACACAGTTCAGGAATCCCTGACTAGGGAATGGTGCTGCCCACAACTTGCTTACTATAGCTACATAAATTAATCTTGCTTTAAATGTGATCCCTGCCCTCTGCCTCAGGCTTGCCCCCAGACCCATCCAGTGTAAACAATCCCTCATCCCGACTCTTCTTTCAGGCCGTTCTAGGTTGTGTTAAGTAGACAAAGCAAGCTATCACATTCATCTAGTTTTTTCCAAACTGCTACTGAACTACTGTTCACAGTGCCTGAGCTTTGGGGTCAATTGTTAAGCAGTAATTCCTTAAGCAGCAGGTACCTGCTACGCTTCTTCCCATCAATGTTCAGTGTTTCTGCTCCACGTACTTGGCTCGCTCTCACTGCTCAGCACACCCACCTTGGTAGCTTCTCTGCATGCTGTCCCAGTATTGGCTTCCTAAGCCCCTTCAGCACTGCCATTGATTTCCCAGTCCATCAATTTCCCTTATATTGACATTTCCATCTCCCTTGAGCCTTTCTCAAGCTTGTAGCACCTCTCATGTCTGGCTCTGGCCATCCAGCCCTCACCCCATCGCACCCCTACATTTGGCTTTCCTCTCTCTCTTCCTCCTCTCCCCACTTCTCCCCTCCTTGTAGCGTGAACTGGTGCTTGCTCCTCCAACTGTGTCCCAGCTCTCTCTGGTGGGAAGGAATTCAGCATCACTCTGAGAAAACATTATTCACACATGAGACACTGTCACCGTTGACGGGGTAGGTGGGTCCCACAGCGGAACTCGATAACCTCAAATGCCAAGATCTCCTGGAGGAGGAAGCCAGGCTTGTGTACAACAGACTCAACCTTGTCTGGCAGCAGGCAGTCTCTGCCAACGGCGGAGTCTGTGGACTGCGACTGCTATTTGACAGCATTTGTTAACATATTAATGACAAGAAAAGGCTTCTTGGCATAAATATCTCATCCTTCAGTCTTCCACTCTGAAACAAAGGACTGGGTCCATGAGGGAAGGTAAAAACAGGCCCAGGAGAGCCAATTCCTCCTGGAGAGGACCCCTAATTTCAACATTACTTTCAAGTATGGGCTTTGAGGGGTGGTTGCTTCCTGTGCCTCAAGCCCCAGGTCACATGTCTGATTGCAAAGGGCAGTAACCTGCAGAGCTAATGAAAGGGGCACCTCTGTCAGGACACACAGGAAAGATGGCGTGCTAAGCTCAAAATAATTGAAGGTGGGCTGGAAAAAGGGAGTTGCTTAGAAAAATGGAGAAGGGGCTAAAGATGTAGTTCATTTGGTAGAATGCTTACCTCATAACACATGAAGCCCTGGGTTTAATAACCAGCACTGCATAAACCACGTGTGATGTCTCACACCTGTCATGTTCTATGTCATTCCACATAGAATGTGGAATCAGACATTCTCCTTGGCCACACGGAAAGTTCAGTGCCAATCTGGGCTATGTGAGACCTTGTTGCAAATTTCTATGTCAGACAAGAAGGCTGCTGGGAATCCACATTAGGAATACAACATACCGTGGCTGGTGCAGCAGGACCACCTCCAAAGAAAGATCCAATTCTGAAAGAAGGATGTCCCATAGATACAGCTACTTCGAGATGCTCTTTGGTGCTTTGGAGGAACGCAACTGTCCCAGCAGGACCCTACAAGGAAGGAGGTAGGGAAACTCATGCCCTTGTTGTCTGTCTTTCTGGACTGGACCCTGTCTAGAGGTTCTTGACCCAAACAGGCAGCAGAAAACAGGGTAGTTCATTCAGGTCAGCTTCTTGGCCTATGAAAAGTGCATCTGGGCATTAACGTGTCAAAAATACACCCAAGCAGCTGTCCAGGGCTGAGCATTGCATTCTTCTGAATGCCTTTGCGCCATCTCCACCTCAACAGCACTCAGTACCCTTTATCCCTGATGTATCAAGTAAACGAATTGGGGAGATGGCTCAGCCAATAGAGCACTTGCCTTGCAAGCATAGGGACCTGAGTTTAATCCCTACAACCCACATGAAAAGGTCTAGCATGGTGACCTGTGCTGGTCATCCTAGTGCTGGGGAGGTAGAGATGGGAAAATCCCTGATGTACACTGACCATCCAGCCAACTTGGTAAGCTCCAGACCGATGAGAGACCCTGTCTCAAAGAAGGTAAACAGCCCCTGATGAATGACACCCAAGGTTGTTCTCTGACCTCCTCAGGAGCATACACACACACACACACACACACATGCCATAGTTGTATTGTATGTTATAGATACCCTCAACTGGTCAACATGTCCTGGATAAGAGACCGTAGACTGCTCAAATGCTGTATACATATCACGCCCCTCCTCACTAACCTCAAGGCTCTTTGCAGAAGAGGGAGCAGAAAGATTGTCAGAACTAGAGGCGGCAGATACCATCAAGGGGGCAGTGTTTTCTGAGCACAACAGGACAGTGGCACTAATGAACTTACAGTAATTGCAACAGCAATGCCTAGGAATGGTGCAAGTTCAAGCCAGACAAAATTCCAGCATGATGGAGAGGTAGGTACTGAACCCCACCTCTAGCTGAGGATCTATTGGCATTTGATAACTACTGAGAGAGAAAGAATCGGTTTTCTTTAATTGTGTGACCCCTCGTAGACTGACCCCACAGGCCAGGGTGCCCTACACAAACTAGACTCAATAGGGTGGGGAATAAAACTTGAAACTACATGAGTAAGGATATAAGGGTGGGTAGGGTGGAGCTGGGAGGAGTTGGAGGAGGGTTGAACATGATCAAAGTGCGTCATATTAGATTCTCTAAAAATTAGTAAGAATATTTTTAAATAGTGTTAAATAAGTCCTGTATCTATCCTTGAATTAAAAGAAAAAAGGAAAAATCGAATTGAACCACCTTAAATCTTGCATCCAAATTCCAGGATAGAAGATGAGCCTCCAGGTTGCTTGGACAACCACCCCTGGGGCATGCATCCCTCCATGGGTGTCTTAGGATGACATGGGTTTGTTTGGTCACTCATTGTGTGAATTTCTGTGGAACGGACACTGAAGACACATGTGAATGTCGGGTCCTCCTTGGGTGGTGACTCGGGGAAGCTTGGGTAGAGGGTGAGACACTAAGGCCAGAGAGGGAACTCAGTAACGACAACAGTTAGCAACTGTGGAAACTGAGCCTCAACTGTGCGGCACAATAAGCCTCCAAGCTGAGCTGTTTTAGACTGGCTGGCGCTGAGTGCAATGTTTATAGTTATGCTTATATTGTATTTTGGAATATGTATTTATATTAAATATAGTATGCTGAATATATCAAATAAGCATGTGTCTATATATGTCAATCATTGGCTGAGAGCTACTGAATGCATAGGCTCATTACTTTTCAGATGTTTGGGAGCTGGTGAGAGATCTCAGTGGGTAACAGCTGCTTGAGCTGAGTTCAGTGCCCAGAACCTATGTGAGAAATGGAGCACACTGACTTCCACCAGTTGTCCTCTGATGTCCACATGCTGTGGCATGCACACATACATGCACATGTGAGTGCACACACACAAATATACATGTGCTTATATGTCTATACAAACCTTGAGCATTGCACTTCAGACGCTTTAGGCTCCAGAGGCCAGTGCATCCTTAGGTAGTGCTCAGCATTGTCTCTCTCGCTAAGGACTTGTTTAATTAGGTGTAGTAAGACATGGGTACAGACACAACTGACAAGAAGAAAAAGAAGTCCAGGCATGGCGGCACGTACCTGTCACCCCAGCTATCAGGAAACAGAATCGAGAGGAACAAAAGGCTAGCCTGGGCCACATGGAGACCCCCGTCAGTTGTAGAACTCCATCCTCCAATGGTAACTGCCATTACCATCTCCATGTAGCATCCGTGACACTCAACATCAGGGTTCTTGACAGTTCTTCATAGAAGGAGATCATGGAACGGATCATTAGATCCTCGTCTGAGAGTCCGGACATCTCACAGGTGTATGTAGTTCTGCCCAGCTGTTCTGTGGTCTCTGGTGTGATACAAAGTGTAGAGGGTGAACTGAAGGGTGGCAGACTCGTCTGTGCAGCTGTGGGTAAGTCATTTTCACCCATGCAGGGAGTGGGACTTTCCAGTGATGTAGCTGTTTGGGGGTTACACATACTTCTATAAATAAACCCCACCCGTGCTCTGTAAGTAACCACCACCCATGCTCTGTAAGTAACCCCCACCTGTGCTCTGTAACCCCCACCCATGCTCTATAAGTAACTTCCAGCCATGCTCTATAAGTAACCCCCACCCAGTGACTCAAGTTGGACTCTGACAGAATTGTTGGTGCCCTATCTGGGGGAAGTAGATATTTTATTATGATGCCTTCCCAGAAAAACATCGTATTTTTTTATTTGTGTGCATTTGAACATATATGTGTGCATATGTGCATGCATCTGCATGTGTGTATATGTGCATTGAGGAGTTGACCAATACCCCTCACTGGGGGATTCCAGCAGGTGCTCTACCACTGAGCCATACCCCAGCCCCTCACTGGGGGATTCTAGGCAGGTGCTCTACCACTGACCTGTATTTCCCTGGGCAAAGACAGGGGAATTACAGTATGTACTGGGTCTATATCCTCACCACCTGTGGGACATGGTCAGAAGCTTTGGCTAGGGTGGGTACAGTGGGCATCTCCAAACAAGCAGCAGCATGTATTCCAGGAAGACCAGGAATGTATTCCTGGTTGAGTCTGGTTGTTGCCAGGCATAGGCACCAGGGACTCCCCTCTTAAAGCCAATTCTCCAAGCAGCTGGGCACACACTGTCTTTCCCAGTGCCAGGGCTGGCCTGGAAGATACTACCCATTGGCTTTTCAGGACATGCTGTCTTCTGCCAAATTTAAGCCACGTGTTCTGCTCTCTCTGAGGCCATTTGGGGAATTTGTGGGTCTCTGGGTAGGGGTAAATAAAAAGAGGTGTGTAAAGGACCCCAATGGTGGAGAGTGGGGTGAGCAACACAGGGCAGGGGCTTGGGAGCAAGCAGAGCTGTCCATATGGGGGTGCTCTTATATCAGCAGCAGCTTCCTCTTCACCCCTCCTCCTCCCTACCACCCCGCCTCTTCTCCTCCCTCCCACCCTGCTCCTCTTCCTCCACCTCCTCCTCCCCTTTTTCCTCCTTCTCCCTTGTCCCTTCTCTCTTCCCTCCTCTCCCTCCTTTATCTTTTTATTTACAGTGCTGCTGGTGGAAGCCAGAGCCTTGCACATGGCAGGCAAACACTCTACCACAGAACTATGCCAATACCCCAGCTGGCTGCCCTATCAGCTTCTACACACCCCCTCTCTCACACACGTACACACATAATCCACTTTGAAAGATGGGTTCCTATAGAGGTTTCCAACACAAAATTCTTCAAACAAGACAATTAATTATTTTCCTCCAAATCCCATCTTTCCAAACCCACAAGTTTTCTTTTGCTAAACTCTGACCATGGATATAGCTGGAAATACTCAACCACAGTAAACATGAGAAAGTGCCTCTCAGAAGGGAAAGCACGAAACATTTGGGGGGAGGCGTGGGAAAGGGGTCTGTTTCTAGAATGTCAAATAATGTGGAATTATTGCAGAGCTTTATTTATTTACTTTTTAGCTTCCATATGTGCATGGCGGTGTGACTCATGTATGAATGGTCACACACATGTATATCCACATGTATGGGGAAGCCAGAGGTTCAAGTCAGGTGTCTTCCTCTATTGATCTACACTCTATTTGCTAAGGCAGGGTCTCTCACAGAATCGGAAGCTTGCTAATTCAGGGAGTCTAGTTAACTACCTTGCCCCAGGAATCCTTTGTCTCCATCCTGTAAGCATTGAGATTACAGGTGGGCCACAGTGACCAGCTGGCTCTTGTGGGGGTGCTGGGGTTCTGAACTCCAGTTCCCACACTTACAGAGCAAGCTCTTTCCCAGTGAGCCATCTCCCCAGCCTGATTAGCAGGCTGATTGGTTGGTCGGTTTATTGATTGACAGAGTCTGCTTATAAAGCCCAGCTGGTGGGTGGGTTGATTTTCTTTTTTTCTTTCTTTTTTTTTTNTTTTTAGTACTGAGAACTGAACCCACCACTTTATCTAGGCTGATCTTGAACATGCTATGTAGCCCAGGCTAGCCTGAACTTCCCAATCCTCCTTCCCCAGCCTGCTGAGTGCCAAGATCACAGATCTATACCACACACTGCCTCAGGAGCATCTCTGAAAGAACCCTTTGTCACTTCCTCACCCCTGGATGGATCCCTTTCTGGGACCCTTCTCCCATAACTTCTGGAAATGAGACCCAACCAGGCTCCTAAATTCTCACTCCCTGGGTAACCAGTCAGGTCTCTGTTTCGAGAGAGCTGGCAAAGAAGATTTTTGGCTCAGCCTCCCCTGCCTCCAGTGCAGCATTACGCAGAAATGCATAAAGCCCAGGACAGTTGCAAACGCCTCTCTTCATTATGATTTTTTTCCTAGAGCTTGCTAATTAAATCATTAAAATTTTATCTTCACTTAACCATGGATAAAGAGCATTTGAAACATTTAATTAGTATGCTGCAAGAGAGCCACGGAGAAGCTAGGATTCCTTGCAAGTTGGACCTGTTTGGAAAGGGAAGTGGATGAGGTGAGGGAGGGAGGGAGGGAAGCGGGCGGGGGGATGGTTTCTTTACAAAGGAATCTATAACTGCTTTCTTGTTTTTTTTATATAAGAGCTGGGAATCAGATCCGAAGGGGTATGTGTGTGTGTGTGTGT
>LOEQ01000246.1:362775-373590 GCA_001685075.1 Bramus lutescens | reverse complement strand
AGCCCCTCACTGGGGGATTCTAGGCAGGTGCTCTACCACTGAGCCACACCCCCAAAGCCCCTATTGTAAGTTTCTTAGCAGATATTCTAGCACTGAGCTACATCTCCAGTCCTCAATATTTCAAGACAGAATATCCCTCTGAAGCCGAGGCTGGCCTAGAAATCATGATCCTCTTGCCTCTGCATCCTGAATCTATATTTCACCTTTTAAACTGGAAGATGCAATCCTGCTTTCCCAGCTCATTCAAAACCCCCAACAATTTCCTAAAATTACTAAAACTCTCTCAACATCCATCTCCCAACCCAAGAAGTATTTCTCTTTTGCAAAACAGAGCGTTTAAAACACCAATAACCTAATTATTTAACACTTAATGAACCCACTAGAGGATGTGTGTGTACACACTCCATGTAATGTCTTCCTCCTCTACAGCAATTAGCATACCCTGTAATAAAGCAAATGGGAAACGGTATGCCAAAGACAGAGATGAGAGGGGAAAAGACGGTTGCAGCAAGGGAAAGTGAACAAGGGTTGTTTCAATAATGACAATCTGAGCTGAAGCTGCCTATTATTGAGGGAGGAGGTGGGCAATGGTGAGCAGTGGGTGTTCCCCCAATGGCCCTCCCTGAGGCTCTTGCTGCCTCAGCTGGGGGTGGTACAGTGGGTAAGAAGCCTTCACCTGTGGGCCTCTTCTGTAAAGACAACATCGCCCCTGTGCAGGGTGACTGAGAAATGTCCCCTAGAGGCTCGCGTGCTTGGGCAATGTGTGACAGAATGCAGTCTCTCAACTCCCTGCTCTGGCCACCTACTTCTGTACCCTCCCCTGCCACTACGGACTCCCCCTCTGGAACCGTGAGCTCAAATAAGCCTTTTCTTCCTTAAGTCTCTTTAGGTCATGCTGTGTTGGTATAGTAACAGAAATTAACTAATATACTCAGAGTCCACACCCCTTCCCAGACAGCTGTCACCCAGCAACCATTTGATGAAGATGAATCCTTGGCTTCCTGATCAAATTCATAGTATAAACCTCTAAACAGATCCTGTTGTATCTCTACCAATGGCAACCTGTATATTCTTAAAGCCTTGCTTCTTACAAACCTAGAGCATGTATGTGTGTATACATGTGTATATGTGTGTATCTGTATATTTGTGTATATGTATATTTGTGTGTATGTATATTTCTGTGTGTATTTGTGTGATTATGTATATTTGTGTGTTTGCATGTGTGTATATGTATATCTGTGTGTGCATATATGTGTGTGTGTATATATTTTGTATATATATGTATATTTGTGTGTATGTGGATATCTGTGTATGTATATGTGTGTGCATGTATTTGCGTATGTATCTGTGCGTGTGTGTGTGGTGTGTGTGTGCTGGGATGGGCTTTTTGGTGATGCAACTGCCTCTGATTCCTCCATTATCTCATATATAGTTCCAGAAAACTCACTGGTCCACCATACTGGACCTGGTTGAACAGTTTCTAGGGTCTGTGGTCAGTCCCTCTCTGGGATGAATAGACACTTGCTTGTGTGTCCCAGAAGATGTCACACAGCACCTCCAGCTCAGGACCAACTCCAGACAAAACAGGGGCAGTTTCAAGGACCCAGAGCATACTGGAATCATTCAAACAAGCCAGCCCCAAGAGCTGCAGATGTGGTTCATGTGCGTATCCTGATGGCTCTGAGTTTGATTTCCAGCACTGAAAAAAAAATCCGAACCAAACAAAAACGCAAACAGCCAATGCTAAAGCTGTCTGCCCAGCCTTACCCATCCATTTCTTGAAGCCACACTAAAGGCCCTCCTGACCAGTGTGAGTGCTTCCCTACAGCGTTCCCTGCCTCCCCATCCTGGGGATTTGTGAGTATAATCTTCCTCTGGGGCAATCATTTCTGTGAAAGCATGTCTCACCATCTGCGACAAAAACGAATTCTAAGTGTAATGAAAACAGCAGGCCTGCCAGGTGGAGCGCTGGCCCAGGGGACACAAGGAGATGTGTGTTGTCCTCTCTGGGGTCCACACCGCAGTGGTCAGAAGGGAGGAAGTATGATGCCGTGACATGTGGCTACAGGCTTCACCAGGAGACCTAGAGGCGCTCAGCCAATGGGCTGCCTGGGACAGAGAGGGCTGGAAGGGGCTCCTCAGGAGAGGGAGGCTCAAGGGCAGCCGTGGGGGACAAGTTTGCATCTGTGGGTGCTCGCACGCAGGAGAGAAAGCGCGTGCAGGAGGGGCTGAGGCTGGAAGCTGCTGGTCTCGGAAGGACGAGGGGTTGGAAGAAATAAGGTTTCAATGGTGATGGAGATCCTGGTGAGGCAGGCAAGCTTTAGAGGCAGCTTAGCAGCCTGGAATCCCACTTGGCTGCAACACCACAAACAGCCTTTTCCCAAAGATGTGATGACAGTCTGGGAACCCCACCTTCATCAAGTCCCATGCCCATTCCTCTCTCTACAGGAGTCTATACTCACTCCAAACCACAGTTCCTTAGAAAGTTCCCTTCTGTTACTAAACACATCCTGAAGTATATTTTGGAACTAGGAGCAGTGGGTCAGCGCCGCTTGGACTGGTTTTAGATCCATATTCAACAAGGCAACCTATCCTCTGGGTGAACTTTTAGGGAAAACTCCCAAATTTGCCATCTTATTCATAACTGGTTGTACTGATTAAAATCAGATGCATTATGGGAAAGGTCATACACAGTAAACAAAGTCCTACATGAACCCCAGCATGTCAATCAAAGCAGAAAACCACCTCACTCCACACATAGCAACCAATCCCTCAGGAACCCAGGAAGCCACCAGGTGCCCTTGAACTGCAAACTTGCCCGGAGCTCTCCGCTCCCTTACAGCGGTGTCTATCCTGTGCCTCCACTTCGACTCTGAATGCAATCCCTCTCTGCTTCACCCTGTGTGCACACTTCTTCAGATGCCAAGTTCCTGGAAACACCCCGTTAGACAGACGGCCGGTAACACTAGTAAAAACTGCTGGGAACTTTGGCCTCTGTTAGACAACCCCGAACGAGAAGGGCTAGGCTGAGATGGGGGCTGGACTCAGATGGATGCCCATGGGGGTGAGGAGTCTGTGCATTGCTCAGAGTTATGATTTGACTGTAAAACGCCCTCCATAGGTTCATGTGTTTGATGCTACTTATTGAGGGGGTTAGCAAACCATTAGAAGGAGGGGCCTAGCTGAGAGGTATGGGCCCATGCACAGGTTTGATTGGGTTATACATCGGCTCCCATTTCTGCTCAAGCACTTTGGTTCCTGGTCTGAAGAGATGGTAAAGAAGTAGGGCTTGTGGCTCCTGTAGTCTGCACTGTCTGTGGCTCCTGTGGCCCCAGACACAGCCAGTCCCAGCTGCCAAACCTCCTCTGCCATGACGGACTACATCCCCTTTAACTGCGAGCCCAAATAAACCCTCCCTCCCCGACCTGCTTCTCTCAAAGCAAGGAGAAACGTAACTAACACTAACTCAGCTCCATGAGCAGATGGAGGGAGCAGCTGCTGCAGGCAAAGACTTTGGAGAGGACAGAGTCTGGAGTCTTTAGGGATGTGGCATCAGGTCGGTGACTGAAATATGTGTGCTTTGGATAACAGTGGGCAGAACAAGGCTGGCCTGGGAGTCCCTTGACTCTAAGGGGGAAACTGGGGGATGCTGGGTCACATAGCCAGAGCAAGGGCAAGGGCAGCTCTGAACTGGAAAGTAGATCCTATCCGGAGCAAAGTGCTCCTTGAACACAGACCTGGTGGGGGGAAGGGTGGGGTAGGGGTCATGTTGGAAGTCATGTGTTCTTGCCAGCGTGGACGGTAAACCTTGATTCCCATCCTCCAGGGAACCACTTCCTCAAGGTTCACAAAGCATCTCTACCGTCTAGGGACCCAGTGTTCCAACAAATGAGTCTATGGGGAATAGGCCACACTGTGACCGTCACTACGGGGAACAGTCACACTGCGACCATCACACAGAGCTTGCTTCCTTCTCTCCTTCATCATTTTTTCTCCTCTTCCTCCCTTCCGTCCTCTCTATGCTGTGTTTTGAGCATTAGCCTATGCAGACTTTCAGGAAACCCTGACAATGATTCTTTGGTGGTATAAAAAGAAACACCCAGTTTTACCTCTTTTATTCTTTCTTTAAAGACATAGTCTCCTGTAGCCCAGGCTGGCCTTGACCTCACTATGTAGCTGAAGATGACCTTGAGTCTCTAATCTTCCTGCCTCCACTTCCCAAGTGCTGGGATTACAGATGTGTGCTGCCACGCCCAGTCTTACCTAGACTCCTGCTTCGTGCACAAAAACAAACACTTTACCAGCTGAGTTAAATCGTCAGCCCCCTGAAAATGTAGAGACAAGGCTATCCTCCTGTCTTAATCTCCCAAATGCTGAAGTGATATATGTGTACCACCGTACCTGGTCTCCACCTATCCAGTGTGGTACCAGAAACCGAACTCAAGTCCTCTGCAAGAGCAGTATACACTCTTAACGGCCGAACCATCTCTCCAGCCCTGCCTTATTTTTGACACACAACTTCTCACTGAACTTGGACCTTGCCTGTTGGATAGAACGGCTGGCCTGTCAACCCTAGGGATCCACCCATCTCTGCATCTCCAGCAGAAGGGTTACAGATGCATGTTATCATGCACAGCTTTTTATGTGGGTGCTGGGGATAGAACTCACATCCTCACGCTTGCTCAGCAGACACTTTACCATTGCCCCCCCAAACACACCCTGTCTTATTTTGATGCCTAGAAGTGGTGAGCCTTCTGCCATTGACCTTGGAGGTGTTAAACATCCCCTCCTGAAGCGGGGATCACCTCTCATACTCTCTCCCAACTGTGCCTCGTGTCTCTGCTCTCTCCTGGTGGGTAAGAGTCATGGCCCCTGCCCTCAAGTGGATTTTCCTAGCCCCATTCTTCTTCCCCAGTTCACACCGATTTCCTTCTTAAGTGATTACCGCGCAGAATGGGATCCTTCCTATGAAAATTACCCTTGGAATAAATTGCAGCCATATTTTTCCCTTCTCATTTTTCTCCCCCAATGGTACATGCTTCATCATCTTAAAGATCCCTTTGTTTGACAGTTAAGTGCATTAGCGTAGACCGGAGTGATATTTCTTCTCTATTGTAATAATTATTTCCTCTTATAATTTTTGAGTTGTATCCGAGCTTTGAACGTTGCTCCCCTAGCCCTCAAACATAAAGGTTTCTACTGTCCCTGGATAGTGTGTCAAACACACACAAAAAAGAAAGACATCAGCAAAATTGAACAGACATCTATAGAACTCTTATAAGAATAAAGCGGAGAGCACTCATTATCTAAGCAGGGAGGGGAAAATGGGCCCTGTAAGAGAAACACTGGCAAATTCAGTTATCAGGAGCTCCAAACAAAACCAGCACCACCATCAAGGTTTAGTGCAGCTCCTATCATCTCTAATAATAAAATAATTCTCTGTGGAAGTAGCCCAATTAGGAAGCTCAAATGTTTGTTCATCAAAGAATCTGAGAGGTCACCCAGAAGGTATCTGGGCACAGTTCAACATCACCACTGACGTCCCATAGCTCCCAGTGTAGAAAGGAAATAAAGACACATAAGAGATGAGCTTGGGCTTGGGTGGGGGGGGGGTTCCAGTGAGTAAGGTGCCTGATGCACAAACACTAAGGGCAGAGTTCAAGACCCATAACCCCTGTTAAACACTGAGTGCGGTGGGGCATGCCGGTTACCTTAGCATGCATTGGGGAGGTTGAGACAGGAGGATACCCTGAAGCTCACTAGCCAGACAGCACAGGTGAAATGGTGAGCTCCAGGCTCAGTGAAGCACCTTGCTTCAGAAAAGAAGGAAGGCAGAAGAGCTGGAGAAACGGGTCAGCATTAAGAGGACATGCTGCTCTTGCGTGGACCCAAGTTTGGTTCCCAGCACCGGTATCAGGTGGCTCAGAAATGCCTATAACTCTAGCTCCAGGGAAATCTAATCTCTTCTTCATGCCTTTGTGGGTACCTATACTATCTTAAGTATACCCCCCACATACACATGTACACATATAATTAAAAACAAAGTAAATCTTTAAAATTATTTTTTAAAAGTTAAGGTGGAAAGTGATTGGATGGAGAGTAATTGAGAAAGATACTCCATGGTTTCCATATATATGCAAACCAACACACACACTAATACACGCTTGCAAGCATAAACATGCACATATGAATGCACCCATGCAAGCACACACATGCACAGGCATGCATGCATGCATAGAAGCAAACAAGCTGGAGTTCATTCGCACATGCATGCACACATGCACACATACACACACACACCTGGGTCCAAAGCTTCAGTTTCTCTCACCCTAAGCAATCAATGTGTACTTCATTCTGGGATCATGAGACTGTAAGTAAATATACCATTTTGTAGGGTGAACTAGGAAGTTATTGACAGTCAAAGTGGACAAGGGACAGTGAAGTCAGAGCTACACAATGTAATCCCCATAGCAACTACCTGGATGTCACCTGGTTTGTTATGAAGCTGTGTGTACTAAATCTACCCTAGACCTGCGGCATCAGAATCCACATAGGCTAAAATGCACCAGTGGCCATAGTACTGATTTGAAACGTCGCTTCCAGGAGACAGCTTTGCGAAGATGAAGCCTAGGCAGCTGGAATGCCAAACAGTGATCATGGCCTAGTCTCGGCAAATCACATCTGCAAAGATCTTATTTCCAAATGAAGTCACATCCTAAGGTCACAGATGGATGTTATTTTAGGGGAACACTTCAACCCAGCATGGAGGGGAAGAACTACAAGGAACTCAGACATGCATCAGGAGGTCTACATTTTGGCTTTTGCCTGAGTCTGTCTGTATGTCTGTAAAATATTACTTTATAATATTGTTTTACTTTTAACTTGTGTTTACGGGGTGAGGTGAGTATGTGTGAGCACAGCTGCCCATAAGAAGCCTAAAGAGGGTGCTGTATCCTCTACAGCTGGAGTTAGAGGCTATTGGGAGCCACCCTACATGGGTGCGGATATTCTTAATTGCGAAACTTCTCTCCAGTTCCTAAAACTTCTTACTGAAACATAGTTTCTGAGCTGGGGAAGATGGCTCAGTCATCAAAGTGCTTTCTTCGGAAGTGTGAGAAGCTGAGTTTAGATTCCCCAGAACACGCATAAGAAAGAAGGAGGCGGGGGAGGGGAGGAAAGGGACAGGGACAGTGGTCTACACTTAGAATCCCAGAGCTGCAGGAGAGGAGGCATACAGGGAGATCTCTGGAAACTGGACAGCCATCTAGCCTGGCCTATGCAGTGAAGCATACAACATGTATGTTGCATGCATGTGAGGCCAGACGTGAACCTTGGCATCTCCCTTGGTTGCTTTTCTACCTTGTGTTTTGAGACAGGATCTCTGACTGGCCCCAGGCTCAACAATTGAGCTAGACTAGCTAGCCCGGGAACCCCAGGAGCCTCCTTTCTCTACCTGCCTAGTACTAGGATTACAAGTCTGCATAAGCACACCTGGTTTTCACAAGGTTCTGGGGATGTGTGAATTCAGGTCCTCACACTTGTACAGAAAGCACAGAACTGCCCCCCTCCCAACACACACACACACCCAGGCCATGAAATCTGTTTCGGTATCTGTTCTAAGGTGGTAGGTAAGTCACCAGAGGCTAGATGTGGGGACAGCGGAGGAGGGAAGGAGCTGATGATTCTGTCTTTGAGCACCATATTCAGGAGCATGAGTGTGAGTTTTGGTAGTATACTGCCTAGTCACCTAGTGCCATCTGAAAGGAGGGCACCTCAATTGAGAAAATGCCTCTATGGGATCCCACTGTATGCAAACAAGACGGGAGGGCATCTTCTTAATTAGTAATTGATGGAGGAGGGACCAGCCCACTGTGGGTGGTGCCATCCCTGGGCTGCTGGTCTTGGGTTCTATAAGAAAGCAGGCTGAGTCAGCCAGGAGAAGCAAACCAGTAAGCAGCACCCGTCCATGGTCTCTGCATCAGCTCCTGCCTCCAGGTTCCTGCCCTGCTTGAGTTCCTGTCCTGACTTCTTTGGTTAAGGACTACAGTGTGGATGCAGAGGCCAAATAAACCCTTTCCTCCCCAGCCTGCTTTGGTCATGGCGTTTCATCACAGCAATGATAGATAACCCTAAGACAGGTGCTGTCTGGAAGTCAGCTCCCAGACTCCTCAGGTGGGTGCTTTTCCTCTGCTTCCCCCTTCTTGTCCCCAACACAGAGCCTGTGCACTGGATCTCCCTGGCAGGAGAATCTGGGGACGACTTGGTATTTAAAATAAAATGATTCTCAGCTATGCTGTCTCAGGAATACTAACTAGGATGTAACCTATGAAGGTTCCCCTGCTTCTAAATCTGACAATGAAAGAACAGGAGCGGGGAGGCAGGGAGGAAGAGAAGGAGCTATTTTTAATTCCTGGCAACAAAAAAATTTTAAATCCACACTAATATTATGAGTTTAGCTTGTTCGATGAATTCTGTTTCTGTAATTGTCCTGTGCACAGTTAATGCTGGGAGAGGAACCAGAGAGCGGTGGTGGTTTCTAGTCGAAATCCACTCCATTTCCCAGTGGGGGAGTGGAGGTGGGGTTTCTTTCAGAGTCCCAGGAGAACCCCCGAAGGAAGGAGATGGTGACCCCTCCCAGGGTCAAGCCATATGACTCATAATTAATATTTAACACTGCTTTTAAAACAAAGTGACAAAAAAAGACAAAAAAAAAAACCCTAAGTAACAGGCCCCTTAATCAGCACATACATTATTTGAGGTCAGGAGCTGAAGAAAGGCGTGTATTGATTGAATTGCATTTTACCCCTCGCCCCCATTCGCATGCCTCTGTGGCTATGGTGACCAATAAGGTCCACAGTGTCCAGATATTTTTAAGGTCTCTTGGGTACAGCAGTTAAGTCAAGCCTACTCTTGTCCCATTTGTGGGCTGCCCTGCCAGGGGAAAGCATGTTGGTCAGAAAGACGCTTGTCTAAGGAGACCAATTTTGTCTCCTTTAGCTGTCAAAACTGCCTTGAGACAGTACACTGCCTTCTGAAGAAGAGAACCACATGGATGCAGGATGCAGTTTCTCATTGGCTTTTATGCATTAGGAATGTTTTAAAACACAGAAAAGTACAGAGAAAAACAGAACACATTCCAGACACTAGAAACCGACTAACCCAGATTTTCACTCTGAGGTTGTTTTTTTTGTTTGTTTTGTTTAATATAAAATAGATAGGGTTGACATGATGGTGCATGTGCAGGCCTGTAATCCCACCACTTAAGAGCCTGAGGCAAGAGGATTGAAAGTTCAAGGTTGAACACACAGCTCAGAGAGCCTGGTGCTGGCACTGTAGACCTGAGGCTGTGGATTTGATCCCTAGGAAAGAAAAGAAAGCCTGGGCCAGCTTGGGCTACAGAGTGCATTACAGGGCAGCCTGGGCTACAGTGAGTTGAATGGCAGCATCTGCTACATAGTGAGTTCTAGGTCAACTTGGAATACAGAGGGAGACCCTGTCTCAAACCCAATTGACACCAAAACTAAACACTACAGAGCAGCCCCATCTGCGGGGTCATCCCTTCCATACGCTCTCTTGAATGGGGGATATGTCCTTGTCACCCTTGAACAACCTATAATAACATGGTTGAACTGCGTGGGTTCCTAGAATTGGCTCCCCCCTCCACCTCTTGATGTTATATTTTGGTGATTAACCATATTGGTGCTTGCTGTTATTGTTTATATGATCCAGCTGTTCAGACTTCTCCAGCTGTGCCCTTCTTTCCCTTGGTGATGGACATTTATATTCTTGTCTACGGAGTAAGTTAGAGGCTACCTGGGGCTCTGTCTCAGAAAAAGAAAACAGATGGGGTGGGGAGAAAGGTACAAAGAGAGGGATGAAGGGAAAGAAGAAAGAAAAGGAGAGAGAGAGGAAAGGAAAGGAAGACAGGCAGGATTTGGGGGTGTGAGCTAGAGAGTCCACTGTGGAAATTTGCACGAAGGGTCTTCAGAAACACAAACTGCAACTATTACAGCCTGGCTGTGCCACCCCTGGGCGCATACTGAAGCCGGCACACCACAGCAATGCCTGAACACCCAGGTTTTGTTTTCTGGAGTTTGGGGGTAGAATCTCACTCTTAGCCCAGGCCATGCTGGAACTCACCATGTCGCCCAGGAAGCCTCAAACTCACGATAGTCATTCTGCCCTCGGCTCCCCAATGTCGTAGACAAGAGCCACTGTGGCCAGCAGTCATGTTTAGTACCGCACTGTTCACAATGGCCAAGATTTAGGATCAGCTTACATGGCTGTCAGCGGACACATGGGTAAAGAAAATGTGGCATCCGTGAACAATGGGAGTTTATTCAGCTGCAAAGGAAAACAAAACCAGGTCTTTTGCAGGAAAATTGATAGAACTGAAGCTCATCTTGTTAGATGATAAGTCAGACTCCAAACCATAAATATCTTGTCCTCTGTGCGCACACATGGGCATGAAAGGACAAGGGGCCTATATGGAAGGAGGAAGGGAAGCATCATAGGGGAAGGGGAGACAGGAGAAGGCACTTCGGGGTGTATTAGAGCAAAGTATAGTGACTTGTACACCTGAAAATAGCATAATGGACCAGCCTTGTGTGACAGCTCTGTCAT
Organism: Bramus lutescens; assembly: GCA_001685075.1. Lineage (NCBI taxonomy): Eukaryota > Metazoa > Chordata > Mammalia > Rodentia > Cricetidae > Bramus > Bramus lutescens. Next base: position 362,967 of record LOEQ01000246.1, on the reverse strand, counting down.
CTTAGCTATTTTAGAGGTTACAGTGGAAGTGTATCAAATTCCAGGCACCCTGCACTACAGAAGGAGCTCAAGGACAGCCTGGGAAAATAAGCGATGCTTCATCGCAAAATAAAAAGTTAAGAAAGCACTGAGGATGGAGCTCAGTGGTCGAGCACCTGCCTAGAATCCCCCAGTGAGGGGCTGGGGTGTGGC
>LOEQ01000246.1:256623-270514 GCA_001685075.1 Bramus lutescens | reverse complement strand
CCCCCACCCCGTTCCCCTAGGTGGTTTCACTTCTATTTTCATGTCCTCTGCACATAGAGATTTTGGGCAGCTGTAGAAAATTTAGGACAAGAGAGATTTAGAGTACACACGTGGAGCCAATCTTAGGCATGTGTCATCCATAGACACCCAGGGTGCCTCTCACAAGGCCTCCCGACAGCCAGCCCCAAGGCGAACTCTCCCCTGCATTATTCCATAAGCCTAGCTTCGCCTGCCCTGGCCTTCACACGAATGCATTCACACAGGATCGACCCCTCTCTGGCCTCCTTTATGCGGAAGGTCTGGGGAACTCCTCCAGGTTGGGTCTTGCTGAGGCTGTGCAGCACATTCTACATATTTACTATATTTTTTTCCATCCTACCACCGGCAAGCATTTCTATGTGGTGAAAGATGTGTACTGGCCTGGGAATACAGCTTAGTGATAATGTGCTTGCCCAGTCCGTGTGAGGCTCTAGGTTTAATTCTCAGGACTGAAAACAAAGCAAAACACAAAGCGTACTTGGGTTTGACAACTAGATTCAGCTTCGTTAAGTCCAGTTCTGCTGTCGGTACCTTCTCCTGTGGTGGATTGGATGAAAATGGCCCCCATAGGCTCATATATTTGAACGATTGGTCCCCAGTTGGTAGGCTCCTCGGGAAGGATTAGGAAGTGTGGCCTTGTTGGAGAAAGTGTATCCCTCCCTGGGAGTAGGCTTTGAGATTTCAAAAGCCCGTGCCAGACCCAGTCTGTCTCTCTACCTCCATCTTTTGGATCAGATCTTTAAGCTCTCAGCTACTGCTCCAGGGCCATACCTTCCTGCTGCCATGTTCTCTGCCATGACCATGGACTCTGAAACTGTAAGCAAGCCCCCAATGAAATGTTTCCTTTTATAAGTTGACTTGGACATGCTGTCTCCTCACAACAATTGAACAGTCACAAAGACGCCTCCGCAGCATGCTTAGCCAAGGCTGAACTTTGACCATGTCATTGTCATGGAGTGACCTCATGGCCTGTTTGGTCTGATGCTTGCTGATCTGGACATCCATGGTGAACACAGATGTGGGGTTGTCCTCCCAGGAGTGGGGGATGGGCTGGCCACCTGAGCTCAGTGTGCTTCTACTACTGGCTGGCTTCACTTCGAGGGATCTTAGGGTCTCTCTTTCATTAAACAATTTGGGGTGCACGAGGCACAGTTTGTGTGTAGTGGTCAGAAGACAGCCTGTGAGAGTCGGTCCTCTTCTTCTGCCATGTGAGCCCCAGAGATCAGGTCATCGGGCTCAACCACAAGCACCTTTCTCTATTGAGCCCCCAGCACTGTTTATTCTTAGTCTGCTGGGCCAGCAGCACTTGAGATTTAGGGAATTATTACTAGTATGAAGTAAAACTGCATTTTATTGACACTGATAATTCTCTTGTCACCTCCAGAAAGGGCTTTGTGACTCACTAAAGCCTTAGAAGAAAAAATTGCTTTTTAAAAGATATTTGCATGTAGTTGGGCATTTGGTTCTGGGGAAATGTTTGATTGAGTAACAGTGGCATTGCGTGAGTCCCCCCAAGCCTTCTGCCTCCAGTCCTCAGTTGGTTTAGAAAACACAACTTGTGGGGTCAGCCAGAAGGCTGGGGCCGGGCTGGGGGCAGGACCCACAGGTTGGAGGAGAGAACCCGTTGTCTTCCGGTCACAATACATACATTATGACAGGAGTGCTTCTGCGTGTGCACGTGCACACATTGAAGGCAATTCTAGAAAAACTCATTGTGTGCTAGACTTGATGGTGTGTGCCTATAACCATGGACTGCAGCAAAAATATTGCAGGTTTGAAGCTAGCCTGAGCTACCTGGTGAGTTCCAGGTCAACCTGAGCTACTTGCTTGCTTGCTTGTTTAGAAAAAAGATGAAGAAGGGGTCTGGGAAGCGGCTCCATGGGTAAGAGCACTTGCTGTGCAAGCCTGAGGACTTGAGTTCAAAGACCCAGCACCCATGGAAAAAGCCAAACATGGCTGTACATGCCAGCAACCCCAGCACTAGAGGGTGGAGACAGGTAGCTCTTGAGAGCATTCTAGCTGATGGGCCTCACTGAAACCGTGAGCTTCCAGTTCAGTAAGAAATTGTATCTCAAGGCATGAAGGCACAGTGGTAGAGGAAGACACTGCCAACACACATACACAGAGAGAGAGAGAGAGAGAGAGAGAGAGAGAGAGAGAGAGAGAGAAACATTTTTAATTTCACCTTAAACAAACAATTTAGAAATTTATATGGTTTAATATCCTTTAAGGGAGGGGCTTTGACTTCGGTTTGGATCACTGAGCCACAGGACAATCTTGGCCAAGTCCCTTCACTCCACAGGGACTCAGTCTTCTCATTATTCAAAGGAGAAGATCAAATGGGACTTGAAGTTGAGAGGCATTCCATTTTGCAGGCCAATTCCAGTCAATGTTAATGGCTTCCAGGAGCACTTCCTAGAGAATCCAAGCTCAACAGCAGAGCATTCTGAGATCGATTGCTGATGTCTGCTGCGGTCAGGAGTCTGAAGGGTGCATCCTGGGCACCCTTTCCTCTTCTCCACCAGCTAAAGACTCCATGATGACCTTGTGACTTTGAACAAATCACTTCACTGCCCCCAAGATTTTGTTTCCTGGTGAGACAAGATGAAGATGAATAATCCCTGCCTTCCTGCTCCACGAGATTGCTCAGAGGCGCTTGCGAGCTAAGTGGGTGAAAAATGGAGATGGGAAGATTGGAGCCTTCTACAAAGTGAAGGTTGATTTTTATTAATTGACCCCTCCGGGCATGGATCCTGTTGTCAGCCCCGGACTCCTCCACATCAGCCTTTGCTCTGACCTTCAGCATCCTCCTTCCTTGGGAAGATTGGGCCATTTGGCTTCCCTGGGGTCACAGAGAAACGGAGTAAATACAGATGTTGAATACAGGCTCTGGTCCTTCAGTAATACAAAATCTTTCCATCTTTAATGCTGGTGTGTGTGTTTAAATGCATGCACATGCATGTGGCAGTCAGGGGTCAACCTTGAATGTCATCCTCAGGAGTCATTCATCTTGGATTTTTCTTCTTTTTTATTTTAGGCAGTTGTTGGGGGTGTGTGGTTTGCATGCTGTAACATGTGTGTGGAGGCCCAAGGATAATTTGTCTGTGCGGTTTGCATGCTGTAGCATGTGTGTGGAGGTCCGAGGATAATTTATAGGAAGTTGGTTCTCCCTTTCTACCACATAGGTCTCAGGAGTCAAACCCAGGGCATCAGACTTGTCAGCAAGCTCCTTTATTCTCAGAGCCATCTTACTGGCCCTCATCGTGTTTTGGGAAGACAGAATCTCTCAGTGAGACCTGTAGTTAACCAGTTTATCAAGGCTGACTGGTCACTGAGCTCCAAGAATTTATCCATATCCAACTCCTCAGCACTGGGATTATATGATCACGCCACCACACCCAGCCTTTTCACATGGGTTTTGGGGTTTGAACTTGGGTTCTCATGCTTGCGCAGTGAAGACTTTACCGAGCCGTCTCTCTGGACCACAACTCAGCATCTTTAACAACTGGCCAGGTCCAAGTCCAAAGTTTCTTCTTACATAATGGAACCCCCTGAGCTCCTGGTCTATCCTAACACCCTTACCACTGATGCAGCTGCCCACCAGGTGGGAAGAGACATGCTCCCCAAATTCATCTTGATTTCCCTTAGGGGTCCATCCTTATGCTGATCTCTAAGCAAAATGAGTTCCCCAGTTGGGTAGTTAGCACTTCTGACAGCTGTGTCAGGAAGCTCTGATGAATCAGTGGAATCAACCCACAATTCTGGGAAGTCAGTGCAAACACCCAGGAAAATCTGTCCTTGTCACCAGACAAATGCATCCCTGTGCCTAAATCCACAATCCCTCTTCCTTTCATCTTGAATGCTGCTAACGTCTTCTGCCACCATCCATAGAGAGCCTGTGGATTGCCAGATCCTGTATGTCTTAACGTCTCCCTGCAGATCCTGGCAGCTATCTGTCTATTATTCAGTGTAAGCAAAGCATTGAGGTGTTTCTTCTTGCCCGGTGGTATATACCAAGTTGGATTTGCTGACTGGTTATCCAGGCCCTTGTTTATTAATGTGTATGTGTTTATAGTCACCATCTCCCCTTCTGCTTTTTACTTCAGGCTTCTATGGTGAGCAGTGTTTGTTGTGGTATGAAATGATATACATTCAGAATTTTCCAAGACACAAAAGTGTGGGTCTTCTTCTTTTTTTTCTGGTCTGATTTTTTTTTCTTTTTCTTTTAGCAACAGATAGATGACTTGAGTTTCCTGCCATGCTGGAAACACTGAATCAGACTCTTGTTTTCTTTAAAATCTGAAAATCTCAGCCAGAGGTTGTTGAAGGTGGTGTCTGGTAGCTGAGGTACAGCCCCTTCCCAGGGTACTGTTCTGGGGAAGGTGTGTCGCCACCTACACAGACAATAAGACTGCCTAACTCAAAGTGCTCCTTCTAGAGGAGCATTGGGAATATAGTTCTATCTGTTAAGTCCTAAGTTCCAGACCAGAATCAATATTTAAAAGAATGAGGAGGAGGGGTATTAAGGGAAGCAGGAGGGGGAGAAGGAAGACGAAGAGGAAGAAGAAGAAAAGAAGGAGGAAGAAGAAGGAAGAAGGAGGAGGAGGAGGAGGAGAAGGAGAAGGAGAAGGAGGAGAAGGAGAAGGAGAAGAAGAAGAAGAAGAAGAAGAAGAAGAAGAAGAAGAAGAAGAAGAAGAAGAAGAAGCAGAAGCCGAGTATATATAGTTATATAGTAACACTGGCTTATATAACACTGGGGATGTGGGAACAGACAGATCCCTGGGGCACACTGACTGGCCAGACAACTTAGTCAAATCAGCGAGCCCTAAGCCAGTAAGAGGTACTGTTTCAAGAATAACAAGGTGGCTCACTCCTGAGAAGTGACACAAGGTTGTTCTTGGGTGTTCACACACACATGCATATACATGTATAGCACAGGAGCTATACACACCCACATACAAATGAGAACACTACTGGCCCAGCGAGGTGACCCAACAGGTAAGGATATTTATCCATGGGACCCGCATGGTAGAAGGAGTGAATAGACTCCCAAGAGTCACCCTCTACCCTCTACACAAGCACCATGGGCACCTATGTGCTTCTGTGAGCACATGGGAGCACACACAAATGATAAAACAATTAAATGCTGCAGGAGCTTGAGCAGCGCTTGCCACTTCCTCCCACGATTTGGCTGTTCCTTCAGGCAGTTCAACACCTGGTGTCATCCACAGAGCAACCACTGTGAGGAGCATGCCCCTGCCAATACCAGCACTGTGACCTCAGGCAGGTCACTGAACTGCACCTCCATTCTCTCCTATAAAATTGAGGATAAATCAGGAGTTGGCCCCCATCTGTAACCCCCAACTCTCAGGAAGTGGAGGAGAAGGATCAGGAGTTCAAGGTCATTCTCAGCTGAGTGTGAGGCCAGCCTGGGCTAGATTAGACCTGTCTTGAAGAGGACAAAGAGGAGAAAGGGGGAGGAGATGGTGGAGCTAGAGGGGATGAGAAGCAAGCAGGCAAGCATACGGGTCCCAAGGCTCACAGAATTGGGTCAGTCATCTTACAGGAGCTGCTGAGAGAAGGGTGAGCCCACCCCTTTTCTCCTTTCTTGCTCTCTTACGTAACCTCTTTTCCCCTCCACTGTGGGATGAAGCCATAAGCAGATTGTCACCAAACGTGACCCCTTGACCTTGGAATTCCCAGCCTCTAGAACCACCACCCAAAGACATTTCTGTTTGTTATACATGACCCAGGCTATGGTTTTCTGTTCCTGCAGCAGTGTGGTGAACTAAGACACACACACTCACATACACATACAACACACATATACACATGCACACACACGAACACACTATGCATGCACACACACACATATAACACACGTACACAACACAGACATACACATGCACACACACTCACACAGAACACACTCACACAACACACACATACACACGCACACACTCACACATACACTCACACACAGCACACACTCACATACACTTACACAACACACTCACACACACATACAACACACTCACACACACAATACACAGCACATACATACAACACATACTCATACACACACAACACACACATATAGCACACACTCAACACCATTCACATAGAACACATAAACACATGCATAAACACATACAAGCATATAACACACACCCAGGAACTACCATGTACACTCTGGAATGTTCTTATAATTCAGGGAAGTGGGGTTGGAGATGTGGCTCAGTGGGTAGAGTACTTGCCTAGCATGTAACACAATGGAACACTGTTCCATTCTCAGTGTTGGCAAAATCACATATAGTGACATTTACCTGTAACCATGGCATTGAGGAGATAGAAACTTGAGTTCAAGGTCATCCTTGACTATATGGTGAGTTCAAGACCAGGCTGGGCTACATGAGACTCTGTCTCAAAAAAAAAAAGTATATCAATGAAGGAAAGATGGTTCTCCACCCCAAGAGTATCATCTGGTGTCATAGTTGGTACTTAATAATAGACTAGAATCACCTGGCAAAGGTCTCAAGTACTGTCTTTATCAGGGTGGCCTGTGGACATGTCTGCAAGGGAGTGCCATGATTAGTGTGGGAGGGCCTTGCCCACCGTGGGCAGCGCCATTCTCTTAGCAATTGGTCCTTAGTTAAATAAGGAAGTTAGTGGACAGACCAGCAAGGAACCTTCTTCCGGGGTTTCTGTTTCAGGCTCCTCCTTGAGTTCCTACCCTGACTTCCTTCAGTGATGGACTGGAGGTGTGCACCAAGTCAACCCTTTCTTCCCTGAAACTGCTTTTGGTCGGGTATTTCATCAGAGCAGCAGAAAGGTCACTACAGCATCTATTGAGATGGATGTGTGGTAGCCAGGTGCAAGGTGGCACAGTTTCTTTGAATGAGCAGTTAAGGAGCAGGCTGAGCAGAGGGTGTACAGCAAGGCCTCCTGGAGGTGAGAGAAGCTAGGTAAGTGAGAGAATGGCCTATGCACAGCTGGGGCAGGCCAAGGAGGCGACTCAACGGGAGGCCCTGAGTCCTGTCCCCAGAACCCATGTCATTACAAATGGGGTAATGTACATCTGTAATCTCAGGGCCGGGGAGGTGGAGACAAGTGGATTCTTGGGATTCCTTGATCAGCCTGCCCTGTCTAATCTGTGAGCTGTGAGTTCAGCGCAAGACCCTGCCTTGAACACAAAGTGGATGTGGGGAGATGGGTCAGTGGGTGACAGCACTTGCTGTGGAAGTGTGAGTTCGAACCTCCAACATCCAGGTAAAAAGTTGGTCTTGGTTGTGCATGCCTATAATGCAGCATAGCAGAGAGTGGAGATGGGAGGATTGCTGTGTTGTGCTGGCTGCCAACCTAGCTCCAAGCTCAGAGAGAATAAGAGAGAGAATGACAGACTAGGACATTTAATGTCCCTCTTCAGCCTCTACATGAAAGCATGGCCACATACACACAGACACACACATACACACACACATGCAGAGAGAGAGAGAGAGCTAAGACACCTGACTCCAATCTCTGGCCTCCACATTTGTGAGTGCACATGTGTACACACACACACACACACAGAGCTAGAGCTAGTGTCAAGTGTTTTATAAACAAATAAAAGATATGGGTACAAGGGTGGGAAGCCACCACAAGCTTGGGATGCTGTGCCAAGGAGGGCAGATGCTATCCTACAGGCAAAGCTGAGCCACTGGGGCATTGGATCAAGGGCTGCAAGCCAGGACGGATGGACAGGTTACAGAGATCACAGACAGCAGTGAGGAGAGCAGATGGGACCCTCAAGGCAAGAGGCAAGCCCTCATTTAATTGGACACAGGCCAGGCAGAGTTTTATTGCTACTCCAGGGAAACTTTGCATTGAAGTGCAACACAAACACACACACACACACACACACACAATTGAGAGCCACGCAGTTCCTGCATGTGTTTCTGTGATTGTCACAAAGTGTGCCCACACTCCTGAGGGACACTGAAGCAAGAACAGAACACAGCAAGTTGAAAATTAATATTGTAGGATGACGGTTTCTAATGCAGTAGCAACTTTTAGCTATGTCCTGAGTATTAAAAAACAACAAAAACCAGAGAATGTAAGCCCAGTTCCTGCATTCATCTCTCTGCTTCCTGACTATGCACCAGTGTCACCAATAGCTTCCCGTTCCTGCCACCACGACTCCCGCCATAGTGGATTAAAATCTCAAACTGTGACCCCAAATAAGCCCCCTGTTTTAGATTCATTTCTATAACTGTGATAAAATACCCTGACCCCCCCCAAAAAAATCAGCAACAACAAAAAACAACTTAGGGGGAAAGGGTCTATTTCAGCCCACAGTTCCAGGGTACAGATCATAATTATCAGGAAGGCAAGGCAGGAACTTGACACAGCTGACCACATCACATCCACAGTCCAGAGTGAGAATAAATGCATGCATGCCCAGTTCTCGGGTCTGGTTCTCTGCTTGAACAGTTCAGGATCCCCTGCCTAGGGAATGATGTTCCCCACAGTGGACTGGATGTTCCCACATCAATTACCAATCAAAACAACTCCCCACAGATATGATCTAAGTCCCTCGCTGCAACGCTTCCCAGGTGAACCTATACTGCCTCAAGCTGGCTGTTAAAACTCTCACACTTTATCTTGCCTATGTTGCTTTGGTCAGGCCTTTTGTCTTATCAATAGCAAAAGGAACTAATACACGGTATGAGCTCTACACTGGGAAGCACTCTCATTTTTAAGCACATACTCGGTGGGCTTTCATAAATGCCTTTGGCCATGTAGCCACAATCTCAATCAAGATAGAAAATGCCTGCATCAAGCTAAAAGCTGCCTCACGTGACTCGACACAGTCCCCAGGACAGCAGAGTCTACCTCTCCCTGGGACTGTCAGAAAGGCTCGGGCCCCACCCTGAGCCAGCTGCATTCAAATCTCCATTTTGACAAGTTGGTGAGGAACTCTGTGCATATATATAGACAATCCAAGTTCCCACAGAGAGAGAGTTGATGAGCCCAAGATGTTGTTCCCCTCGATATAAATAGCAAAACCTGAAGCATGTCCAGAGTAAGTGATATATGACTGAGTTTGAAGAGAAAATTAAAAAAAAAAAAAACAGGAATAAGAAAAATACTCAATGGGGAGGAAACTAGGAAGCCATAGCAAAAGGCTTCTCTGTTCCCTGGACCTCAGACTTCCTTTCCCAGGCTGAACCTCTGCTGACCTGACAGCTTAGGAGAACTGTGAGGACGATGCTGGCAAATACTGGGGCTAGTGGGGAAACTGCTTCTAGCTCTCTGTTCCAGACCAGAATTGAGGAAGCTGTCCGTCCAAACCTGTGTGGCAAAGAAACCTTGATTTGGAGTTTTGTCGGTAATTTTTTTTAAGTTTGTTTGTAATATTGGGAGTTGAATCCAGTGCCTTGCACATGGAAGGTGCCCTACCTCCTAGCCACACCCCATCCCCTCACTGGGGGATTCTAGGCTGGTGATCTACCACTGAGCCACATCCCAACCCCTCACTGGGGGATTCTAGGCGGGGGCTCTACCACTGAACCACACCCCAGCCCCTCACTGGGGATTCTAGGCAGGTGATCTACCACTGAACCACATCCCAGCCCCTCACTGGGGGATTCTAGGCAGGTGTTCTACCACTGATCCACACCCCAGCCCCTCACTGGGGGATTCTAGGCAGGTGTTCTACTACTGATCCACACCCCAGCCCCTCACTGGGGGATTCTAGGCAGGGGCTCTACCACTGAGCCACACCCCAACCCCTCACTGGGGGATTCTAGGTAGGTGTTCTTCTGTTGAGCTGTATCAAGGGTTCTTTGTACTTTTTATTTTGAGCAAAGGTCTCCTTAAGTAGGCCAGTTAGGCATTGACCCTATAATTGTCCTATCACAGCCTTTCAAACCCTGAGATTATAGGCATGAAGCTCCACCCCCGTTTCTGTAGTTTTAAATGTAAATTAATTTATTTTTTAGCAGTCATTTATTTATTTAGTTGTGCGGTGTGTGGATTGTTTTTTTAACCAGAAGTCCTATTCTGGGACTGGAAAATGAAGCCAGTAACTCCAGAAGGACCGTGGTGGGGGAGGATTGAGTTTCCTTTGGGCAGCAGGCCAGCAGGTGGAGAGTGGACAGTTTTAACCCCACTTCTATTGCTTAGGCACAAAAACTTAGCTGAGGTTAACTGTGAACCTCTTTTTTTTTCATTTTCTCAGTTCTTTAGCCCAGCTTGGCTTGAACTCACTTTGTAGCCAAAGTTAGCCCCAAACTCATGGCCCTGCAGTTTGGTCGTTCCTAATTTCTCAGAGAACCTCTCTTAGCATTTCCGTTTTCTATTCACCTTGCCTGCTACTCCTGCTTGCTCCTTATCTTCCACCTCACGGCATTTGCACGGGAGTCATAATTATTTTAAACCCCTGACTGGTCACCCTGGGCACCTACCCACACCACTGCTGGATCCAGCTCTGACATGCTTCATCTTCAGAGTGTGATTTTGTTTGGTTGTTTGTCCTCGCTTTGTGACACACTTGTTTTTTTTTTTTTTTAACCAATGATGGTTATTCCTCCTGCATTGAGTAATATTGAGTAATACTAGCTGAGGGTTGGGACAGGGGAAGTTCTGAGTTCAAGTTTGATTTCCAGCACCCACACTGAGGCTCCAAGGATCCAACGCCCTCTTCTGGCCTCTTGGGGGCACTGCATGCAGGTGCACAAAACCCCACAGACCCACAGGCATACATAGAGTTAAAACATGCGGTAGGAGGGCCCGCACATTTAGGTTCTGTTTGTGTGCTGTAATTACAGGAGCTCAAACCTTCAAATTGCTGGGACTGCCCCCACCTGTCTCTCGGCATCCCTGTGCCCTCCTCGTCATAGCTCAGCTTAGCTCCGCAGCCCCCTCAGCTATAATCCAGTGCTGTGTAGGGCTTGTAGCGGGGTAGCTGGATTTTTATAGGGCAAAAGCTCAAGCCACAGCAGCCTCGATAGGCTGGGTCCAGCCGCCCATCCAGCCACAATGCTAGAACAGACACATGCTGACCAGCAGAGAGAGATTTAACCAATATTACCACAGTAAACAACAGAGCCCCCAAGCCCACCTTCAGAGACTGAAAGGAGATTCAGGTTTAAGCTGATGAGGCCAGATGGGGAAGTGGCCCTGGACAAGATGGGGTCTTGTGAGTTGTCGCCTACATTCTTGTCATCTGCAAGGAAGCCCTGATCACTGTCATGGCTCGGTGGAGCCAGCTGGATCTCCTGTGACGTAGACACTTTGGCTCCAGTGTGACCCTTCACCATCGTGGTTGACTGCCTTGCCTCTCACCCCACTTGGGCAGATTCTGCCCAACAGGCTCCTTGTTGCTATGGAGCTGGGTTAGTTCCCTGTCAACAGAGATGCTTGTGGTTCTGTCGTGCTGTTGGTGGAATCCCTGGTGACTCAAGGGGAAAGCTGAGAAGGTGAATGTGGAACCAGGAGCTGCAGCAACAAGCTAGTTAGGCCAGCGACCCAGGTCCTCGTTCAGGCATCCTGGGAAAGTGTGGAGAAAGGAAAATGTTTTGTAAACTATCGCTAGTGTCAATATTTAGTGAGCCTGTGCTTCGGGGCTGGGACATTCATAAGTGACTCTCCAGGGACGTACTTTACCATCTTCCTCTGGGGCCATATGTGGGTGAGTCAGCAGGACCAGGGTCAGCCCCTTTGGCCAGAAGCTGCAACATAACAGCCAGTGTGCAGCCATGGGCCACACAGCCTTCTGTGGTTCGCAGAGGATATTCTGAGGGAATCCCACCCTTGGACCCCCAAAGAAGCCCTGGAGGGGGGTAGCATTCTTTGTCCTCACCAACATCATCCTCATTCCTGCTGTCACTGAGGGCCCCTCAGTGGAGCGGTACTAAGTTCTTTTTTTTCTTTTTCTTTTTTTCTTTGTTTTTTTTTTTTTATAATTGTCTCTGCTCAACTCACTGAAGGAGCTTTGAGGGGTTCTATTTAAACTCAGAGAGAAGAGAAACCGGCACCTCCGGCTTCCTGGCCTACCTGCACGTTCACTGTGGTTTGCTATCTTTGCCACTAGGCACAGCTCTTCTATGACCTCTTAGAGCTGCAGGATGACAGCTCGATGTCCTGCNNNCACTGGATAGTCAGGACACCAGCAGGTTCATTACCTTCCCATGCCCCCTCCTGCCCTCTCTGTCTCCTACTAAGACTTCCCCTAGAGTCCAAGGGGCACGCAGCCTCCTACCAGGTGAAGGAATGGTGGGTCGGCCCCATCCTGCGACCAGTGTCCATACAGAGAACTTCAAATCCCACCTTCGAGGGGCTAGGGCAGTGCTTCCATGGGTAAAGTGCTTGCCGTGCAAACATAAAAACCTGAGTTCAGTTCCCTAGCTCCCACATACAGCTAGACTTGTCCTTAACCTCAGTGCCTCTACACTGAGAAAGGAGACAGAGACAGGAAAACCTCAATAGCTCAAAGCCAACATGCCTGGTGTATGCAGTCCTGCAGGACGGGAGAGCCCACTTCAAACAAAGTGAAAGGCAAAGGATCAATGACTGAGGGTGTCTGCTGATGTCCACATGCAGGCAATGGTCCATATGTGAGCATCTACACACACGTATGTATCATTTGTGCATGCGCACACACACACACAATTTTAAAAAACAAAATGCCATCGAGACTCCCTACACTTAACTCCTGCATCAGGCTCAGCTCTTTCCCAAGCCAGCAGTCTGCTCTCATCCCCTGACCTTTGCCCCGCTGCCCTCCCCTGCTTGCTTGCTTTCCTGGCACTCCTCGCAGCACAGCTGCCTCCCTAGTCTGACTTTCCACTTGCTTTGTAGTGAAAGCCGTGGCTTGGTGGGTAGAGTGCTTCCTAGCATATCGGAAGCCCTGGGTCAGAACCCACAGAATCTGGTGATAATGCCTGTACCACCACCATTTGGGACATGGGATCAGAAGCTCAAGGTTGTCTTCAGATAGGCAGTTTGCAGTCCACCTGGGCTCCGAGAAACCCTGTCTCAAAAAACAAAACAAAGATACAAAGAAACAAAGAAAGGAAGAACCAAGGGATGGGGCTGAAGAAATGACCGGTGGGTAAGAGCATTTGCTATGCAAAGGATCCCAGCTCACACCTAGTAAATTGGGCGTGGCTGCATGCATCTGGAGTCACGCTGCTGTGGAGGATTGCTAGGGCTTGCCGGCTATCAGTTTGGCTCCAAGCTCATGGGAGACCACGTCGCATGGGAGTAAGGCAGATAGTGATAGAATGGGGTACCTGCCACCTTCCTCTTGCCTCCCAACAAACACATACACCATGCACACACAAATGCATGAGCACACACACACGGTGGAGAAACTGTAGTACAAATGCAAAAGGCTGCAGCCACTGCAGGAAACATCTGGGCAGCTGCAGGAGGAAGCTCCCTTAGAGTTACTCTGGTGGCTAATATTTATTTAATGCGTGTGGGCATTTGTAAGCATGTATGTGTGTGCATCACTCGTGTGCCTGCTGCCCACAGAGGCCAAAAGAAGGCATCAGATTCCTGGGAACCAGAGTTACAGATGGTGAACCACTCTGTGGATGCTGAGAACTAAACTCAGGTCCTCTTCAAGAGTAGTAAGTATTCTTAGCCACTGAGCCATCTGTCCAGCTCATGAGGATCAATCTTGATCATCAGTTTGACTAAATCTAGAATCACCTAGGAGACATATCTCTGGGCATATCTATGAGGGAGTATCCAGAGAGATTGGGGTGTGGCTCAGTAGTAGAGCACCTGCCTAGAATCCCCCAGCGAGGAGCTGGGATGTGGCTCAGTGGTAGAGCACCTGCCTAGAATCCCCCAGTGAGGG
>LOEQ01000246.1:203121-217115 GCA_001685075.1 Bramus lutescens | reverse complement strand
GAGGGAGGGAGGGAGAGAGGGAAAATTATTAGGATCCCACAAACAAAACCAAACTTCATAATCCTTCATTGAGCATGGACCTTTTGCAAGGCTGTAGAAAGTGCTCCTCCATTCTGGTGGCATCTGGAATAGGAGCACACTGCAGGCACCATGTATTCCGGGGCGGGTGATAAAACACAACATTGCGGGAATGAGCCCACACAGTGCTCAGCTCTTGGGACAAGGTCTGGCTCCTCTTTATTCTCCTAGTAAGAATGGTTTGTGACGAGCAGGCTGTGTCCCCGCAGGTCAGACACTGAAAGGATGTCTCTTATAGACTTCAAGCTCATGACTGATGGAGAGGGAGAGATGGATTGGCACTTAGCTTCAAACTGCAGGCACAGCAAAACAGGGACAAACGAAGGGCACCAGAGCCCATAGGCAGGCTGTTGCAGCAGCAACCCGCCCCACACATGGGGCTTGGGGAAGAAGGCCTTATCGGCTGAAGGGAAGCTTCTATGACAAGGAAAAGAACGGCAGCGCTTATCCATTGGAAATCAATCAGCTCATAAATATTAAATGCCCGCTTATGTAAGATGCTTGCTGAGCCACGGGGTGTACAAGAAAAGATGAGAGAGGCCTTCACCTGGAGATAACTGCACAATAGATCTAAAACGACACTGACATCCCCAGGGAAGCGAATTTCAAGCCAGAGACCCTGGCAGTTTGAGGAGAGGGCTTCATCCTCCATCCTACTGAGGATGGAGGGAATTGTACAGAGCAATGGAGAGACTACATAGCTCGGTCTCCAGTTCTCTGCGCTAGTGTCCAGGTTATTGATACTCATCCAATTTCACCCATCAATGGGGGCTCAGAGAGGCTGAGTGACACACCCAAGGACAGAGTGGGCAATGTCAGAACTACAGTTCCAGCCCAGGGCTGTCTTCCTGACTGGGTTCTCTCCCCCAGGACTTGGAGGGGAGCTTTCCAACTCTTTGTGTTTGATTTCCTTCTTGTTTGCTTAGTGCAGGCTTTTATGATCCTTCCTCACACTCCACCCTTCTTTCGCTCTCACTTGTCATCAACAAACACAACTGACCTGAAGTTCTCATGGGGTGGAAGATCTCCCTTCCTTACTGGTGGCTGTTCTGCCCATGGGACCCAGACACCCAACTAAGTCAACAGCAGAAAGAACTGCCAGCCACAGCTGTTCATGGCACAAAACCCACCTCCCGCTTTTTCTGCTGCCTGGAAATGGATCCACTGAACACACAGCTGAGAGCCTGCAGCTTTGACCTCACTGAAACACTCCAGGAAAATGAGGAGACTGAGGCCTAAGCAAAGCTCAGGACCTCTGCTCCCTGCACCCTGGGTTAGCCAGGCCTAAAGGCCCCTCGAGAAAGACCTCAGAGCTTAGGACTGGAGACATGCTCACCAGGCATGCATGAAGCCCCGCATTCTGCCCCCTGCACTGTATAAACAAGGTGTGGGGCCACATACCTGTAATCTCAGCATGCTTAAGGCGGAGGCAGGAGGATCATGTTCGTTCTCAGATATGTCGTGAGTCTAAGGCCCTAAGAGATTGTGTGAGGACCTATAGGAGTGGGTGGGGGAAGGAGAAAGACACAGACAGAAAGACAGGCCAACCTCGAAGTCCCATGTGACAATAGCAAAAGTCACTCCTGAGTCTGCTCCTGGACACTTTCCTGGTATGGCTGGGAGGAGCCCGGGTCTCTGACCTCAAATGTAAAAGTATCCTGGCCCAATAATGGGAGAATTAGAAAACAGAAGACCCAAATCAATGTGGTGGCACACACCAGGAATCCGGGCACTGCGGAGGCTGAGGCAGAAAGCTCGCTGTGATCTGAGACCATTTGAGCTATACCGTGAGTTTAGGTCAGCATGGGCTGTACAGCAAGACCTTGTCTCAAAATTAGAGAGAATGAGCCCCAATCCAGCACCATGTACCATTATAAGAGAATTGAGGCCTACACTTTTCCAGCTATCAACCTAGTTGTTGGGAAAAGTCGACCGAGTTCTCATCAAACACATGGCAGAGTGTTTGCAAGTGCAAATTGCACTTACCTGCTCCTGTGATATTCCATAACACATGTAAACCGGCAGCCGGAAACGCATGGAAAATCGATCGCCACATCGATTCTCCACAGAAATTCAGTTCTTATAAATGCAAAAGCTCACTCTGTGGGCTGCCGCCCCAAGGACCTCGGGGGCAGCACCCTGAGCTGCAGAGCCAGCTCTGGCCTGAGAGATAACATCACCAATGCTGCGGGTGGTGGCCCTGTGATCTGCTGACATTCACATTCATCCTTCAAATGCGAGTAGCCAGGGCTGCAATCCAAGCTGCCTGGGCCTCCTCTACTCTTCCCTCTCTCCCTCCCTGGCGCCCAGTCTTCTCAGCAGCTTTTCCTCCCTAGTGGATCTTTGAGTTTGTGTTTGCTTCTGACCTTCCTGAATGTGGATCCTCCCTGCCTCCTTCCTCAGTTCTGGACATCTGGGTTGCTCGCCTGTGGCTTCTTCTCATTGGTTAAACCTTATTGGAGTTAAATTTCCCCCTTGCCTTTGTACTCTTCTGCTGTCTATGCATGTTTGCTAAATCCTATGGGTAAATAAGAAGTGATTGAACCAGTGAATGAATGAGTGGATAAGTGAATGAGTGGGTGAGTGCATGAATGAGCCGGTGAGAAAATGAATGAATAAGAGAATGAGCAAGTGGAAGAGGAAATGAATAAGTGAATGAACAGGTGAAAGAGGGAATGAATGGATGGATGAATGAGTAAGTGGCTGCATGGGTAACTAAATGAATCAGCGGTGAATGAGTGATCATAACTGGGTGATAAATGATTGCAAGGGTGAATGGGTGAACAATGGCTGAATGGATGAATAAGGATAATTATGACTGAGTGAGTGAGCACAGCCCAGGTCACTTGGGAGTATGCTCACCATACTTGGCAGGTCCTCCCTGGGTGATGTCTAGAGGTGTGACCTAGTCTTTCATTTTGACCTTGTCACACTTCTCAGAAGCTCCTGTGCCCACAGAGGCGCATGAGGAGAAAATAGAGGGGATGTTTAAGAATTCTGCTTCCCATCTTGGATGCTATCTGGGATGGGACTCCTATTTAATGATGCTGGTGACCTTTTCTATGCAATTTGAGACCATCGACCTTTTCTCGTAACAGGTTATCAGTCCCACCCCAGGCATTTGTGTGCTAGCCATGACTCCCCAGAGCAAGATTCTACTGGTTAATGCTAGCAGAAGGCACTGGCATCCCTATATATGCTGTACATCCCCGCCAGACTGTTTCCCAGTGCCCCAAATCAAAAGGCAAGTTGTGCCTCCCTCCTGCCTCTGTCTGCAGAGTTTGATTCCCATCTCTGAGGTTGGTTTCCAGGTTGGGACCTGGAAGCCTGTGCATGTTCTTCCTTCTCTCTGCAGCACAAGGCTGGCAACCAGCTAGAGTCCAATAAAGGTCACCTCCCACCGGCTGCACAGCAGGCCTGGGATAAACAGCAAGGTGGGTTTCAGTGCACCATGGTATTGAGCTATGAAGGAAGGTGCAGTTGGGGGAACCCCATGACTGCCTGCACTGCAAGGTCATAACACTTGCAATCACCAAGTTATTCTTGATTGGCAGATGCTGAGGGCCGTTCTGTGCCAGGGCTGCATCATCACCAAGCCTTGTGTCATTACAGCATTTGATTCCACAACTCTGTTTTGAAAAACAAGTTTTTGAAACAAGGTCTCATGTAGACTAGGCTGGCCACACATTCTCTATGTGGTCAAGGATGACCTTGAACCCCTGATTTTCCTAGCTCTGTTTCCTGAGTGCTAGAATTACAGGCATGCACCACTATGCCCAGTTTACGAAGCACTGAGGATGAGACCCAGGGCTTCATGTGTGCAAGGCAAGCACTCTACCAACTGGGACGTATCTCCAGCCCTCTACAGCCATTTAATGAAGTCCCATGACATCACGAGATAGCATCACAGAGACGATGGGTTCTTAGCTTCCTCTCAATCCCAACCATAAAACGACAGCCAAGATATCGCCATGTACTCCAGAGGAATAGATTTCATTATGCCCGCAGCTGGTGCAAGGGGTCCACCTGGGAAAGGACTCAGGGGTTTTGATTTGAATCAGCTTATGTCCTCAATCACCACAGGCCACAGTAGGAGGGGACAGTATTTCATCAAAGTCAAGGCTCCCCTCTCCTCACCAGCCACCCCTACAAAGGTTGAGTCTCCTGGGAGCTCCAAAATAGGTGGCTTCACTCTGGGATTTGCCCTGGGTCCTGGTGCCTCTCCATGTTGTGCAGTACACACCACCCTGGGATCCATACAGGACAAGCATCCACGAAGAGGCGGCATGAGAAATTGGTGTGCATCCCGAGCCATTTGAATCTGTCAGCCAACTGTGCTTTCCTTCAAAAGCTCTTCCACAGAACTGCAAAGGAAATGAATGTCGGGGAGTCTGGAATGAAGGAGCACTATCCTTTGGAAAGATGAGACATGTGTACCCTTCCAAAGTTCACCGTACAAGTTCAAAGCCACTAGAGAAAATGTCTGGGCATTGGAGTGGGAGGAGATGACATTTGGGCATTGCCCTTGGGCTCCAAGCTTGATAATGCACTATGGCCTCTGTGATGGTAAATCTGTATTGTCAACTTGACTGAATTTATTTTTTATTACGTGTGTGTGTGTGTATGCACATGCTGTGGGCACATATGGAAGACAAAAGACAACTTGTGAGTGTAAACAGAGACTGCATGTTTATTCCTAGCCACCCAGACCTGAATAATCACACAGAAACTATATTAATAACAGCACTGTTTGGCCGATGACCCAGGCATATTTCTAGCTAGCTCTTATATCTCAAGTTGACCCGTTTCTATTAATCTGTGTATCACCACAAGGCTGTGGCTTACCGGTAAAGGCTCTGGGTGTCTTTCTCCTTTGGGAGCTACATGGCTTCTCCCTGAATCAATCTACTCTCTCTATATATCTCTTCCAGCCTGGCTATATTCTGCTCTGCCATAGGCCAAAGCAGCCTTATTCATTAACCAATAAAAGCAGCACATATACAGAAGGACATCCCACATCATGTGAGAGTCAGCTCTCTCCTTCTGCCATGTAGATCCCAGGGATCAAATTCAAGTCTTCAGGTTTGTGGGCAAAGTGCTTTTATCTTTGAGCCATTTATCAGCCCTGCTTGACTGGATTCAGAGCATGGAAACAAAACTCTGGGTGTGTCTGTGAGGGATTTTCTAGATTGGTTTAATGAAGGAAGTCCTGCCATAATTGTGGGTAGCATCACCCCTTAAGCTGGGGTCCTGGGCTGAATAAAAAGGGAGTGAGTGAGCTGAGCACCAGCATTTGTCTCTCTGCTTCCTGGCTGTGGTTGCCGTGTGACCAGCCACCTCACACACATGCTGCCATGATGGACAGTGGTACCTCAGACAGTGAAGCAAAACAAGCCCTTCCCCCCCGAAGCTGCTTGTTGAGGATTTGATCACAGCAACAGGCAAGAGGTTAAGACACCCTCCCGTGCTTCCTACAGAAGGGTCCTCCCATCTCAAACTGATACCAAGTAGAGATATTTTAATCTACCGATCCTTGATCCTCTGCCACCGTCCCCTAACATAGACATCCATAGCCTCCTAAGGGTTGTAACTGATTGTGAATAGTCCAGGCAGCCTGGTGCTTAGGGAGCTGCTTGGGATAATGGGTTATGCTCTTGGATAGATGATGTTAAAAACTCTGGCTGTGATACAGATGAGGATGTGGGTACCACAGACTAAGGAGAGCTGATGAGAGAAGGGATGGAGTCCAAAGGGCCTTATGGAGCATAGAGGGAGAAGCTACATTTTCTGTTTCTGAACAGTCAATGACATGTTGAGGACCTGAGAAAGAATCTGAGCAGGTGGGTGTGATGAATGGTTGGGCTGATGCCCATAGACAGGGATCCAAGAATTGAACTACAGATGGCCAAGCACTTGACAGTAGTGGAGTCTGTCAATTCCCGTTTCCTAGGTAACACTTATATCCTGTCCTGCTAACCTCTCAGAATTGCCTCTTTAATTTCTCCCCTACAGCACTTTCGATGTGGGTAGCATTTAGTCTTTCCCAATGGCTCACTGTTGTGCCTTAGCAGTAAACTGTATCCAGTAGTCTTGTGTGTCAGAACATTTGGTACCCGGCAGATGGCGCTGTTGTGGGGCAGGTCTCAGCAGGTGGCTATAGGTTTTAAGACTGTCAGTCCCAACCCACTTCCATCCTCTTCCTACTTCCTGATCTATGGGAGGGTAAGGAAGCAGCCTCACGCTCCTGCCACCCTGCCTTCCCCACCTTGATGCACTGTATTCCCTCAAACTGTAAGCCAAAGCCGACCATTCCTCCTTTAAGCTGCTTCTCATGAGCTATCTGGTCACAGAAATGCCCACTGTGTTGTCGTTGGTAAACAAAAGGCACAAGAGCAGAAAGATGGGGCAGGTTGCTTGATCTTAGGGACCAGGAATGTGTGACTGAAAGGAATGTAGGTAAAAGGTATGGCTCTTACCAATCATGTACACCTGTTATGGGTATATTCAAATGCAAGCAATAGAAATATAATCTGATTATGCACCTTCTAGAGCTTTTGTTTTTGTCATAATCAAAAACACATCCTGAGCTCTAGGATGCCACCAGTGGTCCAAGGCTCTTATAATTTCCCTAAAGTATGGCCATGTCTTCACATAGTCACAAAGTAGCTCCTCTGCTTCCAAACGTCACATCCGCATTCCAGATAGAAAGACAAGTTTAAAGGCTCTTCCCATCTGTTTCTACCCCCTTTGTGGAGTTTTCCTATCTGGGTGTGATGGCACATATCCATAAAACCAACATTTTAAAAGTTGAAACAAGGGGATCATGAATTTGAGGATAGCCTAGACTTCCTAGCAGGCTCTGTCTCCAAAAAAAAAAGAAACAGTGGGAAGGATAGTAAAGGAAGAGGAAGAGAGGATAAGGGAGTGAAGGGGGGAAGAGCATCCCCAGATGTCTTGTGCAGAAAGACTCCACTCAGCCATAACTGAGTCAGACAGCCACAGCTAGCTGCAAGGGAAGCTGGGAACGCAGTTTCTGAATGAGTTCAGTTAATGCCACAGACAAACTTGAAGCTCTGTCAGCAAGTAAGAGAGGATGGATATGTTTGGCAGCTGGCAGTGCCTGCCACTCCACTGTGAGTTTAAAGTGATAATTGCTGCTTTCAAAATATGTATCCATGAAGCTGTTCTGATTGCTGTACACATGTTAATTGATGGGAAATATTATCCTAACAATATTTCGGTTGAGCGAGCTTAGATAAGATAGACAGAAGTTAGCAAGGTAACTGCGAAGTGAGGGAGAGTCACACAGGGAGAGATTTCCAGCTGCCTCTGTAAGTGCCCTGTTTGCAAGGATAAAGGGAATTATTTGGGGCAGGAGGTGGGCTTTGAAGGGCGGCTCTAATCCATTTGCATAATGCTTTCTTCTTGGGGTTATAAATACTTTGTGCACTGGGAATCTGGGTACAGACCAATATCTCTATGGTTCTTCCCTTCAGCAATAGATCATCCTTTAAAAAATCATTCCCCCCTCTTTTTTTGACAGGCATTCTTTCAACTAAGTGAGGGTTTCTCTGGAATAATTAAACCCTGTGTTATCAGGCTGCTCACTCCAATCACCCACAAAAATCAATTAAGAGACATGCATTTATCTCACTGACTGCTGACCCACATCTGATCCCAAGGCTTTTGTGCTGGAGTAGCCCTTGGAGAGAAGAAACAGGGGTTCTGCCTGTTCAAAACTTCTCCTCCAGGTTGGAGAGCTGGCTCAGCAGTTAAGAGCATGTGCTGATGGATCTTGCAGAGGACCCTGATTCAGTTCCCAGCACCCACATCCATTCACAGCTGATGTGGACCTTTTCTCAGGCAGCTCCCAGAGGATCTGCTCCAGCAGAAGGAACCAATAAAACAACAGGGAAGAAGATGGGGGCTCAGGAGGCGAGGGGTGGCCATTGGGGAAAGAAGCCAAAACTTCAACAGAGTCGGGAAGGCTGCCCAGGCACAGCTCTGGGATATAAGCTGCCCTCTTCTGGCCACCTGTGCATGCACACAAATACATAACACACAGACACAGACATGCACACACAGACACACACACACACACACACACACACACACACGCACACTAAATATAAAAAAGCCCAAATCCTTTCTGAAAGGCCTGGAGTTTTCTGGACTTGAGAGACTAGAAATCTTACTGTGTATCTTATTCAAGATGAGGTATTTGTTGCATTAACTCAACTTACAAATGCTTATTGATGATGTTTTAAGAGGAAAGTCCTGTGCTATGATCTACTGGGAATGCAGACATCTCTGAGCCTCCGATAGGATATGCTCCAACAGGGCAAACGAACAAAGCAATGAGAGGACAATGGGTGCTCCAGAGGCCAGTGATGTCATTGGAGAAATCAGCCGAGAAGGACCCAATCCAAAAGCAAGGCAGCTGGGAGCAGCTGGCCAAAACTGCAGCATGGTCAGCATAGGACTGTGGGCTAAGTCTTCGTTATCTAATGATATGATTATTGATGATGCCTTAAAACGAATCCATCAATAAGCTCTATTTGCAAACACGCCACTCCCAACACTAGCCTTCCCTCCAACATCTCATTACTTCATACTTGTAAGTGTTAGCCTATTTGGTGCTTAGGTGAATGCTGTGCCTTATAAGCTAAGTTCTATGTTGTGATTGGACTTGGGGGGTGACATCAACAATGCCTCTTTTTCCATCTATTTCGGGCTTTTTTTAATATCATTATTTTTTTCTCACTGGGCTCTCAGGTTTTTCAATTGCCCGATAATCACTTCCCAGGTATGAAATATATCACATAACTGTTCCGTATTTCCCCCTAGCAGCCTATCAGCCTGGGCCTGGGCAGCCTTACTGACCCTGCTGAAGTTTTGCCTGCTTTCCTCAATGGTCACCCCTTGCCTCTCAAGCCCCCATTTTCCTCCCTGTTGTTTCACTTATTCCTTCTGCTGGAGTTCCCGACTTCATGAAAATAAGTCAGTGTGTCCTAGGTAGCATTAACTATCACATCACATGACCGAGAATCACCTTTGAGAACAAAGAGTCGACTGAGCAATTGTATTTATCGGTCTGTGATGTGTTTTCTTGATTGCCTTAACTGATGTAGGAGGACACAGCCCACTGCAGGTGGCATCATTCCCTAGTAGTCCTGAGCTATACAAGAAATGTAGGCAGGAGCAAGCCAGCAATCAGCATCCCTACATGGTTTCTGCTTCCAGTTCCTACTGTACATCCGGCCCTGACTGCCCTCAATGATAGACTATGATCTGGAGTTTTGAGTCAAATAAACCCCCTCCTAGCCAAGTTGCTTTTGGTGATGGTGTTTGTCACAACAACAAATGGGAAACCATCCATCTTGTTTTTATATATGAGAAACAGTTTGGGTATTCAAATTTTTTAAATATTTTCTTTAAAAAATTGGTGAAGCCTTTGCCCCACGGTGTTTCAGCTTCCAGAATTGTTATCCAGGGGTGTGACACACCATACTTTCTTCCCCTTGGCAGGGTACCTAAATTTTTTCTTCTGGAAGATTCTAGGATCTTCTCTTAATTGCTGGTGATGGAAATCTCTAAACGGCATAGTGAGGAAAATGTGTTCCACTGGTTGTTGCAGTAAACATTCTAGAGGCCCTTTAAATGGGGGAGGCTGATGCTCATACATTCTGAGAAATCTCTAGAATTTTTCCTTAGTAAACCCATCCTTTGGTTTATTTTCCATCCTCAACCATTACTAAAATGGAGACACTAGCTGTGTTCCCTTTCCAGGATTTGTGTTCATTGTTAGAACATTGCATTGACCTCCATTTTGTTATCTTCCTTCAACTTTTCCCAAGACAGCCTCTCTCTGTAGCCTGACTGGTCAATAACTCGTGGCACTCCTCTGCCTCAGCCTGCCTGAGTCTGGGATTACAAACCTGTACTAAGGAAGCCTGGTCAAATAGCTGTCCGTTTTTAAGTTTTCCTCTTATTTGATTAACTGTTTCCTTTTTACAGGTGTCTTTTATTAGTTTGTGTCTTGGGCTATTTCTAATACATAGATTTTATATCAAGTAATCCTTGGGGTTCTCTCTATTTTGCTTAGGTGGGAGGCAAGGAAATACAAGTGTTATGAATTTTGCCTATGATCTGATGGCCTTCCCTGTGGACCAGCCCTACCTGGCCAGCTGAGAACTTGGTTTAAGTCTGGCCTGAGCTTATATAGAAACATGACCACTGCAAGGAATTTCGTGTGCATAATTTCTAGTCATAGCCCTTTTAAAAAGTTAAACCCTTTGCAACAAGCTCCAGGGACTGTGTATTAGCCGAGTGGAATCAGAGAGAGCGAGATCCACATTCTCTCCTCATACCATGTAATCAGCTTTCATTTTCTTGGCACTAAGATGGCCAAGTGACAATGTACCATCACTCCGCAAGTACTTCAGCTGTCTTTCTCAGTGCTGTGGGCCAAACTCCTGACAGGAAGTGACTGAAGGAAGGAATGGCTTCTCTTGGCTCACCGTTCAGGTTTTGCAGTTCATTGGAGTTAGGAAGACATGATGGTAGAACAGCTCCTGAACGCGACAGTCTGCAGATCAGGATCTGAGGAGAGGAGAATGCCAGCTTCTGCATGGATTTCTCCTTTTCCCTCTCTTTGTTTAGCCCATGACCCCAGTCCATGAGGTGGTGCCACACATATTCAGTGTGGTCTTACCATCAACTAATCCTCCTTGTGTTGCTCTCACGAGCTTGCCTAGAAGTTTGCCTCTCTAGAGTTCTGTGTTCCTCAAATCCAGTCAGGTGACAGCTTAAATTAACCTTTGCAGACACTGACATAAGGAGCAGTCTCTAAGTATTAGGAGTGGTAATTTCCATCTCTGAGTATGCCTGAAAGTTAATATCAAAAGCAATCAAGAAATCAATTTATCAAAAGAGAGTTTTAAAACTTCCCTTGGCTTTGGGGCCAAGTTCTCAAATGCTGCAATCAAACTTCTAAGACCCAAACCTTAGCCTCCCTGTTGGCAGCCCTGTGCCTCAATTTCCCCAATTGACATTGATATGGAAGAAAGGTAGAAAAACAAGGAAGGATGATCATACTAAACCCCCAAACTGTTTTCTCTTTCTTACAGTTAAAATTTTTTCTTATAACTGAAAATAAATCACTGAAAACCTCTTCTGTAAGTCCAGAAAGAAACATGTGTCCTCTGAAGAAAAGGCATGTGTAGGGCCTGAGGATGGAAACCTGTGTTGCGCCCCGGCACCTATGTAAACATTTGGGCATAGTGGTTAGTGTGTACTTGTAATCTCGGTGCTTGGTAAGCAGAGACAGGAAGATCCCTGGGACTCACTCACAAGGCCACCAAGCCTAATCAGTGAGACCCAGACCACTGAAATACCCTACCTCAAAAGCTAAGGTAGTCAGCTCCTAAGAAACAGCATTCACGGTTGACCTCTGGCCGCCATACTCACAGACACATACACGCAAGCACACATGAACATACACACACATACACAAATTGTGTGGAAGAGTGCCAATACCTTTGCTCACTGGCTTGTGGCTTCCTCATCGCTCACGAGATATTCTGATCTTGGGTCACCTCATCACTAACCACAGCCCAGGGCAGTCATATGTCTGCTCCTATCCCAGCTGCACAGCAGAAGGACCATGGAGGGACCAAGTCCTCAAGAGATGCTTGGTCCTGACACATCCCATAGCCAAAGATCTCTGACAGCTCATCCCAAACTGCCAGATACTGGCAGGAACAGCTTCAGACATCCAGGGAGAACCAATGTCACCAGTGATTAATGTTCAAGGCTCAAACTAAGCAAGCTCCTGATTATATCACAATGTTCCGTGGTCCTTGTCACTTGAAAGAAGAAAGGACATAGGGCAATAGCCCGAGTCCCCCTGGGGTTCTAGGACCCTATCAGAGAAGGCATTCATCCTCTCTTTACATTCACTGGCTTTGAACCCCACCTTTCCTTCCCTTTTCTGGACCTATTTTCCCAGAAGGAAAGCTGAGTTTTCCCTCCCCCCCAAAAAAACCCTACAGCCCCTGCTGAGCTCCCAGCATAACTGAGCCCAAGGTCAGCAATGCCCATGCCAGTCACCATGAGAAACACCACCTTTGGGAAATCACAGAACGTGTGCACCGCGGCAGGTTCCTGACCATGTCCACGGCAGGCTGGAGGCCAAAGACATAATTCATAGTGAAGGGGGAAGCCTTATGGGTCATAGGAGGCTCACTGCCCAGGACCTAATGAATTTGTAGCTGAGTAGAACATCTCCATTCTGCAGGTTGCTTGAATATCTTCCACACATGTCACAAGAGATCTCAGGGCCACACCTGCCCATCTCTCCATCCTCTCAGGCCTCAGTATGTGTGGCCAATGGATTTCTGGAGCTAACCTCCTGCAACGTGTGCTGTGCTGCACCTGACACCATCCCCCAGAGAGATGGCACCCGGGGTTCCATTTCCAAGCAGAGAACCTTTTAGATTCTGGAATGCTTTCCTCTCTCTCTTGCTTCCATCCTCACTCCAGTTTGACAACCTTTCTCTTTTCAGATTCTGGTCATATCCGCTCCAGTTCCAGTGACATACTGGCCCAAAGAAGGACACCACAGAGCCAGAAAGTGTGACTATCAGATCTGGATAGCAGTTCCACGGCTCTTGTTTACAGAGCACAGACCATATGCCAGGTACCAGTCTTTCTCTTCTATATCAAAAAGCAAAGATGTGGAGTGATTAGTTGCTTTCCTGTTGCTTAGCAAAATGCCCGACAAAGTCAGCCTAAGAAATAAAGGGTTTATAGTGGCTCATTGTTGGAGGACACAGTCCATCACGGCGGCTGCAGTCAGGAAGCAGAGAGAGGTGAACGCTGGTCCTCAGCTCGATTTACCCTTCTTTCTATTCAGTTAAGAATGCCAGCCCCAGGGATGTGGATGCCCACACTTAGGGTGTCCTCCCCCGTTAATTAGCCTCCAGACAACCTCTCACGGGTGTTCCCGGGGGCTTGTCTCCTAAGTGATTCTACATCCTGTCAGGTTAACAGTTAATATCAGCCATCAGACAGAGGTGATCTAAGATTTCACATAGAGGAGAACGAAAGCCCAAGTCTGGGGAGAATTAAAGGCAAGTCTAGCTTGCCCAGCATGTGGTTTGTGATAAGGCTAATGGGAAGCAACCTATAGAAGTCTTTACAGGTCCAAATCAAAGATCTTCTTTTAATTTTTATTGGTATGTATGCCCAGATGTGTGTTTTCACGTGGGGTGTGCATGTGTGTGTATCACAGCATATGTGTACGGATGCTTGTGGAGGCCAGAGGACAACTTCGGTGTTGATCCTCAGTCACCTTCCACCTCTTCTTTGAGATGCCATTCTCACTGGCCTTTGACTTCACCCCTTAGTCTAGGCTGGCTAGCCTCAGGCTTCCAAAGACCCTCCTGTTTCTGTCCCCCACCTCACGAATTACAGATCTGTGCTGCCACACCCAGATTTTTACATAGATTCTGGGGATCTCAACTCAGGTCCTCGTGCTTGCAAGACAAGCCCTTAATGGACTGAGCCATCTCCCCAGTTCCCAAGGCATTTTTAAAGACAGATCACTGTGTAGCCCAGGCTAGCCTCAGACTTGTGCTTCTCTAGTCTCAGCCTCCCCAGGGCTAAGATCACAAGTCTGGCACAATGCCTGGTTAAGGTCACTATTTAAATGTTTATTATAACAATGAGAGGAAGCCACATGATAAAAACTGTGCATGAAAGAGGCTGGCAGCAGGCAGTGGTGGCACACACTTTTAATCCCAGCATTTAGAAGGCAAAGACAGGAAGATCTCTGAGTTCAAGGCCAGCCTAGTCTAAAGAGGACAGCCAAAGTTACATAGAGAGACCTTAGCAAGAGAGAGAGAGAGAGAGAG
>LOEQ01000246.1:190359-202267 GCA_001685075.1 Bramus lutescens | reverse complement strand
CTGAGCCACACCCCAGCCCCTCACTGGGGGGTTCTAGGCAGGTGCTCTACCACTAATTCATATCCACAACCCCTTTTTAATTTTTTTTTTATTTTGAAGCATGGTCTCTCTAAGTTGCCCAGGCTCACCCTGAACTAATTGTGTAGTCCAGGCAGGCCTTTTTCTTGTGATTTTCCTGCCTCAGACTCCTGTCTAGCTAGGATCTCAGGCATGAAACACCAGGCCTGGCTTAAACAGAACGATTTCTGTGTAGGTTCAAACATGATACCAGGAACACTGTGCCACTTCCGTAGGTTTTGTGATTTCCCTTCTGCAGGCCTCAGTGTGCTACTAGGGCACAGTCTTGTGGCTTTGTGTGTCAGTGACTAACTCTCACTGTGGACTCTGAGCCCCTGCAGGGGAGGAACCATGGCACTCACTGGATCTCACGAGCTATTTGTCTTTTCTGAGCATGTCTTGATCTGTGGTGGCTGGGCTACATGTGACACAGGATGTTCATGGTATGTCAGTTCCCATGGCATCACAGGTCTGTGACAACCTTGTCTCTAAGGCTAGAGGTTCCCATCATGTCTGCTTGAGGAGGAAGGTTTCACCCTAGTCAGTTCCTACATTACTGACTGCCCCGCCATGCACAGGGCACCTCAGGAAGCGTCACTATGGCACTAAGCGCCCCATGAATGGTTTCACACATGCCGTGTCTCTGAAGGGCAGGAAGCCATGCTTCCTAGACTCCATCCTACTCAGCCCCCAAGATGTAAGATCTCAGCCCTTGGCTTGCAGCTCTCTCCTAAGCAGGTCTTTGCACAGTCATGCATTTGTAGTTCATGGGTTTGGGCTGTGCATCACAGAGGGCCAGCTTCGTGTGGCTCAGGACAACAAGGCACCCACTTACAGATGAAGGGGCCTGGGGGAAAGGAAGAGAAAATGACAGAGACATGACTTCAGGTTGATTAAGTCAGTGTCCTGATTTCTTTTGTTGTTGCTGTTGTGATTAAATTCCCTGGCAAAGGCAGCTTAGGGTAGAGGGGTTTGTTTTAATGCACAGTTCCAAGATATGGCCCACCACTGCAGGAGAGTCAAAGCTGAAGCTTGAGGAAGCTGGGAATATCACATCTTCAGTCAAAACCAGAAGAATGCTGCATGTTTAGTGTTCATCTTAATTTCTCTACGCACATATAGTCCAGGATCTCGTCCCAGGGGATGGTACTGCCCACAGTCAGCTCCCTCATAGGCATGTCCTCAGGCCAACCTGTTCTAGACAATCCCTCACTGAGACTCTCTTCCCAAGTGGTTCTAAAGTTGTATTCACAGCTAAAACCAACCATCATAGTCGATGACCATGGAGAAACTGAGAACAGGGAAGGGCAAACAGAGGTCGGTCATTGGATACTGGACATCTATTAGACAGGTACAAGATGTTCTAGTATGCTATTGCACAGTTGAATGACTATAGAGTACTGTTCTGTGTGTCTCAGAAGGCCAAAGAGTGTCTTGGGAGATGTCTCAGTGGCTAAAGCATTTGGTGCATAAACATGAGGACCCAACGTCAGATTCCCTAGCACCCATGTAAGTGTTAGATGGATGTAGTGGCCCATTTGCAATCCCAGAACTCAGGAAGCAGAGACAAGGGATCCCAGGCCAAGCTGGGCAAGCCCTGGATTCAGAAATTATATATGGCGGAGAACAATAGAGAAAGACACCCGACATCGACTGGCTTACACATGCACATACATATACAAATATATGCAAACACACATATACTCACACCACAGACATGCACACATACACACACAAAATACTACTTTTAAGTCTGTGATGTGATGTTGCTGTCTACACAACAACAATGTATCCCATGGGAACTGAAACCTTAATTTCTGTGCACTTCAATCCAGTTTTGGCTCATCTCGGAAAATGGATATTTTTACTCAAAACGGTTTTTATTTTACTCATTATACAGAACAAACTCCCATAAAGTCAGTAAACCAGTTTAATAGGTAGGCCAGGACCAGACACTGTGCACGATGACCAGAAACAATGGGTGTCTGAGGCTCGAAGGAAAAGGACCTAAGTCATACATCAGGGGAGGAGACCTCAGGCCCCTCCCCCATCTCATGGGACCTGGGGTCTCCCTGAGGTCTCATTACACTGAACCTTCCTCTGTTCACTCATCCCTTCTCTACCACCAGAGCTGCAATATCCCTGGGCTTCTACTGTCCCATGGTCCAGCTGGAGGTTGCATAATTACCATATGTGTGAGTGTTTGCACGCAGAAATGTTTTCAGGTGTATGCATAGGACAACTTCAGTTATCATCCTCAGGGATGTTATCCTCCTGCTTTGAGACAAGGTCTCTCATTGAACCTGGAGCTCCCCATTTCAGCCCTAGGGATCTTTCTGGCTCCACCTCCCGAGAACTGGGATTACAGCCCACAGCTCTGATTTTTAGTGGGTTCTGGGAATCTAACTCAGGTCCTCAGGTTTGTACAACAAGCACTGTACCCACTGAGCCATTCCACCAGGACTTGGAATGGCTCTCTCAACAAACCTTCACCTACACTGAGAAAAGAAAGGAAAAAAAAAGATGATTCCAATTACTAGAATCAGAACTCGAAGGGGTGTTGAAGCTGACTTTACAGAGATTAGAACAACTGGGAAAGAAGCCATAAACTACTGTCACCAATAAGCAGGACAACTTGAGGGAGACAAATTCCTAGAAGGACACAGATGACCGAAACTAGCTCAAGAAAGACAGAGCATATGAGCTGACCCATGGCAAATGAAAGGAGAGATCCCATTAAAATATCGATGGGTCAGGGGCTATGACTCCATCAAGAAAATGCTTGGCACGCTCCTTTGAGGACTTGAGTTTGGTGCCCAGAAGCCATGTTAGAAAAAATAAACTAAAAAGCTGTTGCAGTGACACACGCCTGTGATCTCAGAGCTGGGAGAGAGGCATGGGGACCTCTGGTGCTCGCTGGCTAGCCATCCTAGCTCACTTGGAAGGTTCCCAGCCAGAGAGAGATCCTGTCTCAAAATAAGGTGGATGGTACCTGAGGGGCAACACCCTAAGGCTGACCTCTGGCTTCTACACATGCACACACACATGCACAAACACACACACACAGAGGCCTATACTCTCATGTCTTTAGTTGTAAGTTTGACTGAGCAAATATAATTTTAATACTTATTCTCCAAAATTCTTTCAAACAACTGAATGAGAAAGAATACTTCCCAAGACATTTCCATCAGTCTAGAATGACTCTGACTGAGCTCAGAACCAGGCATCACGGGGAAAGAAAACAACAGAAGAATAACTATTATGAGTACAGATGCAGAAATCCTTTTTATTTTAAACCTAGGAAATTGAATAAAATAGTGTGTGTGTGTGTGTGTGTGTGAGAGAGAGAGAGAGAGAGAGAGAGAGAGAAAGAGAGAGAGAGACTAAATGGGATTCATCCTTGGGGTACAAGGTTTAATTAACAGCTGAAAATCAGTTCATGGAATATACCACGTTGACAGAATCTTAAAAGCCACATGATCATCTCAATAGATACAGGAAAGTCTGATTTAACAAAATCAGAATCGATGAGCCATTAATGACAACAACAGTCAACAAGCCAGGAATGTGACAGAAATTCCTGAGTCTAATAAATGACATCTATTAGAGAGTGGGGAGGAGAGAGGGAGGAGAGAGGGAGGGAGGGAGGGAGAGAGAGAGAGAGAGAGAGAGAGAGAGAGAGTCATGTTCAATGGTAAAAACGGGATGCTTTGCCCCTAAGATCAGGACCAAGACAAGAGTGTCCATTCTTCCACTTCTGTGTACTTACATGCTAAGCAGAGAACTTGGGTATGAAGGAGAA
This sequence comes from Bramus lutescens, assembly GCA_001685075.1. Lineage (NCBI taxonomy): Eukaryota > Metazoa > Chordata > Mammalia > Rodentia > Cricetidae > Bramus > Bramus lutescens. The sequence goes on along the minus strand of LOEQ01000246.1, from coordinate 198,408 downwards.
ATAAAAGACAAAAGAGCTGCAGGATGGTGGGGGCAGAGGCAGGGTGCTTGTCTAGAACCTCCTAGTAAAGACTGGAGACATGAATCAGCAGTTAAGTACCTGACCAGAATCCTCCAGTGAGGGGCTGGGGGCGTGACTCTGTAGTAGAGTTCTTACCTAGAAAATTCAAGGCCCTGGGTTCAATCCTCAGCACCACAAAACCATATTCATTAGCACATACGCATACACACACACACACACACTTATACACACACACACACACACACACACATTATCCAGATTGGAAAGTATCTGATCTTACATAATCTTACACACAGATAATTATAAAGCCCCTACTAAGGAACTACTCAAACTAACAAACGGTTTCAAAAGGTCAGAGCCCCCTACCCCCAGTTGTGCCACTCTGAGGACCATGTCTTTGCATACAGATTTTTGAGTGGTATTCAACACCCACACTGTAACATTCCCTGGAAACTATAAAGCATCGCTGGATAAAATTAAAGATTCAAAGTCAACACGTGAAAAATCAATTGTGCATTTGTACACCATCAATGAACATTCCTCAAGTGAAGTTAAGAAAGTAAAACCCATTTGTAATCATTGAAAGAATAAAAGCATGTAGGAGTAAATTTAACAAAAGAAATGCAAGATTTACTTGCTGTATTAGTGAGGTTTCTGACATTGTAATGAAATTCCTTGATACATGATTCTTTGGAGGTAAAAGCGAGTCACACTCCTGAAGAGTCAAGTCCAAGATCAGGAGGCACACTGGTTTTGGCCTCTGGAGAGGACAACCAACACACTATGATGAAGGAGAATGTCAGAAAGAACAGAGAGAATAAGAAGGAGGGAGGAAGAGAGGAAGGGAGGGAGGGAGGGAGGGAAGTAGAGGGGGAGATATATGGTTTTCCTATGTCCCTAGTGACAGACCTTTGGGTGATATTACGCTACCAATTATAAACCATTGCTGAAAAAAAACTAAAGAAGCTGTAGATACAGGGAAAACCATCCATGTTTGTGGATTAGAAGACTCAAGCTTGTTGGACAGCAATAGTCCCCAAATTGCTCTTCATATTCAGGGGGTGCATTATCAGAATACCAGCTAGCTTTTTGCAGAAATTAACAGGTAAGGGCCTGGGGATAGGGCTCCGTTCCACACAAGTCAATTCCCCTCAGGCACAGCAGTGCACATCTTTAACACCAGCACTAGGGAGGTAGAGATAGGAGAATTCTTGGAGCTCACTGACCAAACAACCTACCAAAGTGATGAGCTCTGGGTTCACTGAGAGACTCTTCCAAAAATCTAAGTGGAGAGCGATTGAGAAAGACACTAAACATCAGCTTCAGGCTCCACATGCACACATACACATGAACACACACATTGGTACACACAGCACATACATCCAAAGAAACTAATGGATCCTAAAGCTGTAAGGACACATAATAACCAGACCTATGTTTTTAAAAAAAAGATTGAAAAACTCCTATTTCCCAAAGTCATTGCCTACTCCAAATCTACATGAATCAAATGGTATAGTGCTAGCATGAAAGTGTAGATCAGTGCAATGGTATTAAGAGCCCAGGAACAAACACTGGCATTAACCAGCTTATTTTCAGAGTATCAAGGTCATTCAGTGGGGGAAGAATAGATTTTTCACCAGATCATTCTTGGACAACTAGATATCTACACATGCAGTCATACACACATACTCAAAATTAGAGTTTTCATCTAGGAGAAGAAAGAAAGAGGAGGAGGAGAGGAAGGAAGGAAGGAAGGAAAGAAGGAAGGAAGGAAGGAGGGAAAGAGAGAAAGAGAGAGAGAGAGAGAGAGAGAGAGAGAGAGATGCAGTGGATCTTTTGTGGCTTGAATGTGAAATGTCCCCATAGGGCTCATGGGTTTAGACACATGGCCCCAGCTGGTGGCATGGTCTGGAAGGCTGTACATTTAGGAAGTGCAGCCCTGACAGAGAAAGTGGTAACTGGAGATGAGTCTTGAGACGTTATAGTCTGGCCTCACTTCCTGTTCATTCTTTCCCTCCTGACTGTAAATGTAACATGACCAGCTGGCCTCTGCTCCTCCCGCCATGCCTCCCCACCATGATGGAATGATCCCCTCCAAGTGCGAGCCAGAATAAATCCTTTCCCCCTGAAGTTGATTTGTCAGAGTATTTATCACAAGAGCAGGGCCAGGTCCTTACCTCACACCGCAAACAAAACTTAATGAGATGGATCACAAGCCTTGATATAAAAGCTAAAATGTAAAACTGCAACAAAAATTAGTCTTCATTGATTTGCTGTTAGACAAAGGCTGTTTTGTACATGCTGAAGTACAAACGAAAATGTTCAACAAGTTGGACTGCATCTGAAGGTAAAAGTTATGGGCCAGACACATGGCCCAGCAGGTAAAGGCACTGCCACCATGCCTGACAACCCGAGTTCAATCTCAGGGACCACATGGTGGAAATAGAACCAACTCCCCCATGCTGACCTCTGACCTCCCCGTGCATGCCCTGGTACACACTCACCCACCGTACATACACACACACACACACACACACACACACACACACAACTGTAATTTTAAAAAAGAATTAAAAGTATGGGCACCGAACAGTCTTATAGACAGTAAGAAGATAATTGACAGAACAGGAAAAATACAGTCTTGTATACAGGGTTCTTGAGGAACCCCTGCAAGTCAGTGATAAACAAAAAGAGACCCAATCTTAGAGTGGATTGAGGGTCCGAATAGATATTTCTCTACACAAATGGCCAACACGCGTGTGAAAAGGCATTCCGCACCATTAGTCATTAGGAAAATGCAAATCAAAACCACAATGAGATGCCGTTTCCCAACCCTGGGAGATCAGCTATCACAGAGAAGGCAGAGAGAGAGAGCCGGCGTTATCAAGAATGCAGAGGTCAGAATCCTCAGGGGTCACTAAGACCAATGAGAAATGGCACCCTTTGTTTAGCAATACACTGTGGCAGGCCCTCAAAATGAAGCACACACATTCCATCCTCTGTGGAGAAGGGTGCTTGCTATGAAAACATGGGAACCTGAGTTCAAATTCCCAGCATGAGTATCAGAAACTAGGTGTAAGACAAGGCCTTGGTCACTGGGCCTTGCTGACTACCAGTCTGCCTCCAGGGTCATTAAGAGACCCTGTCCCAAAACAGTAGAGCACTAAGTGATAACAGGATACCCGACATCCTCCTCTGCCTCCACAAGTGTGTGTGTGTGTGTGTGTGTGTGTGTGTACACATGCATATGTCACACACACATTATTCACATACACAAAGTATTTTTAAAACATGGAATTTCCATACAGCTTAGAGTTTCCAGTTCTATGTATCCACTCAAATGAAAAAAAGCATATAACCACACAAAATCCTGTCTATGCATGTCCCGAGCAGTGTTCTTCATCAGATTACTCGAGAAGGTAGAAAGAACTCAAATATCCATCATGACATGAAGAGCCAAACTGTCAACCCAACAAATGGAACAATCATTTGACAGTGTGTGTGTGTGTGTGTGTGTGTGTGCTCACCTGTGTGGGGCGCACTTGTGTGGATAGGATGATTCTAGCATCATCTTCAGGTTCTGTCCACTTGAATTTTTTTGAGGCAGGGTCTCTCACTGGTCTGGAACTCACAAAGTAGTCAAGATTGGCTATCCAGTGAGCCTGAGGATTCATTGTTTTTGCCTCCTCAGAGCTGGGATCGCAAGTGTGCACCACTGTGCCCAGTTTTTTATGCAGGTTCTGGAGATCAAAGTCAGAGCCTCCTTTGACTCCCCGAGGCTTGATTGGCAGTTTTGGGAAGAAATGCCTATATGATAGCCAAAGTAAAAGAACTATATCAGAGAAGGTTGGAAGTCCTATGATCCTGTTGCATAGAAAAGGCAAATTTGTATGTGTTGACGGCTTTAATTATTGACCCAGTGTATAATCACCTGACAATAGAGTCTCAATGAGGAATTGTCTCAATCACCTTGACCTGTGGGCATGTCTAGAAGCAAGGTGCGTAGATCACGTTAACTTCTGTGGGAAGAGCCATTCCCTGGACTTGGGTTTTGAGCCGCCTTAGAGGAGAGAAAGTGAGCTGAGGCCTCACGTGCATGCATTCGTTTCTCTCCAATCTCGACTATGGATGTGATATGACCAGCTGCTTCAACTCCCTGCTTTGTCTTCCCAGCAATGATGGACTGTGAGCTGGAACCCTGAGCTAACATAAACCCTTTCTCCCCTAAGTTGTGGTCTCGTCAAGGTAATTATCACAGCCAGAGAAACAAAACTGGGAAGCCATGGAAACAGAAAGTACACTAGTTGCTGCCAGGAGCTGGAGATGTAAGTGTTGGAGGGAGATGAATGGCTGGGGTTTCTTTTCGAAATAATGAAAATGTTTTCAATGGATTGTAGTGACGGTCACACAGTTTGTGAACCATCGAACTGTACGCATTAAAAAGATGAATCACATGGCACATGAATTATAGCTCAATAAAGAAAGCTGTTTTGAAAGGTAGGGAGCCAGGGAGGAAGGAAGAGAGGGAGGGAGGGAGGGAGGGCAGATTGATACTTGCTTTAAAAAGACAGAGCTTTGAAAATAGTATGAGAAAGAAACTCTGTACAAAAGATCACAAATTTTTAATCTGTGCCTAAGCAAAACCACAGACAGAAAGCATGTTTGTGGATGCAGATAAGGACAGTTTAGAAATCAAAAGTGGCTGCTAATTGGGGCTGGGGAGATAACTCAGTAGAGAGTGATTGCTGCATAAACATAAGGACCTGAATTCAGAAACTGACACCATGTGAAAAACCAGACAGGATGCTCACACCTGTAACTCCAGTGCACGGGGCAGAGACAAGAGGATCACTAGGGTTTGATGGATGCCAGCCCAGTTACAGGACCAGTGAGAGACCCTGCCTCAGGACCAGTGAGAGACTCCATCTCAAAGGAGTAAAGAAGAGATGATCAGGACACCTGATGTTCTACACCTTTCATTTGTGCACCCAAGTGCACATACCCACATACATGCATGTGCACATGCACCATGCATGCATGCATAAACCCACAAAACTGAATAATCATCCAAAGAAATATTTTCTTCAAAAGAGTAATCACTAGTAAGTATAAGGGTTCTTTTAGAAAAGACAAAAGTACCCTAAAAATATTAGGCCGTTGTGATAAATGAACAACACCACAGTGTGTTTAAAAGGCATTTAGGCAGGAGGCAGAGCGCAGTGACTAAAGGCACTTACTGCTCTTGCAGAGGACCCAGATTCAGTTCTGATACCAAAATCAGCAGCTCACAACCACCTGTAATTCCAGTTCCAGGGACTCTGACACCCTCTTCTGGCCTCCATGAGCATCTACACATACAAAGTAGACAAAAACTCTCATGGACACATATAAAAAAATAAATAGATATTTTCAGTCGTTAAACTAAAATAAGCAATTTTACAGTGTTTGAATTATATCTCAAAAGAGCTACATAAAAAACTGAACTAATTAGATCTATATATACCCACCTAAATAAGTCTGGAAAAAAATGTAGAAGAAAAAAGTAATATCAAAAGAGATACAGACAGCATGGTATTGTTTGGGTGGAATTTGAAAACAAGTGGTATTATATATTGTTTGGAGAAAGATACATTCTTAGTAAGATAAACCTGCATGGGAAGAGCCCATCCCAATGGCAGGACCTTCCCTCTCTCCTTCTAAACCATCCTTTAAAAATGTTACAGCTCATCTTTCTATTGTTTTGTGTTTAGTGTGTAAGCAAATTTATACTTGTATTTACATCCTCATCCTCTTCTCCCTCAGACAAAAGGCAACATGTCCTACTCACTTTTCTCTGCTATACTTTTTTTCTTAGTCTGGCCATATATTCTAGCCATCCCTCCCGAGTGTTTTATAGCATTGTTCCATAGAGGCTTTTTTATTAACATTGTTGGGGTTTATTCCTCACAGGAGGAGGGCCAGCTATGGATGACTACATGGAGACACTGAAGGATGAAGAGGACGCCCTGTGGGAGAATGTGGAATGCAACCGGCACATGCTGAGCCGCTACATCAACCCTGCTAAGCTCACCCCCTACCTGCGCCAGTGCAAAGTCATCGATGAGCAAGATGAAGATGAGGTGCTCAACGCACCCATGCTCCCATCCAAGATCAACCGGGCAGGTAACAGCAGGAAGAAAAATGAGTGTGCCACATGTGGCCAGTCGAGGGATTGCTTCCGGTTTAGCTGGATCAAGATGGGGCTCATCTAGATGAGGGATTTCACTCTGGGTTCCAGAGATGTTGTGTTACTTGACTTTTCCTAGTGAGGCTTGCATGTCTACTCAACCCAGCTAGACACCAATGACAGACCAAGAACACAACTCCACCCAAGTCTGTCTCAGGGAACCAAGGAGTTACTTGATCAAGGTTGCTTGAAAGAGTGTGTGGGTAAGGAGTTATGCTGACTGAGTTTTCTGTCCTGCCTGGTTCCCGCAATCGTTGAGTCCCAAAGAAATCACACAGAGGTCTACATTAGTTATAAAACTGGTTGGCCCATTAGCTCAGGCTTCTTATTAACTCTTCTAACTTATATTAGCCCATTATTCTTGTTTATGTTAGCCACATGGCTCAGTACCTTTTTCAGTGAGGCAGTCACATCTTGATTCTTCTGTGGTGGGGCCAGGACTGTGGAATCTGCTTCCTTCTTCCCAGAATTCTCCTGTTCTCCTTGACCGGCCTTTACTTCCTGTCTGGTTGTCCCACCTATACTTCCTGCCTGGCTACTAGCCAATCANTATTAGCCCATTATTCTTGTTTATGTTAGCCACATGGCTCAGTACCTTTTTCAGTGAGGCAGTCACATCTTGATTCTTCTGTGGTGGGGCCAGGACTGTGGAATCTGCTTCCTTCTTCCCAGAATTCTCCTGTTCTCCTTGACCGGCCTTTACTTCCTGTCTGGTTGTCCCACCTATACTTCCTGCCTGGCTACTAGCCAATCAGTGTTTATTTAAAATATAATTGATAAAATATAGACAATTGTCCCACACCAGAGTTACATGAGCATGGATGGTGTTCTTTACAGGAATGTAGGTGAAGGGTTTTTTCGAGGAGCATGGAGCGGGGGAGTCTCTTGCAAGAGTATGGGTGAGAGGTTCCTTATGTGAGAAAAGGGGTCCTTACAGTGTGAGAGTCTCCTCACAAGAAACTGATTGAAGGGCTCCCCACAGGATCCTGGGTGATGGGACCCTCACAGGAGCGTAGGTGACTTGGCAGCTTCAGCACAGACATTCCACTCCAGCACGATGACAGACTTTCCAAAGCTGTGTCCCTGGAGCTTCCTGCATAACTCACAGGCAGCTCCACTAAGGAGTCTCCTCTCCCCAGCATTGTCCCTGCCTAGGAAACCTCTGGGAAGGGCCTTGAGAATCACCCATGTTTCACGATGCCCAAGTCTTGGCACTTCCTTGCCAGAGCATGCCTGGCCCTCCGTGCAGGTTGGAGTGTGCTACCTGGAGGAAACAACATGACTAGACCACTCCCTGCCCTGTCTAAGTGTGATGGGTGCAGAACTCAGAATCAATGAACCTGAAGGGGAGGGTACATGTTCTGCTTTTACGAACCTACACTGACATTTAGCGTTGCCTTATGAATGTCGGCAGGCAACAGATCACACTACTGATTAGTCACACCTGGGACTCTGCCGACAGTAAAAACAACAGCGAGGTCTGTACCACATCACAGCTCCGCAGGTGCCCTCATGTGCTGGTTTCACTCATCCCTGCCTAGACCTCACGGCAGTTATTAGACCTGTCGAGAGAACTTGCTATTTAATGCATTAGTAAAGAAAGTCATTTAGTACCAAATCACAAATTTGTTTAATATGTGAGCTCTGTATTTTATTATAATTGGGTTCCTCTGTGAGCTGGTGTACGTAATGTTTTAAAATGCTATTTTGCTGCGAGATGCAGCTATGTGGCTGAGCACCTGCCTAGCATCCCCAGTGAGGGGCTGGGGTGTGGCTCAGTGGTAGAGCCCCTGCCTAGAATC
>LOEQ01000246.1:170589-181376 GCA_001685075.1 Bramus lutescens | reverse complement strand
CCCAGTGAGGGGCTGGGGTGTGGCTCAGTGGTAGAGCCCCTGACTAGAATCCCCTCAGTGGTAGAGCCTCTGACTCAGATGTCCAGTGCCCTGGGTTCACTCCCCAGGACTGTTGGCAGTGCCTTGAACATTCTAGGCAAAGTCTATCACTAAATTCCAATCTCAGCCCATGTTATAGGTGATAATACTTACAGGGAAAAAAATGACAAATGAGAATATCATCCAGACGGAAACCAATGTCCCAGCTCTGGAACAAGAGAACATTCAGGAAACCTTAGAGATCCCTGAACACTCTATTGAATGTGATTTCCTGTGCTCCAACCTCAAGGGCCTCCCACATTTGTCACCTCAGAAATGTGTGGGTACAGGAGATATCACTGGGTGTCAATACTCCAAAATATATCTGCAAGGGAAGAAAACGCATCTCCATCCTTCTAGAACAATTCGCTACAACTGCCTGGGGCTCAGGGCTCTTGGAGCAGAAACCAAGTCCCAGATTAGCAGGATTCGGTTAGTTGATATTTCAGGGGTATAGGGATAGCTGAATGCAGAGGTGTCCCCCTTTCTTGTCCTCCCTGAAGTGTCTCAAGGAGCCACAGATGCTTCTCTGGGCTCCAGCAAGAACTGGGAGTAAGAACTGGGGGGGAACAATGGTCTCCTTTACAGGTAATAACCTAAAAAAAATGGTAATAAGCTGCTGAAAGACCCAGGAAAATCCCTGGTGCATATGCTTTCCTGCCACAAAATCTGCTGTCTTGGGCCTGCCTGGGGCTTAGCCCTTTTGTCCTTGTCCTTCTCTTCTCACTTCCATTCCCAATGCCACCCAGGCTGGCAAGCGCAGTCTGCCTGACTCAGACAAGGCCATCTTGGACATCCTGGAGCATGACCGGAAGGAGGCACTAGAGGACCGGCAGGAACTGGTCAACAAAATTTACAACCTGCAGGAGGAAGTCCGCCAGGCGGAGGAGCTGCGGGACAAGGTGGGAGCACCATAGACTCAGGATTGCAGCCAGCCAGGTGCTTCCCCAGCAGGATGCATGGATGCCTGTTAACAGGAATCTCTGATATCAAACCCTGGTCTGAATTGCTATCCCAGCATCCCAGCATCCAGCCGCATTGTGGTTTGTAAATGATGAGTGTTAGTGTCCCCCTACAACAGTCCAAGCAGCCACCAAGGATGTGTCTCCATGGTTCATCCCTCAACAATACACTGGTGATTGGCCAGCCCCCTCCTATTGTCCCTTTTGATCAGATAACTGGCAATCAAGACCAAATTAGCACACCAACTCTGGGAGAGAATAAGCCAACTGCAGGCACTGAGCAAACAGTCATTGATTAGGGAAATGACTCAGACTGTAAAGTGCAAGAATAAGGATTTAGATTCCTGGAATCCTTTAAAAAAAAAAAACAGACATGGTGGCACACACCTGTCATCCTAGAATGACATCCTTAGGAGATGGAGATGCCTGGAGCTGGCTGACCAGCCATTCTTGCCCTGAGCTCCAGGTTCAGTGAGAGACCTTGTCTGTCTCAAGAGCAATAAAGATAACTTGATGTTGGCCTCTGGCCATATGCACCCCCATTCACACATGGATTTGCGTGCATGCACATGTGTACACATACATACTACAAACACCACACACACACCATACACACATACACACCAGACACACACAACATACACATACCACACGCACACAATACACACATACAACACACCCACCACACACCACACACATACACCATACGCGCACGCACGCGCACACACACATACCACACGCACACAATACACATATACAATACACCCACCACACACATGCACCATACGCGCACACATGCTCACACACACACATATGCACACATACCACACGCACACAATACATACCTACAACCACACACCACACACATACACCATACGCGCACGCGCGCGCACACACACACACACACAGAGCTTCTCTCTTTAACCTATTGATGGCTTTGTCTACATTGCTCTCTCCCATTCTGGGCAGTACCTGGAGGAGAAGGAAGACCTGGAGCTCAAGTGCTCAACCCTGGGGAAGGACTGTGAAATGTACAAGCACCGCATGAACACAGTCATGTTGCAGCTGGAGGAGGTGGAGAGAGAGCGTGACCAGGTACAGTGCCACCCTGCATATGGTGGACCATGAGGCTACCCAGCAATGCCCATGGCACATGGAGTCTATTTGACTATGGTCTGAGGTCATGTGATTCACGTCCCTGACCACACAGTGCTTCCTCATGAGTCTTTCTTTTCTGTCTCTAGCTCAGAGATAAATTCTATCATAGGACAAGGGGGTCATAATACACAGGCCATAGAGAATCATGGGAGCCTGAGCTGCACCCTAGTGGTTCCCATAAGAGCATAGTGCTTACCTGGTCTCTTTGGTAAAATGAGGAAGTTAAATTCCAGTTCAGGTATTCATAAAGTGTATGCCCAAGGCAAGGTATCCCCTGAAGGCACAGTGTCCTCATATGTAAGATGTGAATAGTTACCAAAGCAGCACCCCACCCACACTGGCATGGTGCAGACCCTGGGGGAGAAGAAATATGGCACAGCTCTTCACAATTGTACCTACTACACGACAAGAGCAGGTTGTACAGTTGTAGGATTGCAGAATGCAAAAGAGAGAGCCTGGCATGCCCAAGCTTCAGGGATAAGTTGAGTGTGCTAGTGCAGGCTAGCCCTCTCAGCACTTAGGAGGCAGAAACAGTACAATCATAAACTCAAGGCCTGCTGAGACTACAAGAGTGAGCTCAACACCAGTTGGGCAACTTAGTGAGACCTTATCTCAAAATACAAAGTAGTAAGATAGCTGGAGTTGGATGGATATGGTGAAATGTGTACCTAGAATCCCCCAGTGAGGGGCTGGGGTATGGCTCAGTGGTAGAGCCCCTGCCTAGAATTCTCCAATGAGGGGCTGGGGTGTGACTCAGTGGTGGAGCACCTGCCTAGAATCCCCCAGTGAGGAGCTGGGGTGTGGCTCAGTGGCAGAGCGCATACTTAGTATGCACACGACCCTAGGTTCAATTTGTAATATCTTTTGGGGAAAGGAAGAGAAATGCACAGGGTCCCTTTGCTTGACGTCTGAACGGGAGGTAATGCACATCTCTGACCACACTTTAATTTGCTTGTGGTGAGCACATGGCTCTTCCCGGCAGGCCTTCCACTCCCGAGATGAGGCCCAGACCCAGTACTCACAGTGCTTAATTGAGAAGGACAAGTACCGGAAGCAGATCCGTGAGCTGGAGGAAAAGAACGATGAGATGCGAATTGAGATGGTGCGGAGGGAGGCCTGCATTGTCAACCTAGAGAGCAAGCTCCGGCGCCTGTCCAAGGACAGCAGCAGTCTCGACCAGGTAGGCTTAGCCAGCCATGTCCCCATATCCACAGCCGGGTGTCCTTCAGAGCCCCGTTGATGGCTGACCAAGGCAACCCCATCTCACACCATCATCATTGTGTCTTGTGTCCCCTGCCCTCTAACCCATTTGTGTATGTGTGTGCATGTCTGTGTGTGTTGCACACATGCATGTGCATGCACTAAGGCATGTGCACAGAATTGGATGGGAGCTGCTCATTTCAAAGTTAAAGAGTCTGTGAAATGGATCAGTAGGTAAAGGTGCTTGTCACCATGCCTGGTGACCTCATTTCTATCCCTGAGACCCATGCATTCTCAGGAAGGACAAAACTAGCACCCTCGAAGTTTCAGTGACATTTGGATTGGCCACCTCCTGGCTGAGTGACTCAGATCACTTTTCCAAGCTGGCATGGCTGTCTGTGAGCCACAGCCGGCAGTGGCCTTCCCTTGGCACTGTCTGATAATGTGGAAGGTCATCATGATTAAGATACTCTGTGCTTTTTAAAGTCACTGGTACCCATGGGTGAAAACTCATTAATAGAAAGTGAGGTGGGTGCAGAACTGCATCTCCCAGGAGCCTCCATGACACTTGGAAATGACACACTGCTGCCATCCCTTTGGGTGATGTGATTGCAGTAGCTGAGGGTCTTCCAGACTCTGTCCTGGGCAGAGGCTGCACAATCCCATAAAAATACCGCATCTCAAGCTTGAAAGATGACCCTGTGGGCAAAGTGCTTCCCAGACAGGCATGAGGAACTGAGTTCAATCTTTAGTATATTTTAAAAAACAAAAAGCCAAGCATGGTGGCACATATCTGCAATCCCAGCACTAGGGAGGTGGAGATGCTCACATTCCTGGACCACACTGGCCAGCCACTCTGTACTATTGGATGAGTTCCAGGTCTGGTGAGAGACTCTGTCTCAAAAACAAAAGGTGATGGCATCAGTCATGATTCTAAAGGTTGTCCTCTGGCCTCTATATACATATGCACACCTCACACACCTGTAGAAACATTACACACACAGCATAGGAACTGCCCTGACGGCAAGTGCTATGCAATTAGATTCTCACTTTCAAAGAAAGGGAATACAGAATCAAGAGCTGGGCACAGACAAAATCATGGCTCCTGAACAGGGTTGTATATTTCAGTTCAAAGGCATCATGAAACCCCTGGAGGAGGCCTTTCCTTTTGGGTTCCAGAAAGACTCCTTGCTTGAGGAGTTCTAGAGGCCACAGGCCCCACCTGGAAGCCTCCTAGCCTGACTTCTTCTGACCACATATGCCACCCCTTGGCTCTCAGTCTTACTAGCATAGCTCTTTCCCAGGGAGCCCTTCCCTGGCCCCTGTAGTGGAACTCAGGAGCCCCTGGGCTGTGATTTCATCCCGTGGACATGACAGCTTGTAATTTGCGTGATCCCCGCCCAGGCCTCTCTATAGTCAGCCCAGCACCAGACACAAGCCACCTTAATGAGTAACATCTAGATGTCTCCATGAAACTGGAGCTCTTCCACCCATAGTGAGCAAGGAAAAGCACAGGTGGCATTCTGTCCCTAGAGATTTCATGAGCCAAGACAGAGAGGCAGATACAGCCAGCAAGGTGACTAGCAAGTGATGGTCCCAACTGTCTGTTGGACTGGGAAGCAGGAGAGATAGCAAGAAGGGACAGACCCACGTCAAGGTGTGCTGACAAGCCATGGAATCCAGGTGGACATTCGGGGAGTCAGAAAAGAACAGCCCAGGCTGAGTGTCAAGCTTGGGTACCCAAGGGAAAAATAGCCTGTTGGCCAATCTGCCTTGTGCTTATTGTCAGCTCTCCCTCATGCTCATCCCTCTGCCACAGAGTCTACCTAGGCACCTCCCTGCCACCATCATCTCACAGAACCTTGGAGACACCAGCCTCAGGACCAATGGCCAAGAAGCTGATGATTCTTCAACTTCAGAAGAATCTCCCGAAGACAGCAAATACTTTCTGCCCTACCACCCACCCCGGCGCCGGATGAACCTAAAGGGCATCCAGGTACCCAAGAGCAAGGGTGGGAGGTAAATGGTGGCATCAGAGCCCAATGCAGGTAGAGATGGCACCTGGCTCTACTTGGTTGTGTCTTGACCTGTTATAGCTCTGGATATAAATCACTCCTGCTTGTGATGTTCATTTATTTAGAAAGCAAGCCTGTGTGAGAGAAAACTGTCTTCGGATTCCTTTCCCACGCCCCATGTTGGCAGCTGATGCCACAGCAGAAACACTGTATACCACTTTAATGGGTGCCCATGGAGATCCATGGCATGTGGCTGATTTTGAGAGAGCTCATGAGTCAGTGGTCAGGTGAATGGGAGAATGGATGGGTGGTTACATTGATGGATGAATGCATGCATGCATGGAATGTTGTGTAGGTAGGAGGATGAAGGGCTGGATGGATAGGTGAATGAATGAATGATGGATGAATGGATAATTACATGGCTGGATAATGGATGGTTAATGATGGTTGGTTACATGGATGGATAGGATGGTGGATGATGACTGGCTGAGCAGATGGATGGACAGTTACAAGAATGGATGTTGGATTGATGGATGGGTGAGTAGAGGATGGATGGATTGATGGATGAAATGATTACATGGATTGATGGGATGATGGCTATATGGGTGGATGGGAGGATGGGTGGTTGGATAGTTACATGGATAAATGGTAGATTGGTGAATGGGTGGATGGATTATTGGGGAGTGAATGGATGATGAGTGGATATGTGAATGAATGGATCGTTACACAGATGGAAAATGGATGAATGAATAGATGGGGATAGTGGTGGGCATGTATGGATATGTGGATGGATGGATATGTTGTTATGTGGATGAATGTGTGGATGAATGATGGATGAATAGATGATGGATTGATGGGTGGGTAGATGGATTAGTGGATAGAAGAACAAATGATAGATGGTTACATAGATGAATGGATATGGTTACATAGATGGATAATAGAGTAATGGATGGATGGATGGATGGGTGGATGGATGGTTTTATGGGTGATTTCATGGATTAATGATGCATTGATAGATGGGTAAATGGTAGACTAATGGGTAGATAGTTACATGGATAATGGATGAATGGGTGGATAAATGGATGGATGGTGAATGGCTGTATAAATGAATGGATAGATAAAGGATAGGTGGATGGATGGATGGATGGATGGATTAATGATGAGTAGATATGTTGATGAATAAATGTTTCCCTGCATGGATGGATGATGCATTGATAAATGAGTGGATAGTAAATGAATAGGCAGAAGGACAGTTGCATGGATAGGACCACCTCATCAGAACCTAATTATCCCTGCTTCTCTATGCTCATGAGAGAAGGTCACACGTGTGACCAAAGATGGCAGGCAGCTTCCCTGGAGCCCAGCCTCTCATGGAGGTCCCCTGCATGTGGGTCATCTTGGTATACAGTGCTCCTGAGCCTCAGTGTTTTAGATCCCTGTTCAGGGGCTCCCTCTGAGGAGGTTCATCTGGACCAGTTGACTAATCCAGGCCCCAAAGGGGGCAGGCCACATCTTCTCCCAGCTGCAGGAGATTGGCATCACATGTATGGGCCAAGCAGCTGCGGATCAGGTGGCTTGTTTTATTTTTCTCTTAGCTGCAGTGATGTGTGTCTAGGGCCTTGTTTGACTTGTGTCTTCTGCCTTGGGTCTTCTCCTCCCCTCTCTTTCAGCTGCAGAGAGCCAAATCCCCCATCAGTATGAAGCAAGCATCTGAGTTTCAAGGTTAGTGGGCTGCCTGGATCCTTTTTGCCCTTGCTCATCTGTCACTCTGCCACTCTCGTTCCATCTGTTTCTCCCTCTGCAGTGACAGACCCTGCATGTTCAACCTGGGCTAGGCCTCAGGGATATCAGGGTAGCAAGCATCAATCAGTCACTAACTAATGCTTGCCATCATTTAAAGTGTGCAGTGGTCCGTCCACTGGTGCATTGCTCTATGGCCCTCTTGGCCAAATGGAGCATCTTCAATGAATTTATTTTTTGCAAGAGTGTTTGTGTGATGTCCATGTGTGTATGCTTGTCCCTGTGTATGTGAATGCACATGTGGGCTTGCATGTTTGTGTATAGAGACCCAAAGCTGACTTTGAAGTCTTCTTCATTTGCTCTTCAACTTTATTCAGTGGAGTCTCTCAGTTGAATCTAGAGCTCACAGATAAGGATAGTCTAGCTAGCTAGCCAGGTTACTTGTCTCTGCCTTCTGAGTTCTGGAATTATAAGCTGGCTACCACACTTTCTGAGTATGTACACGGATGCTGGAGATCCAAACTCAGGTCATCATACTTACACAGCACCGGTATACAGAGTCACCTCCCTAAGTCTTGAACTGAGCTCATCAGCAAGGGGACCTTTGTCCTTCCTCATCCGAGATTCTGGCTGGCAGTGCCCAGCAGTGTGATGCTGCCAGCTCAGTCATAAACACCTGGTTCTCTGAGGCATACTGTCTTCAGGACTCCTCTTTCAGCCTCACACCAGCTCTGCAAGGGAAGGTTTGTTAGGCAGTTGACACTCCTGCTGTATGTCAGGAGCTGGAAGATTTCAGGATGTGCCTTATAGCCCATATACCCAGAACAGGGTCACATGGAGCTGGAAGGTTTCAGGATGTGTCCTACATCCCATTTATCCAGAACAGGGTCACAGGGAGCTGGAAGGTTTCAGGATGTGCCCTACAGCCCATATACCCAGAGCAGGGTCACAGGGAGCTGGAAGGTTTCAGGATGTGTCCTACAGCCCTATATGGGTCTCGTCCCAGTGTCCCTCGACCTTCCAAAGTCCTAGTGTCCTACATCCCATATATCCAGAACAAGGTCACAGGGAGCTGGAAGGTTTCAGGATGTGCCCTGCAGCCCATTTATCCAGAACAGGGTCACAGGGAGCTGGAAGGTTTCAGGATGTGCCCTACAGCCCATATACGCAGAACAGGGTCACACGGAGCTGGAAGGTTTCAGGATGTGTCCTACATCCCATTTATCCAGAACAGGGTCACATGGAGCTGGAAGGTTTCAGGATGTGCCCTACAGCCCATATACCCAGAGCAGGGTCACAGGGAGCTGGAAGGTTTCAGGATGTGTCCTACAGCCCATATACCCAGAGCAGGGTCACAGGGAGCTGGAAGGTTTCAGGATGTGCCCTACAGCCCATATACCCAGAACAGGGTCACAGGGAGCTGGAAGGTTTCAGGATGTGCCCTACAGCCGGTATACCCAGAACAGGGTCCCAGGGAGGAGGTAGAAAGTGTCAAGTGTCACCCCAGGAGTTGAAAGAAGTTTGGGACATCAATTTAAATGGAGCCTGGAAATGGGAGAATTGAAGTTCATAGATATGGGCTATGCAAAGGGGGGAGCAGAGAGAGTAGGGTGAACCTGGAAAGTGTGGGGTACAAGAAAGTATAAGAGTGAGACCTCAGACAAAGAGAGCCACCTCACAGTCCAGAGTTTCATCCTGACTACCTCAGCTTCATTCTGCATTAGTGACTTAGGAGAGGGAAGGAGAGAAAAGTCCCGACCTAAACTCTCCTTGTAACTACATTAGGTGTCTCAGTCCTTATCCAATTGTGATGTGCAAAGGTCCTGGGGTCTGTGGATTACAGATAAAATAGCCCCCCTTAAAAAGAAGTGGAAATTTCTAACAGATTAGTGGGAGTGCCTCATTACTGCTCATCAGGCCTGACAGGCCACCTAGTGTGAGGGGCATATGGACAGAATGGGCACCTGTGTCTACGTGGCTGTGCACACATACAGGTCTAGGCATCTCAGGGTGCAGGTGGAGGAATTTATGTCCCACAAAAGTTGAGGAAGATGGTCACACAAATGCCAAGCAGCTCCTGGAGAACAAGGGGCAACAAAGAGGGCTTTGCTCTGGTGACAAGCTTCCCCCTCTTGCTATGCTCTGCCATCAGCTCACCTTGTTGAGCAGGGAATGGTGAGATCCGTTTTGATGATAGGGAAACTGTACAAGAATGTTCCTGTCTCCCCAATGCTTCTTCATGGAAGGGGAACCCTCTGTGAGACCTCAGAGACAGGTGACATGGTTTAGTCTTGACTGGAGCCACCCTTGGCCAGCCTGACTCCGATCAGGATATATTATTCTGATTTTTAAAAGCCAAATGGCACCAGCAATAGAGTAAGGTTTCACTGTTGATGCTCCAGGGGACACCACGAAGGACAGAGCAAGCTCCTGATTTGCTCTGTCCCCTCCACACATGTGGGGGTACCACCACCCCCCAGAACCCCAGCTACAGTCTTTAACTTCCCTCCCCCTCCCTTTTCTTCCATCCCTGCTTCCTGTGGCTCTGATGAGGACAGTCAAGGGGCACAAAGAGGACTTCGTGGACGGCAGCCCCAGTTCCTCCCGCTCGCTGCCTGTCACCAGCTCTTTCTCCAAGATGGTGAGCTGGCCCTGGTTCTCGCTCCTCTTGCACACCATCTGAGTCCCCGGGCTGAGCCTGGGGCCTCGCTGATGTTTGTCTAAAGAAGTTTCTCTTTCCCCAGCTCAGCAATGTATTCACACCTTCCAGCCGTCTCCTTTCCCAGTTTAACACTTGGAGGGAGGAGGAGACAGACCTCCTAAGGGGCGGTGGTAAACGATGCCCAAAATTCTGCAACTTCACAGCCCCAGGCAATCCAGGCCACCATCCTGGGAGGCTGCAGGAAGGGTAGGGGGCTGCTGGAGCCGCAACAGAGGAAACACCCCCCACTTCTAGACAAAGCTAGGCAGGATCCCAGCCTTCAATTACATCCAGCTATCTATTTGTCCCTGCAGAAGGCACCAGATTAGAAATTCTAAGCCCGAGGGGTGCCCTGGGAAAAATGTCAGCTCAGCTTCTCAAATCAGACCCTGAGGGAGGTAGAAATTTGGTAATGGATTTACAACAGTCTGGTATCAGCTCCGGTGCCAAAACCCCAGGTATTTGCCCCCACACACAAAACACCCCTCTTCACACCCACTATGGCCAAAGCACAGCTGGCCAGATAGGTGCAGGTGGGGACCACAGAACCCAGCCCATACCAGGTCGCGAGGCCTCCCAGCTCAGTCAGTCCCCGTCCGCTTCTTGCAGCCGACAGCTGTGGAAGCAGCTGTGCTCCAAGCTCGCTGACTGCCCCAGGGCTGAGCTCAGCCTCCTCCAGCCAAGGTCATGCTGGGGACCAGCTTGCTCACCCTGCGCTGCCCAAGTCAGAGTGGGAACATCCCAAGTTAAATTTAGTTCCCGCGTATATAATATTTATGCCCATGGAGGCATTGTGGATAAATATCCAGTAACACAGCTGTGCCGTGTTCACAGCAGCCCCACCGGAGCCGCAGCAGTATCATGTCAATCACCGCAGAGCCCCCGGGAAATGACTCCATAGTCAGACGCTGCAAGGAAGACACGCCGCACCGC
>LOEQ01000246.1:126546-136880 GCA_001685075.1 Bramus lutescens | reverse complement strand
TGTGTGTGTGTGTGTGTGTGTGTGTGTGTGTGTATGAGAGAGAGAGAGATGTGGAGGTCACCGCCATGTGGGTTCTGGGAATCGAATTCAGATCATCAGGCTTGACAAGTGTCTTTGTACACTCACTGAGCCATTTTGCCAGTCCCCTAGCTGTCTTTTTAGCTTCTATTTTGAAATGGGTTCTCTCTAAGTTGACTGTGCTGTCCCTGAATGTCTATTCTCCTACCTCAACCTCCCAAGTAACTGAGATGACCGATCTGAGCCACCATGCCCAACTAACATTATTGATTGCATGCTGTAAATCAAACTGAGATTGTAAGAATGCTAGGGTGGGCTAAGAGGAGAAAGTGAAGAGGCGTTCCTGGGCAGAGCCTTGTGTAAACAGCACTGTTGTAGAACAGAGTCTGAGGCAGAGGGACAAGGAGCCCAAAGAAAGCTCTGCCTCCTTGGGAAGCTGAAAGAGATAAGCCTGAAAGAGTCAAGGCAATCCCCTCATTGGGGCATGACCTCCCCTACATCCCAATAATCCCAGACACCAGGTCCCCAGCCTTCAAGTCCACACTGGCAGAGCACAGTCAAAACCTGACTCAGCTCCATGGGGCAGCAAGCAGGCAGCCTCTGCCTCTCCAGCCAGGACACACCCAAGGGTCATCCTTCCCAGCCATGCAAGGCTTCTGATGGGTAGCAAAAGGGACCCCCTTCCTCCTCAGCATGCTCATCCAGTCTCTTTGTAAGTCAAAATGTATTTTTTTCTTTTCCTAATTAACTCCCTGCCATCCTGCTTGCAGGAAAGCTGATTTATTTCCACCTTTTTGCATTCAGGCAACGGGCTATTTAATCTCCACTGTGTGGACTCCAACACGTCGTCTCAATGAAATGGAGATCCCTCACCCATTTGCGTCTTGCCAGCACTCCTCCATCTTCCTGCCATCCACAGCTCTGCCATCCAGGCTCTGGCTGTAAATCATGGAGGCTCTCCTTTATCACAGTACCTTTAGACCTTTGGCCACACCTGTCAGTGGACTTGGGACTCTATTTCTGAGCCAACATCAGTGGCTCGCTCGTGCAGGCAAACCCAGCCTTGGACAGGGCCTGACCATTTAGTACACAGGGAAACTGGAATTTAAAACTGTCCACCTGTCTGGCCCCATGTAGCAGACATTCTGCCTGTGGCCCTCAACCCACATGTAGGCAATCCTCACATGTTTCTAGGGAGCGTTCTTTGTGTGCAGGTGTGCAGGTAATCTTCATGTGTTTCTGGGGATCGTCCTCTGGCAGGGAACACACTTGCACATCCACCAGACAGCCCAGGTACCAAGGAAAGTGGGTACCTTTGGAGATGGTAAGTGAGGGGGAAGGATACTAAGGTTTGGATGATAGGGAACCCCAAACTTCCGTGTGTTTTAGGCCAGGCCATCAGCCCATATCACTATTGGAAAAATTCCAAGATGAGACCTTATAGAAAGATGTTAACTCATTGACAGACCACATGTAAAGGGATCCTAGCAGAGAATTTTCCTCCTCTCTCTCTACTTGCTGGCCACTCTGAAGTGAACAACTTGTTCTTCCATGAATCCCCACCACACTGTGCTCTATTACTGTAGATGCATCATAAAGGATCCTGGGACTATAAACCAAAGCAAACAAGACCATGATCCAAACCACTGATTCTCTTTAGGTTGATTAGCTCAGGTACTCTGTGATAGTGGCAGAAAACTCACACATACCAAGGTAAGAGGATTGAAAAGCCTAATTGATAACATTCGCCAATATAACATATAACCAATAACATGCACCAATATAACATATAACCAATAACATGCACCAATATAACATATAACCAATGATAACATTCACCAATATAACATATAACCAATAACATTCACCAATATAACATATAACCAATGATAACATTCGCCAATATAACATATAACCAATAACATTCACCAATATAACATATAACCAATGATAACATTCGCCAATATAACATATAACCAATAACATTCACCAATATAACATATAACCAATGATAACATTTGCCAATATAACATATAACCAATAACATTCACCAATATAACATATAACCAATGATAACATTCACCAATTTCCCACCAAGGCAAATTTTGACAGGCAACATGATACCATTAAATTCAAAACTTGGACAAAACACATATACAGAGATCTTGCCAGCTAGTCTGAGTAGATTCCAGTGCATCACCATACCTCAGTGGGAGGGCTCAAAGCCCCTTCTGGGACAAGCCGAGTCTTCAACTGCCAATAGCTATAATCCCTTGCATTGTCACTTACTCTGTCTTTCAAAGAGAAATACTAAACCCTACTCACTAGTACCTATGATCATAACAACAGTCACAGCTTATCATGGGAAGGAGGACAGGTGGGCCCATGTTACCTTGCAAGAACACAATCGGCTCTAAAACAAAGGTCATTTGCATTTGTGCCAGACACTTGATGGTGTGAGGAACTTGGTGAGTATAAATGAGAAAATTTTTGGTTAAATGTTATTTGGGTTAAGTATCAAAGGGTGAACAGTAGCCACTTGGGCTGGGTATCAAACTGTCAATAGGAGCTACTTGGACTGGGTATCAAAGGGTGAACAGTAGCCACTTGGGCTGGGTATCAAAGGGTAAGTAGGAGCTTGATAGGCAGAAGAAGAGGGAATCAAAGGGAACATACAAGGGGAAATGGAACAAGACCTGAACATGGATAATTTAGAGAACAATTTTAGTTGTTTGGTTTGGATGTGACATGTCCTCCCTCCTCAGACTCATGTGTTTGAACACTTAGCAGAGCTGACTAGGGATGTTATGGAAACTTTAGAAAGCAGGGCCCAGTCAGAGGAAATATATCTCACGTGGGAAGGCCTTGAGGGTTATACTCTGGCCCCACTTCTATCTCCAGGTTCCCTGGTTCCTGGTCTACCAAAATGTGAGGAACTCCAGCCAATACTCCCACTACCATCAACTCCACCACAACTCCCCACCATGATGGACTAAACCCACTCAAACCATGAGCCAAACTCACCTTAAACCACTTCTGTTGACTATTTGACACAACAGTGAGAAAAGTAACTACTAGTTATGTTATAGAAAATTCATGCAGATAGGACCATGTTAATTATAGTACATTGTTACCATGGCACCCAGCTCTGCCTCTCGGGGACTGAACAGCTTCCTTGTCCACAATTCATGATAATGTTTGCCTGGGTGGTTTTGACACACCTTAAATTAAGCCCTCAGATTTCTTCTGCACCAAAGATTTTGGCCACATGTTTCACAGCCTAAAGGTTTAGTGAGCTAATGTCTCTGCATTATTCAGGATTCTTTACTAATATAATTTTTATTTATCATGTATGTGTCTGTGCTTGTGTAAATATATGCCACATGGGTACAGGTGTCTGAGAAGACTAGAAAGGGGTGTTGGTTCCCCCGAAGCTGGAGTTACAGACAGTAATAAGCCACCAAAGTGGGTACTGAACTTTGGTCCTCCAGAGAGCAGTAAATTCTCTTGATTGCTGGGCCATCTCTCTAGCTGCTACTAAGAGTTCTCTAGAGGAACAGAACCAAAGGAATAAATACATGTTACAGAGGGATTTATTATATTAACTTTTGTGATAGGGGCTGGGTAGTCCAACAGAGGTTGTCTGCGTGCTGGGAAGGTTGAGATCCTGGCAGCTGCTCAGTCTGTGAAGCTGGGTGCCTCAGCATTCCCAACCTGGTGTTGAAGACTGACCTTCTGCATTCCTGGTGTGCTGCCCATCTTCAGTCCATGTCGGAAGGCTGAAGAAGCTGGGTTCTGGTCTTAGTAAAGGGATGGTTGCTGCAGCAACAGCAGCAACAGAGTAGATACACTCGCAAGCAAGGCAGGAAGGCAGACAGGCAAAGTACCACTTTCCCCTTGGACCACCAGAAGGTGCTGCCCACTCTGAGGAAGGTATCCTCCTATCTGTTAACCCTTCATGGTAATGCCCTCACAGACCCACCCACTGTTAACCCTTTGTGGCAATGCCCTCACAGACCCACCCAGAGGTGAGTCTCTTGTTTGGTCCCCTTGAGGTGACAGTCAAGATTAACCATATCAGACCATATTCTGTGTGAGGCTGAGATCAAACCTTGACTAGAGTCTTACATGTGTGGAATGAGGAGATCACATGTGGCTGATGGCATTGCTTGGGCTTGAATACGCATGAGATTAGAGGGCAAGCTTGGAACCTGCATAGCCTCAGATTCCCCCTGACCCCAGGTTTTCTGAATCTAAAATGCCAGTAACCCTGAGACTCCACATTTCTTGCATGTAAATATGGATGTGGGGGGGTGCATGCCATGTAGGTGCATGTGGAGGTCAGGTGTCGTTCCTTAGGTGCCAGCCACTTTGTTTATTGAGACAGGATCTCTCACTATACCTGGAACTTATCAATTCGGCTAAACTGGCTATCCTATTTCTACGTGACCAGCGCTGCGATTTCAAGTGTTCCCCATGATGCCCTGCTTTTTATACTAGGTCTAGAGATCAAACTCAGGTCTCGATGCTTGTGAGGGCAGTGATGTATTCACTAAGTTATCACCCCAGCCCCAGAATCCAGGTCTCTAATAAGTTCCCAGGAGGTGCTGCCTACTGATGGAGCTCTGACTGCCAGCCTGTCCTGGAACACGAAGCCAGTCAGCCTAAGCAGAAAGGTCAGAGGGTCAGAGAAAGCTTGGACAACATCTCTGTGTTGGCTGTGGGCCTATGCTGCCTGGCTGAGCCAGTGCCAGCCTTAAATATAGCAATACAGGGCTGGAGAGATGGCTCAGTGGTTGAAAACACTGACTGCTTTTGCAAGGGTCCTGAGTTAATCCCCAACTACTGGTGGCCCACAGCCATCTATAATGGAATTTGATGCCCTCTTCTGGCACGCAGGCATACAGACAGACGAGAGCACATACATACATACATACATACATACATACATACATACATACATACGTACATACATAAGCAATAGAATCAAGAAAGAGACCTACAAGTCACAGAGTACCCAGAAGCCAGCCTAGTAACTAGGTAGTGTGACAATGGCTAGTGTCCTCGCTCTGCAGGCTCCCAAGCTTCCTGTTTCCCTGGCGGCATAGTGAAAGGACTTAGTGGAACTGAGGTGTCTAAGTTCTGCCAGCTTCACACACTGTTACAGAACTTGCACATGCCTCCCTCCAAGCCTCAGAGTCATTCCTGTCAGTGCGTGGTGGACACTGTCCTGGGAGCTAAAGACCATGATGGTCATTACAGATGAACAAGCCGGGCCAGAGACTTGCAAAGCCAAAGTCACAATCAGTTAGCAGCTTAGGATAAGGATGAGAAGCTAAGCTGTGTCCCTGCCTGGCCTACACTGACTGAGCACAGCCAAGCTTGGCCACAGAGCTCTGTGATGGACAGGAAAAGGGATCAGGACACCTCGGAGAATGGGTACTGCCATTATAACCAAAGAAGGGAACTGGGACATGACCAGAAGCGTGGGTTATAATAAAAGATAAATGATACATAGATAG
This sequence comes from Bramus lutescens, assembly GCA_001685075.1. NCBI lineage: Eukaryota > Metazoa > Chordata > Mammalia > Rodentia > Cricetidae > Bramus > Bramus lutescens. Next base: position 131,340 of record LOEQ01000246.1, on the reverse strand, counting down.
AAAGACAGACAGACAGACAGACAGACAGACAGACAGACAAATAGATTTGTTTCACATGGGGTGACTCACCAAGTTCTGAAATCTTCCTAAACTTAGTTATATAGACTGAAGTCTAGATAGGCCAATCCAGCCTCAGAAAGACCTGAAAGGGACTCCTGAGGCTTGCTGCCTGAACCTATGCTAAGCCAGACTGGTTCTCTGGGAGAAGTGGGGGTGGAGGGGTATGCCCTCTGGAGTCAGGTGAGTGCTCCTGTTCGGCCTGCAATATGCTCATATTAATGAATGGCCCTGCACAGATGGCTGTTCAGAAGGCCCAGGCCAGATCTAATGGGCGATGTGTGGATGATGCTAGGATCTCAGCCTCAGCATTCCCCACGTGGGGCGGGGGTGGGGGGAGCGCCTCCCACACTCTCACCTAGAGCTGCCCAGGCCTGTGCTTGCAGTGCTGGTCACACCTGTCAGATTCTGGAAGAGCAAACCCAGGCAAGGTGCTAATGAGAACGAATAACAGGCTACACACAGAAAAGATGTCTTCAATGCCCAGGACAAAACAGCGCTTAGCGGCTTCTTTATGTGGCGTGAGCGACACCTGGTGGTCAAAAATAGAATTTCAAGTCCTGTTCCTCATGCCAGAGACACCCTTACTCCAATCCCAAGGTTCTCTGGGCAATGGGAGGGTGACCACTGAGAGGAGCAGTAACTTGGCTAGTGCCTGAGGACCTGGCGAAGATGTGAAGACATGAGGTCACACCCTCTCCCAGACAGAAGGTCATTCATTCATTCATATCCCAGGTCTGAGGGATAGACAGAGGAACAGCATGACAGGCTTCATGGAATTTGCACCTAAGAGAGAGGTGAAAATGAGTGTGTACTTAAGATGGCAGTTTAAGGCTGGAGAGATGATTCAGTAAGTAAAGGATCCTCCTGCCAAGTCCTGTGTTCAATTTTGAGACACATACGGTTAAAGAAGAGAACCAACTCCCAAAGGCTACCCTTTGATCTCCTCCATATGAGGTCTATAGCATGTGTACACAAACATACACATGCATGCATTTAAAAAAAGATGATCATCTCCGGCTTGGTGTGGTGGCAGACACCTGTAACCTCAGCATTCCAGGGGCTGAGGCAGGAGGATCATGAATCTGAGACCAGCCTGGGCTATACAGCTAAACCCTGGTCCAAAATTTTACTGTACAGTGTACAAGTATTTCACTGAACAGTGGTGGTGCAAGCCTTTAACCCCATCACTCAGGAGGCAGAGGCAGGCAGTTTTCTGTGAGTTCGAAGCCAGCCTGGTCTACAGAGTGAGTTCCAGGACAGCCAAAGCTACCAAAGAAACCCTGTCTTGGGGTGCGGGGGAAGATTATTTGATTCATGTTTAAGGGCTGTGGAATGTTACAAAACACAGAAACACAGTCCAGAAATCTTTCTCATGACCTTCAGTAAGCCAGACCCCAGCCTTATCTCCAAACACTTGGTTCTTAGAGCTCTCGGTGAGTCAAAATGCATAATATATGACAGCTAAGACGTCACTACAAACCCCGCCGCTTTGTGTGACAAGTGTTCTCTGAATCAGTCACTTGTGTTGTTGAGACTCAACACCTGAAGGAAGGTGAGGTTCATGTGGGCTCATGGTTTAAGGACGCAGTGATCACAGGCGGGGAAGGCAGAGTAGCAGGAGCGTGGGGTGGTTGGTCACGTGACATGCAGTCAGGAAGCAGGAGACAGGTGTTCTCCTCATCCCTCCTTGCCCTATTGTCTTCCCTGTCTTCCATCTCCTCCTCTGCCTCCTCCCAACCTTTTCTATATTGTCCTCCTTTTCCTTTCTAGACCCTCTTTCCTTTCTTTCTTCCTTGATGGCATCCCTTCCTCCACTCTTCTTTCTTCTCCACCTTCCTCTCCTTCCTCTCCCTCCTCTCCTTCATCCCTTTTTCATACTTAGCTGTCCCTTTTTACCCTCCCTGTGGAGGTTTGAATAAGAATGGCCCCCATAGGCTCGTATATTTGAGTGCTTAGTCACCAGGGAGGGCACTATTTGAAAGGATTAGGAGGATTAGGAGGTATAGCCTTGCTGGAGAAGCGTGTCATTGGGGTGGGGGGTGGACTTTGAGATTTCAAAAGTCCACGCCAAGCCCAGAGTCTTCTCTCTGTCTGCCTATGGATGAGAATGTAGCTCTCAGCTACTGCTCCAGCACCTGTCAGCATGCTACCACACTCCCCACCATGGTAACAACAGACTAAACATCTGAAACTGTAAGCAAGCCCCAATTAAATGCTTTCTCTTGTTTGAGTGTCTCTTTACAGCAACAGAACACTGACGAGGACATTCTCTCTCCTCTTCCTACTCCTCCTCTCCCTTCTCCTTCCTCTTGTAACTTTTCTGTTCTCACCTTGTAGCCCTTTCCCTCTCCCACCTCTTGTGACTCCTCCCCTTTTACGCTCCCTCCTCCTGTGACTCCTCCCCTTTTCTTCTCCCTCCTCCTGTGACTCCTCCCCTTTTCCTCTCCCTCCTCCTGTGACTCCTCCCCTTTTCTTCTCCCTCCTCCTGTGACTCCTCCCCTTTTCCTCTCCCTTCTCCTTTTTTCTTTTCTCCTCCCTCTCCTCCCATCTTCCCCCTCCTCTGTTACAATGAGGCCACTTGTTGGTTCCCAGCAGCTCAGACCCAGAATAATCACACAGAAACTATATTATTTAAATCACTGCTTGGCCCATTAGCCCTGGTTTCTTATTGGCTAACTCTTGTATCGTAATTTGACCCAATTCTAGTAATCTGTATCACCATGAGATTGAGGCTTACCACATGAAGTTCCAGCATCTGTGTCCAGTAGGGTTAAATGGCTTCTCTCTGACTCTGCCTCCTTTCTCCCAGCATTTAGTTTAGTTTTCCCGGCCTAGCTCAGCTCTTCCCTGCTATAGGTCCAAAGCAGTGTTTTTATTCATTGATGGTAATCACAGCATACAGAAGGGAATCCCACATTACCTCCCTTTTCTGTCTAAATAAAAAGGAAGGTTTTAACTTTGGCATATTAAAATTACATGTAACAAAACAGGTATCAAGCAAGAATTATAGTTACAATATTTATGAACTTAAGCAGTGCCATTGCTTGGGGAAATACAGCACTGCCTGCTTGCCCCACCCAGCCCAGTATGGCAAAGCTGCTTACCACCTCTGAGAGCCATGCACACTGCCCCATTTCTAGGACAAAAACTGTCCATGTTACCACCAAGCAAGCCATAGCATGTTGCTCACAAACCCCATTCAAATGCTCGGTCTCCTGAAAGAGCCAGAGGTCATGCTGGCAGCACAGACCAGAAAGCCTGCATTTTAAAACCACAGCTTTTTTTCTGCTACCACTGAATCAGGAAAACCTCTCTTAAAGGAGCCACAGTGTGCTGCCAGCAAGCAAAGCCCATTCAGGAAAATAAATGTGGCTAAACTTTGTTTGTTTGTGTCTAGAATTCCTTTCCAAGCTCTTTAAGGTTTTATGTGGATTTAGTTGGCCACGTTGGTGCCAATTTGTTGTAAGGAGGCTGCTTGTTTGTTTCCCGGCCTCCCGGCAGTTCAAACCCAAAATAATCACCCAGAAACTATATTATTTAAATCACTGCTTGACCCATTAGCTCTAGTTTCTTATTGGCTAACTCTTATATCTTAATTTGACCCATTTCTAGTAATCTGTGTATCGACACAAGGTTGTGGCTTACTAGGTAAAGTTTCAGCATCTGTGTCTGGTGGGGCTACATGGCTTCTCTCTGACTCTCTCTCCTTTCTCCCAGTATTCAGTCTAGTTTTCCCCACCTTCCTAAGTTCTTCCCTGCTATAGGTCCAAAGCGGTTTCTTTAGTCATTAATGGTAATCACAACATACAGAGGGGAATCCCACATCACTCTTCTCTCTTCTCCTTCCCGCTCTTCCTCTTCCTTCCCCCACCCCCTTCTCTTCCACCTAGTCAGCCCCTCTCTTCTGTTCCCCTCCCCTCCACTCCTTCTCCCCAGTCCTAGTTGGTTCTACAGGAAGTGACATGAAGACTGTGTTATTAGATTTGAGATGGAAGTTTTATTGGGGGGCATGGAGTAGAGACAGGGTTTCTCTATGTAACCCTGGATATCCTGGAACTCACTTTATAGATCAGGCAATCTCAAACACACAGATATCTGCCTGCCTCTGCCTCCCAAGCACTGGAATTAAAGGCATATGCCACCACTGCCAGGCTGAGATGAAAATTTTTGATTCAACTAAACCAACCTTTTTATTGCCCCCAAAATGCCCAGGCCTCAGGAAAGGGACAGGAAGCCAGGATTGGAAAGGACAAAGCTGAAAGATAAGTGATTCATCATCTGGGAAAGGAAAACTGTTTGCTGTGTGTCTCATAGAAATCAGAGCTGTAAACACACAGCATGCTCTTCCTTGGGCCTTGAAGAGCCCCAGTGCCAAGTCAGCATTGCCAAGAACAGGCTGTTCTCTCTGCCCAGAGCACTTTCAGTCCCAATGTGGATGGGATGGTCTGGCCTCTGCCCCCAGCTCTGTCCAGAGGCCTGGTTCTCAGAAGACTCCACAGGTTCTTGGAAAGGTCCCGGTATCTTACAAGTCTGGACATTTCTGAACAAGAGAACCAGGATTTTCAGTCTCCCGGCATGTGTAGTAATCCTTCTGAGCATCACCTCCAGTGGGTGTCACGTGATGGATGGAGAGGACCAACTCTTAAAAGTTGTTTGCTGACATCCGCATGAATGCCATGAAGCACACACATGCACACATTCTCTCTCTCTCTCTCTCTCTCTCTCTCTCTCTCT